>JAWWTY010000001.1:17149594-17165927 GCA_035222235.1 Margarornis squamiger
GGGAGTGCATCCCATGTCTGGAGGGCTGGGACACACATCCTGGGAGTGCATCCCATGTCTGGAAGGCTGGGACACACATCCTGGGAGTGCATCCCATGTCTGGAGGGCTGGGACACACATCCTGGGAGTGCATCCCATGTCTGGAGGGCTGGGACACACATCCCGGGAGTGCATCCCATGTCTGGAAGGCTGGGACGCACATCTTGAGTGCACCCCACGTCTGGATTGCTGTGTCCATGTCTGGGCTCTGCAGGGCAGAAGAGACATGGGGATCCTGGAGCAGATCAGTGGAGGGCAATGAGGGTGATTAAGGGACTGGAGCATCTCTCACGAAAAGGCTGAGGGAGCTGGGCCTGTTCAGCCTCGACAGGAGAGGGCTGAGAGGGGACTTCATGAATGTGTATAAATATCTAAAGAAAAGGTTCTGAGAGGTTGGAGCTCTTCTCGGTGGTGCCAAGCAATAGGACAAGAGGCAACAGGCAGAAACTGATGCACAGAAGTTCCACCCAAACATGAGGAACTGTGACTGGGGTGACTGGAATGGGGTGCCTGGAGAGGGTGTGGAGTCTCCCTCACTGGAGATATTCCAGAACCACCTGGACACAATCCTGTGCCATGTGCTCTGGGATGACCCTGGCTGAACAGTAAGGTTGGACCAGATGGCCCACGGTGGTCCCTTCCAACCTGACCCAGTCCGTGATTCTGTGAAGTTTCAACTAATATGGCTGATTTAATGTTTCTAGGACTTTGTACTGGAGTGTTTTGAATCAGTCCTTGCTATAAATAACATCTTTAAGTTATTGAGTCTGTCGTAAAAATAATCTAATATGCAATACTGTAATTTTGTACATGTTGTATGTGTGTGTGGCTATGCCTACTTAGCATCCTTACCTGTAGGTAGAGGCAGCTTATGTTTCTGCTTCCACTTATTCCCCTGGAGCACTCAACTAAGGATAAAGAGCTGTCATCCTTGCTATGTTTTTATACTCAGATAACTAGTCATCTCATGCCTGAAAGTTTCATTGTAGGTGGCAGGGAAATGGAAGCAATATGTGTGAAGACACATAGCAGTGAAGTAAAAAAGGACTGAAAATAAAAACAACAGTAAGATTGCTAAGCGAATACTTCAGGAGTCCAACTAAAATTTGTCCGGCTGCACCCTGAGTCAGTATATCTGAGTGCCTGGTAGTAAACAGCTTGAGATGTATCCTTTTATTACTGTTTATATAAGCATATTTTGACAAAGCTGTGGGACAACCTCTCTCCCACTTCTCCCTGTCACCTGTCTCAGCATGGCAGAAGCATTTCCAGTTCCACAAAACAGCTTGCAGTTCTGTCTTGCATGTCAGAAAAGAAGAAATTCAAACCACACAATAGAAAACATATTTCAACATGTCAATAGCTTCCCACTGGGACAGCCTCAATTCCACCTACGTGATGCTTCCTATGAGCTACTGCAGGTCTTCAGATGGACCTTGCCTGTACAGATGGGTGGCCTCAAGGATGTAAGTGGAATTCAGGCTGTCAGAATATGGCCAGAAGTGTTCTTCCCCACCTGAAGAATCAGCCTATGCATCCTTTTTATTGCTTTAGGTGTCTTTATTGTACTGTTTTTCAGGTATCCCTCTTGCTCCTATCCACCTGTGCCTCTGCCAAGAAAGCATCCTGATGCAGGTTTGGCTGTGTCTCCAAGATCCAATACACAACATGTGAGGCAATGCCATTTGCACACCCATGTACTCCAGGCCCCTGTGCTAATCATGGTCCTGCCTGCCCCGGACCAGGTAAAACTTGGACACGTAGGCATGCTTGACCAATTGGTCCCTTTATCCATATTACTCAGAATTAAGAGTTATACACAGTAGGTAAACCTCACACATACACCCACATGAATGAAATTGGAGTTTGTCACTACATCTGTATTCCTAAATAGGTCAGGGAAAAGGCAAGGTTTAATGTTGGACCACTGATTCTCTGTAATGCTAAATTACCAGCAAGCTTTTTTGCATGCTCCTGGACAAGGCCAACTGGCATCTCCACAGCAATGCCTAGGCACCAGGAGAACGTGTAGCACACACCAAGGACTGCTTCCAATAAGAAGTTAGGTTTGGGTTCTTCCTCATGTGCAGTCTTCCAACACTATTCCAACAGGCTCCACAGCCTTAGAGCCCTCCTCTTTGTCCTCCTGCCATGTCCCACGGCATCTTCCAGTTTCATACCACACAAACAACAGTCTTATGGGCCACAACAGAGGTTTTGTGTTATATCAGATAGTTTGAAACAAAAAACACACAAAACTTGAAACACAGTATAACAGCCACAGTGCAGTGCATACAGCCTCGGGGAGACCCACAGCACAAATGCCATGTAGGGTACACGCAATTGGTGTAGCCACTTGTCTCAGGGCCAGAAAACAGTCCCTGGCCTTATCCTGTTTGTGGGATAAACATGGCCTGTATGGGTTACAGCTAGGGCTGGTGAGGAGGAATCAGACATATTTTTACCCTGTGTGCATTCAAGTGAGGCAGTGCCTCCCATAACCCTTTATGGCAGATGAAATTACTCTGGTGAAAAGCAGCTGACCCAAGTTTACGCTGCCTGTCATAACCCAAAAATGAACAAACAGTTGCTTTCTTCTACCTAGACAGGCCACATTTCCTAAATACTGAAGGAGGAACAGAGGCAACAGAAGCCAGGAGGGAGGGCAATATGGGAAGAGTTGGTCATTTGTGTTCCCTCCCATAGAGCGAGTTAAGTCTCTGCAAGCAGCTGTGCCAGTTTCTGACCAACATCAATATGTCAGTTCTGGTTCTCGAAATCACAAGCCTGCTTTTGGGTTTGTGTATGCACCTCCCAGGCATGTAACTGTGGGCAATTCTCCATTGGTATTGACAGCTGGTGCACTCAACAGCAACACACAGGGAGCAGCCAACACCCCTCCCGCCAGCCCCCTGCGGCAGTGTCATATTGGACTGCACTGCAATGGAAAGGTTAAAAGAAACCTTGTTGCAAAGAAATGAGAAAGGATTGACTTTATGTTTAGACGGTGCCCAGGGCTGCAGTGGGACGGGTTTGTGCAGAAAGACTGGTTGAAAGTGCATCTTTGCTTCCTCTTGTTGGCAAAACAGTGTAAAGCTACTGGCTTGGTGGTGGAATTTGACATTGCTTTTCCTTGTCTGGTTGGGAGACCCACCCCCAAGTTTGGAGCATCTGTACATGGAATATGATGAGGATGATGATATCTTCTTTGCAAAATGGATGAGCAGCTTCTGGGGCCACAACTTGATCGATGAGAATGAGAAAGAGGGTAGAGGCCACAAGAAACGTCAGACACGATTCTGTAATGAAAGGAGAGCATCCCTACCGGTAAGAGCTGTGTGCAGTTTTCCCTGTGTGTGCAAAAATGTAAGTGGTTTGTGCAAAAATGTAAGTTCCATTCCCAGGAGCATGGCCCTAGAGATGCATGAGGATGAGTATGGTACATCTTACCAAGTAAGTTCTGTTCCTGCTGGCAGCAGCTACTTGCTTTCTGAACTTAGCTGCCTGCCAGGGTCAGGCCACTGGTGTCTTAGAAGACAGGAAAACTGGCAAACTCCAAGATAAGTGATGACAGGACCAGAAATGTAAGGAGAAGCATGTAATAGCTCCCTAACAATGTACTACAGTGTTTTCCTGCCTGCTCAGCATGACCTGGCAGAGATCAAAACATCTTGCAACTGGCATACAGAAAGACTGTTTTTAATGAGTCTGTTCTCATGTGTAAAATTAATAGGATTTGGACCTAATTCTGCAACTATACTGTCTCCAGAAGATTTTACTCCCTGGGATTTAGCTGTTTGCAGGTGTAACTTCTAATTTAAGCCAGAGGATGTGGTCCCTCCTGGTTTAAAACATCTGACTCTGAAAAACCAGGGTACGACACATAACAAAGCTTATTGAACTGTGAAGTAAGATTTTACAGTAAAAGGACATTCTTTATTTAGTTTAACAAAATAGTTTGGAAAGGGGCAGGGCTTGTGCAGAATCAGGTTTTAAGGCAGCTCACAACTGTCTGGTTATGAAGATTAAGTTAAATTGAAAACAGCTTTCACAGTCTGCTCTTTACTCAAAGACTGTTGCTTTTATTTCAGCTCTTAGAAGAATTTACAGTGGTCCAAACCTGTCTCTTTTTTCCCGACTATATTTTCTTGAAACCATTTTTTCCTTATACCCTTAGATCATTTTGACTGCAACAAAGCAAATGCTAATATATTGGGGAGAAACAGCTAATCTTTTTCAAACTTTTTTTTATGCCATGCTATTTTTTCACCTCGCAAGTTCTCCACTGTAACTGCCATGTTCTAAGCTGTAGGATTTTTCATTTTCAAAAAAATTGGCTAAAAAACCAAAAGCACCTCCTCCTTCTCTGAATTCATGGACAGGCTGCAGAGATCACCTTCAGTCATAACTTCTGGTCCAATCAGCCACATTTGTTATTTACTGCTATATTTCACCTTGGCCACAGATTACAGAACAGACTCTGAGCTACAGCTTTGCTGATGTATTCCAGCAGAATGCTGGAAGCATAATGTTTCTTTAGTGGTGATGGGGTTTTAAAAATTAATTTTAATGCATATTATTTTTTTCCTTCAGAGACATGCATATGTGATTTCTATAGGCCTCAATACAGACTGAAGTGTAAGAATGTAGTTTCGATCACTTTCCATTCAGCAAGGTGCTGAACACATCTTCTTTTATATTTTTGTATATTGTGTCTGTATTTGTGTGTGCAGAGACATTTCCTTTGAAGCTTGTTCTTATATTCAGTTTGTTCAAAAGCTATTTAAATATTTAGCTAATAGCCATTCAAATACTTTGCTATAGTTGTGTCCCTGAATCTATACCTTGAATTTGGATTAAGTTAGCTGGGAGAAAGACTGATTTTTTTCTTACATTACTGTTCAATGAGCAAAGATTATCACGTACGATTAATTATGTCTTGTTTTTGCATTAATGCTTCACACAAATTTGTCTTGCTCCACTAGTTTTATATAGAAGATATAAATTTTAACTGCTTTACTTCTCAGTGCCAGAAGTTGATTGGATGAATGAGAGGGAAAAATTTGTTTGGGAATTTTATGATTCAGGGGTAAATTCTGAGATGAAACTTTTCCTTTGGAGTTGACTGGTTGGTAGCAAGGAGCACTGAAACATGCTGCCCTTAACAAAAGCTAGAAATTAAACAAATAGGCACTAATGATGCCTTAGAAATACCTTTAGAAAGAGTATCTGGTTGTTGAGAGCAACAACTTGCTGTTGCACCTGCATGTGTGTTTTTTACAGTTACTACAAATTATAAGTACTGTAAGATTCATTATTACAAATGTTAACTACTGTAAGATTCAAAACACTTTTATTGTCATTTAAATATTGTCTTCATTTTATCAGAACAGTGCTATTAATCAGGAGGAATAATAACAGATCAGACAGCATCTTTTCTGTAAATTAATACCTCCACAGCAGATGTCAGTGTACCCTTTCTTATGTCTCAACACCTTAAATCAAGGTAACTCCACTGTCCAGGTGAAAATGAAGTCAGCACGTTCTGACACAGCTGTTGACAAAATTTCCTTGTGCAGATATGATGGCAAAACAGCACTGCCAGCACATTTTGTCTTGTATCCAAGGCCGATACAGGGTGCATCAGCAGTAGTGCAGTCCTGCCCACATGAACTGCAGCTGCACCAGGAGTGTCTGGGTATTACAGAGCAAAATGCTCACAGTATGATTCAAAAGGTGCTTTTGCATAAAGCTGGAAATCACTTTCAGCTCCAATTTGGTGTCTTGGTCTTTGTAGTTTTTCCTGTGCCGTAGTAAGACATTCAAGCCACTGCACTCACCTCAAACACAATAATAAACTTCTGTGGCCTATCATGGTGCAGCCCCTCCAAAATACGCATAAAGCTTTGTAGAATAACTCCCAAACTAACAAGAGTTTTCATTATTTTTCCCTGAACATGTTGGTATACCTCGCAAATATTACCAAGATGAGCTTTGCAAAATTCTTTTGCTGTTGTTCACATTTTGCAGAGGGGAACACAGAATTATATTCATCCTTCACTGGGTCACTGGCAAGTCAGGCTAAAACACGCAACTCCCCTCTCCTGGAAAGTGTCAGAGTTGTAGATAATGCTGTGGGCCAACACTGAATGTGGAAACTGCCTGGGGAGAGCTAAGTCATGTTTCCATCTCTATTTAGCTTGTTCCTCTGGCAAACTTAGACAAATTAACTGTGATACCGTTTTTGAAGCCTGCAGCTATGACTTTGCTTGACACATTCTAGTCATCCTACATCATTCTGGTTCAGGACAGTTCTTACCTCCCAGACATTTTGTTGTGGCAAAAAGATAGGAGGCAAAGGAGCGCTGATAGGGGGTTTACAACTCTTTACATGTATCCACCTTCAAATAGAATTTGCTGCTCACGGGAGAAAAGCTGGTAAGAGCAGCTGAGAATGGGAGCAGAACAACTGACTGCTGTTGAAGTTTCTAACATTTAATTTAAACTAAAGTTGGACTGAACATTTACCACTGTATTGTTACTAGTGATCAGTTGGAGCCCAGACCAAAACATTTTTAAGGAATATATGCTTGTTTATAAGATTTTTGGAAGGAAAGGAGGCCATGGGACAGCATCTGAATGTCCAATATTCCAAAATATCCCTAAAATATTGGAGTCATTGGGTAAACTTCAACAAACAGTGAACACTCAGTGGTGACACACTGAAGACTCATTTTCTTGCTGACAGCTGTGCAGGCCCTCGGATCAAGCCCAAAAGATGCAAGCAATCAGCTTGTCTACAACAGAAATTGAGAAAGAGATTAGGCAAATTATGTTGACATCAATTTTGTGAAGTACTTTTGTTTGTGTACTTTTTGTGTGTTTTAGATGGGCAATTAGCAGAAGATTATCTGTTTTGTAAATAGATAAACGGAGCATGACTGGCTTTTACCCAAATGCAGAAAAAAGGAGTACTAAAGGGAGTGAGAAACAATCCCTGAGATTGCTTGGTGCATCTGGTTTTCCCAGCGCTGGCAAAAAAATCCCATTTTGATATAGTGGAGCATTTAATGTTCTTCCTTCCCCTGTCTTTTCACTTGATTCACCTCTTCTCCACTTCTCCAGTTTAAGAACTGTTTAAGGTCAGACCCTAGGAGACAGAGACCAAGGTGAGTTCACTAAAGAGGCACCAGATGTAGCATGAGGCAGCTGCTGGGCCAGGAACAAGAACAGGTATTGAGGCTGTGCTCAGAGAACTTTGTCAAGGGATGACCACAGCAGAGGGTGCACACCTGGGAGTGCAGGTACAGAGGCAATCTCTGCAACCTCTGTTGCCAGCAGCTGCTGAAACTGCAGGAGGGCAAAGCATAGATGAAAGCAGTCTTCATACCTTCTTACATACAGTGGTACCAAGCCTTCAGTTTGGTATTAAACACAGGTATTAATGCATGTATTAAATCTAAGAAATAAGAAGAAAGCCACTTGGATTTTATCTAAAGTCATTGCTGAACTTCATTTTATGACTCTTTCAGTTACTCACAGAGTCAGTCTTAAATAAAAGAAGACTAATGTACTGTGCTAGATATAAGCCATGAAATGTTCACGCTTGAAGAGATGTGGTTGGGCTCTTGTCTTCTGCAGGGTTGTGTCCATAAGGCAGCAACATGCTGACATGCCTGAGCATGCTGTCTGAGCTATGGTGGTGTGTACCATTAAAAGGCACTGTGAGAGAAGGCACAGTCACAGTAATATGATTGCACAGGTATTTACCCTTAGTCCACTGAGGCAAATGGGCATTTCAGAGGAAAACCTGTCCCTTTTCTGGACCATTGCTGCCATGTCAGTAGGTAAACTGGAGTCTTTTTGTTAAGGGCTTAACTATAATTCCCTCTGAAGGGAAATTAAAAAGCAATGTCGTAGTAAAAGGAAACATTTACAAACATTGAAAAACAGGATTGATGGAATATGATCTCCCATTTCAGCTATCCTCCTGTGGGGCTTTTTTCCCCCAAACCCTCTAAGAACAAAGACCAGTGCGTTTTACTCTGAGACAATTTTTATTTCCAGGAAACAATATATGTTGATGCCATTAAAATCACACAGAAGACATTTAGCTTGCTGAGCTCGGCATGGCATGTGTGCTCCTATCCCTCAAGCACAATGTGATTGCTTTCACACTTTTTAAAGTAACAATACAATATGACCTTATAGAACTTGCAGCTGTATTGATTGGTTTGAAACCAAAGTAAAAATAGTGTGGCAGAAATCATTAACACTACTCTCAGAGGCAGTCTATAATACTGGACATAGGAAGCTTATGTCTGGAAAAAAAATTGAACCAGTACCATATGTTTTGAAAACCCTTCAATATTAGGTACTTCTGTCAGGTGTGAAAGCTATTATTTTTAGCATCTCTCATGAAGCCTGTCTAATGTCATATAACCAAAACCATATGAATGCACAGCCTCACTCTTCAGAGGAAGGTCCTTATCATGCTTATACATATGCAGTAGCATCTGGGCCAGAGTAAATGAAATTGTGTACAGGAGATATTTCAGATGGCAACTCTGTCAATTTGGTTTAGCTTTCCTCCATTTGTTAATAAACCAAAACAAACACATACACACCCCTCCACAACAAAGCCTACTCTGAGTGTAGGGTTTTCTACTAGATTTTCTTAGAAAGCATTTCAGGATTTGTAGGAGAGACCTTCAATGGTTTTACACAATCACAACTCCCTTGAAGGCAGCAGAGCTTCTCAAGGTCAATTCATAGTTGAAGGCTTAGTGCCAGGCTTCAACAAAACATAGAATCACAGAATAACATAATTAATTAGGTTGGAAAAGACTCCTGAAATCATCAAATTCAACCTTTGACCAAACACCACCATGCCAACTAGACTGTGCCACTAAGTGCTGCACCCAGTCTTTCCCTAAACACCTCCAGGGATGGTGACTCCACCACCTCCCTGTGCAGTCTTTTCCAATGTCTAATCATCCTTTCTGTGAAGAAATTCCTCATAATGTCCAAAACATATACTCATTCAAACATGTATGCAGCAGCTGGGTGCCTGAAGTGCCCTAACCTGACACCTGCAGGGGTGTCATGTTCAGTACCTCCTGTGTCTCACAGTTTTCACCACCTGCATCTCACCAGTGTTCAGCTACTCCTCCTGAAAATGCATCAGCAGCTGGCAGGGTTTGGGGCATCCCTGGCTCTCTGTAGTGTCCTTCTCACCCATCCCATCTACAGGTCTGTCTATTTCTAAAACCACTGATACATGACTCTGCAGGACACAGCAGTTCTGTATTGGTTTAATCTCCTTTACAGACATTCAATTAAACACAGCTGATGCAGATCAATAGCTTTTATCTGCATGCCAGGACTGGGAAAATTGAATCACACAGAAACTAAACAACTATCTACTATCTCTCCACTTCAGCCTGACAAATGTAATTGTAGAAAGTCTGTTTTCTGCCACTTCTCTGGTAGGAATGTGCCCTGAAAGTGCTCCCTCCTAAGTTCGGGACAAATGTTCCCAAGAAACCAGCAGAAAATTAAAAGCTGAGCAATAAAGCTTCTTGTCTGCATATAGGCCATGCTGAAAATTGGACAGAACTGAGCTAGAAATGGTTGCTGTCACACTCAAGTTAACTCAAACATCGGATAAGACTTGGAACACCCACGGGTCAAACCCTGCATCTGACTCCTCTCTGCACAAAAGAGGTCTTTGAGAGTTCTGCCCAGAAACTGCAGCCAGATGTGAGACCTGAGTTTTTGAGGTTATGAATGGTTCCAGTTCCTTTTAGTGCCTGTGAACACTAAGGGGACCCAACAACTTTACATTTGAAATGCTCACTTGGGTGCCAAAGCTTAGATACTCAAAACCAGGAATAATTAAAAAATCTGCTGCTGCTGCCTCCAGAAAACAAGTCCTTGGCAGTGTGATTCTTCTGCACATAAGAGAAAAGACACAGGATTCTGGGCAAGGTCCTTTGCTCTGCACCACTGTTCAGAAAGTCTCTGTGGCAGAAAAAAGTCTGCCGTGTGCGCTCTGCTTTAATATTCAATACTCAACAAAGACCTTTTGCTTTTCAGGCCAAGCTTTCCTCCTTCCATGCAACACGACTTCATGATTCTGCCAAAGGCTCATCTTCAGGCCATCTCAAGGGCTCCAAGGAATTTCAAGAAGACCAAGATGTCAAATGCCACTGCCACAGGAAGGCAAGCAGAACACCTTCAGCAGACAGCTCAGGCCCAGAGACAAGATCAAATTCCATTCAGGAGTTTGCAGAGTCCTTTGAAAAGCAATTGCATCTCAAAAGCAAGCGCTCAGTTTCTTTGGTAGGTGACAACCAACTTAAGATCACTACATAAGAAAAAGCCCAGACAAAGTGAGCCTGCTTTATCCTTTGTGTAATTGCTGTGACTTTGTTGGGGAAAGTGCAGAAATGAACTTGAATTAGTAGAATTTCTCTTATTATGGGGTCTCAAATGACTACAGTAGCACAAACAGTATTAAATTGTATCATTAGTGTGAGGATTCTTGATGTAGTGTTACTATCTAGGCTTATTCAGAAATATTTATCCTCGAAATGAGACACTGCACTGGCTGTGGCAATGTTTTCAGAGGTTTCTATGGCTCTGACAACAAAACAGGACAATATAAAACCAGGTTTGCTACACTTTTGCCATAAGACCCAGCTCACTTTCTCACTGCTGCTGATGTGGTTTAACCTGTATGGTGTTTTCTGTAAGACTGCCAAACACTGCAGTGTTTGAGAGGCTTCTCTTTTACCCTTGTGAGTCTACCCATCTGCTTTCTGCAGTGTCACCACACAGCTACAGCAGCAACTATTGCTGTAAGTGGCTAAACATATTTTCACTGTAAAGCATGCAGGCAGCAGAGGATTTTCACCCCATTTCAACCTTTTCCCCATCATTCTCTCCTGAACCATAGGCATTTTTTGTATGATTTGTGTTGATGAATTAGCCAATAACAACCTTTTGTCTATGACATTCTAACACATTTTTATTATTATGATATATAATATCTGCGGTCTCATACAATGGAAAGGAGGGTAATAAATCCTAACTCAATTTGACATATCAGAAGAACACTATCAAATTCTCACCCCATTCAAAAAGCTATTCTTGAATAACACTTGGCATCAGCACCAAACAGCCACAGAGAGAAGTATCTTTTTTATTATTATTATTTTTTTTTCAGTTTGTTGACACTGACAGCTTGTATGGAAAAGTAATTTTCACCTTTCTTTGCAGACCTTCTGTGCGGCAAAAGAGACAATAAAATTTCTTTTCAATAAGTATCATTATTACATCATTAGTCCCCCAATTATAGTCATTGCATGACCAGTCCTCTAAAAATATGCAGAAATATGGTGATGACAGCACTATTATGCCATTGTTAAGATTTTAAGTGCAGCCTCTAATCTTCTTTTTCCCCTTTAGGAACTACTCAGTTTATTCCATTTGGAAATTCACATTGCCTGGTTTATCATTTCTAATTTCTCAAAAATGCTATGGCTAGAAAAGTCTGTGAGTGTGTAGTAATTGCATGATAGGTATAGTGAGCATAATGTATTAATTATGGCTTCAGTTCTAGTTAAAACATGCATACCAGTTCCCTTCTGTAATCTGCAGTGAGGTGTGCTGAGCTGTATTTTAATCTATCTTTCAAGCAGATCCACTTGTTATTCCCTCAGTCACCACTGAAATTTGGGAGATGTGAAGGATTTGAGTGTCTCAAAGAACTCATCAATAGGTGTTGGAGGTTTGAAAGGAAATTTGGGGTAAAACTTGCCTCCAAATGGAGCATCTTTTTGCATTCAGCTGTGTGGGTACGATTCCAAACACCATGATCACACAGGTGAAAAGTGTGGGGAAGGTAATTCAGGTCCTTGCCAGCATATTGCTTTTCTCTTATAAACTTGTTTTGAGAACACTTCATGACCTTCAGCCCTTGTTTTCAGGGAGGTCTTTGTGGCTAGCACTGAACAGCCTTCAGGTATGTAAAGATGGATCACGTGAAAGGACAAAAACATAGAGTCTGGGTTGAAATCTTGGAGCCCCTCTGTTTTTGCCTCCTGTCTGCTCCCCCACTCAAGTCAGCTGGGCAAGTGACCCTTCCATCATACACGGAGTATAGTCAAAGCATGTTTGTTCCTTCTTGCTGAGTTTTAGGGTGACTGGCTTGGGCCTTGAATTTGAGCCCATCGTAGTAGAGCTGATCATGCTGAGGCAGGTCATTGGAATATCTTGTTATGCATTACTAGTGAAATAAAATAATGAACTTGGATTTTTTGTTCATGTAGAAGACACTTTTAATTCCTGGCTATTTTTTCCCTGCCTTTTAGCAACCTGAAGGCGTGAAAGAGAGACGAGAAAGAGAAAGATTGCATTTGAGAAAAAGCAAGTCTCATAAGAGAAGGGAAGAGAAATCAGAGCCAAGGACAGAGCGGGAAGAAGCTGAAGGTTCAGAAGTACCTGCAGAACACAATGAACAGTTTCCATCACAAGCAAGCATTCAGAAAGGATATTTATACACAGGCAGCTAGAATGCATTGAGGTAATCAATTTTAGCAGTTCCCCTGAAGAGCAGAGGGAGCATTCTTGTTTTGTTTTGACTAGAAGAGGCCTGATATCTAGAATAAACCCTAAGCTGTAAAAGAAAAGTAAAATTCAACTGCATCATTGACACCACGTTACCTTCTTTTCTTTACTTTTGTCATTAGGAATGTGACCTTTGTCATAGGAGTGTATTGGTAGCAAGATCCAAGTTAGCAATTAACCACCATAAGGAGGCTTCAGGCGAATTTAGCATTGTGGCAGGACAGTGGTGAATGTGTTCATTTAAGAGGAGGCCACCACGTATGTGTTACAGAGCCATGCAAAGTCATCCAAAGCCTTATGTTTTTGTTTTAATGAAAAACAGGCTCATGGGTAGGTTTGGGAAGAAAAAAGTACACATAAGCAGCCAGCTGCTTCCTGGCCCTGATGTTCACTTAGATTTGTCCTGAAAACAGGTACCTTTTTGCTTTGACAGTCTTTCAACTCCAAATTTATGGACTTTTTCTCTTCTACACCTCCCTGATGTCTTAGTTCTCTCTGCTTTCCCTACTGCTATGCAGTATGATTCTTGTTTCTCTGGCATCCCCCAACCTTCTCCCTTGTCCTCAGTCCCATTTCCCCAGTCACACAACTAATTCTTTCTCCCAGCTTTAACCTCATCACCTTTCTTCTTTTGTGGCCTTCCCCTTCTCCATTTACTGCTTTGTAGCCCTTCCCTGTAGCTACCAACATCTTTTGCTGCATTTCTACTTTTGAGCAGCAAAATTTGAGCTATGATGAAAGTTCTCCAGTAAAACCAGAAATGTTCTGTCTCTCATACTTCCTTTTAATCTCTTCAAGGGGTTCCCGAGGCATTGCAACCCTTTTTCCTTTTCCCTTTTCTAGAACTTGGGCTGAAGCAAGGGAATGGGAACTGACACATTCTATGAAAAGCTGGACTTCGGAAAACTCTGTTCCTCTGGCTGAAGATCTCCTGAACATTGGTGTAAATCTCATCTCCACATGCTCACAAACACATACACACCCCCATAGTCCCCCAGTCCTACCCCTTCTTCAACATGCAAGTGTTCTCTGTAGAGACAACCCTGCCCTCTTTGGGAATAATCTCCCCAGGCCTAGTATGGAGAAAGCCTGCTTTGGATAATATAGTTAGAGAAGAGTGAAGATTAATGAAGTCATGAGCAAAAGTCAAAGTCTGATGGATATTCTTCCTGTGATTTGCTATAATTAACAAAGATCTTGCTATTTTACCTTAGAGCCTTAATTTTGAATGTTCAACCTTTTAAAAGCTTAGGGCATCCGTAAAACTTTGTAACACTTATCTCCATTAAAGGATTGTGTTTTTTTTGTTTGTTTGTTTGTTTGTTCTCCTTTTTTTTTGTTTGGTTTGGGTTTTTTGTTTGTTTGTTTTTTTGTTTTTTTTTTAAAGTAGGGCCTTGGGGGATGTCTAAGAAAGCAATTGAATCCTTGCTGATGCTTGTAAATGTCTTCTTGCCTGGTAACTTGCATTATAAACTAATAAATCTGATGGGAAAATGTTCCTATGCTCAGTTCCTGTTCTCCCCAGTCCAGACTGAATTTTTCCTTATATTCTTCTGCCAGCCAAAACTTACATGCAGATGGCTTTCCTTTTATAACCTTAATTTGAAGACTGCATTACAACAAGCTTGGATAGAAAGGAACATGGCCAGCTGTGTCTGAGTTGCTCAGATAAAACCTCTCACATGCATCCTTTCATGTAGCAGCCTGCCCTCACGTCTTGTAAGAGCTGAATGCCGTGGCTGCCTCAGCTTTGCCTACATTTCAGGCCATCATCCACCTCCTCCTGTTTTACAGACAGCTTAACTCAACAGGCCCCAGCAGAATTTTGTGGAGTTTGTCAGACTAATGTGCTGCTTGTACAGCACACCTGATGAAAAGAAAATGCCCATGAAGGACATTTAAAACTTGCTGTGTCTCACTAGTGGGAGACCACAGTCTGGTAAAATGTTCATCCCTGAGGATCCTTCCCAGCACTTCAGGCTAACTAGAAAGTGCTCTTGTGGGAAGTCAAGGTGTGGGTACATACAATCATTTCAAGAGCAAGATAGAGTTATACTCCAGCATTTTCTGAGAGGGGTAAGAAGAGGAAATCAATTGTGTTCATATGATCTTTTAGGTGGGAATTCCCAAAGCAAAATATTTATGCTTGTGTGCTTCTCAGGTATTGTTTAATTGCAGCATGGTTTTGAGGATGAATTATATTTTGAGTACTTCTTATCATGCATTAGTATAGGAAATGCCAGACCCCACAAAAGCAAAATGAAGCAATAGCTATATTTATACATGCTCACAAGAACCCTTTCTGGGAAAAAAAATTAGGAAATATTTAAAAACATAAATAAATAAAACAACCATGACATATAACTCAAGTAGAATGTAAAACCCATTAAAAAAGAAAGAAAATATTAAATATTAAAAAAATGAAAATGTTCATCTGTAGTTTCTTCCTTTTTAGCACAGAAAAAGGTATTTGGATAAGCACAGCCCTGGCTCTGAATGCACTAAGTGTACACATGAATAGGTAAAATCACACAGAGATATAATCAAGCTCAATAACCAAAATTATTCACACAGAAATGAATCATAATCATGGGACTTGGAGTTTATACAGCCATGTGCCAAAACAATTGAAAAGAAATAGGTCTTGAAATACGTCCAGAAAGATATTACAGCCAAAATCTAGTCAATCAATAAGAGAAATGAACATTGAAATTCAACAAATTTCATAGATAATGCCCTGCCTGCAGTTGTTGTGCCAGAGCTTTAGGTAACTGTGTGTGTACAAATGTGAAAATAAACACACTCATCACAGAAAACATTTTAGATTGGCCTGACAGACGATATGCCTCCTATTAGAAGGATCCCTCTGAATCCTAGCCCAGTCTCCACTGTTCTTTGGAAAAAGTTAACTTCTTTCAGCTCTGTCTTGTCTCTAAGTCAGTCAGAAAATAAGAGAAAAAGGTGATGCAAGACATCAAAGACTAATATTCTGTCTTATTTGAGGCATTCTTGTCCTTCTCATATGTTTGTCAATATGCTTCAGTTCATGCAATTTCTAAACTGACAGAGTTTTGGTATATTGAGAAGACCCACCAACTTGTGACATTTATACATGAATTTGCATCCACAAGCCAACAAAGTCCATAGAGAAAGTCCTCAGACTGGAAACAAGGCTACTTCAGACAACAGATATTCCATTCCTTTAATGCCCTTTGCATGCAACAAAAGTATTCTCACAGTAGCATCATCCAGGTCTCAACTGGTCAATGGGCATCAATCAACATTCAGGGTACTTATTTCAATTTGATTACCTAATCCAAAGCAATTCTGAGCTGAGAACATTGAAGACTGATAAAAATTTCCTTTCACTTGAAGAAAGAAGATTTGGATCCATGTGCAATTTGTCATGATGACGTGGGGACTGGCAGCAACACAGAACTTCACTGCATGCACAGCTTTCACAGAGGTATCGTGACAAACTCCCAGGGCCTTACTTTCTGTTACTTGCTGTGCAGAGAGTAGAGGAGGGAGTTCATGTATCAGATTCTCCAGACCGTGACTAAACCTTCACTGCTGGTGACTGAAAGGTGTGGTAGTTTAGTTTTCTTGGTTTTGGTTTAGGCCTTCCTTGGTTACCAGGTGATAACTAAGGAAGTATTCC
>JAWWTY010000001.1:17166027-17197508 GCA_035222235.1 Margarornis squamiger
TATATATATCTTTGATACAATTGTCTTTTTTTGTACTTTTTTCCCCTTTTCTCTTGGGGGGGGGAATCCGTGTGGCCAGCTGTTGGGTTTGGCACGGAGCCAACTCAACCCTCCACAAAAGGTGATATGCCTGTGTGTTGAAGCTGTTGCAGTAATCCTGTGTTACCAGATGCTACCTAGAAGGTGGGAAAACCCTCAATATCATCTTGAATGGTTTTTAACACAGTTTTGCACTGACAGAAAAACCAAAGATGAAGATTATAGGCCACACTGGAGCTGCTGCAGCCACAGTGTGTCATTCTTTAAATAACTGTATTAGTGGAAGAGGAGAACACGGGTGTTCTAAAGGAGCTGCAAGCAGCTGGGAGTTTCAATGTCTGTGGTTCAGAGCTGGTGCTGCAGAGAGGGAGCAAGCAGTGCTCCTAATTCCTAGGTAATTGATGTGCCATGTCCAGCTCTGAGGCCCCCCAACACAAGAGAGGTGTTAACCTGTTGAAATGAGTCTAGAGGAGAGCGACTAAGTTGATCTCAGGGCTGGAGCACCTCTCCTATAAAGACAAGCTGAGAGAGTGGGGTTGTTCAGCATGGAGAAGAGGAGGCTCTGGGGAGACCTTAGAGCACCTTCCAGTACCTAAAGGGGCCTGCAAGAGAGCTGTAGAGGGACTTTTCACAAGAGGATGGAGTGACAGGATGAGGGGGAATGGCTGTAAACTGAAGGAGAGTAGATTTAGATTACATATTAGGAAAAAATTCTTTACTTTAGGGTGGTGAGACACTGGAACAGGTTGCCCAGAGAGGCTGTGGACTCCCCATGCCTGGAAGTGTTCAAGGTCAGGCTGGATGGGACCATGAGTAACTTGGTCTAGTAGAAAGTTCCCTGCCCATGTCAGAGGGCTTGGAACTAGATGGTCTTTTAAGGTCCCTTCCAACTCAAACCATTCTATGATTCTATGATATCTCCATAGAAATAAAATAAATGGTATAGTTGGTGCCTACATTGATAACCTCAGAAAAGGGACCAAGCACTAAGTACTCCTCTCTTTGGAGGTTGTTTCTGTAGGTGGCATCTGAGACACACTGGTGGAGTGGAGTGAGAGAAGCAGACATAACTGCTATGCTAGCTGTACTTAAAAACTCAAGTCCTTAACTCAGGACTCTTTTATCTGGTATCAAATAAGAAAAATAGAAAGCACTGGACACCACATTCTTCTAGGAAAAATAAAGCTGTTTCTGATCTAGATCCTGATGAAGTTATTTTGATGATAACAGGACTTCATCTAATGATGGTATCCTCATTTCCTTAATATCATTGATTCAGTAAATATTTTGGACCAGGGATCTTAGTTTCTGAAGGGAATATATCAGCTCCACCTCTCAAAACTGCTGGGGAATAACAGGGATTCCTCCATTAAAATCCTGTTTGCTGCTGCTCTTTTCCACTTGCTTTTAACAGTGTATTCAAAAGTGGCTGCCAAAGAAATGAACCTGTCCAACATGTCTTGTCCAAGTACTTCTGTAAAGTCAGTGGCAGGCTCTTGTCATCTGTGATGAAGTCAAGAAGAAAGGGTCCTTTAGGACTACAGAGAGGAACTCTTCAAAGCTTGATTCTAGTTACAGAAAAAGAAAGAAATCAAGACTTTACTAATGCAATATGAGATTAATGTAAGTGGTTTGAATTTTTATACAGTTCAGAGGTGAACACTGAAAATAAAAACTCCCAGCTCCTTCCCAGGGGTTAGGAAAGAAGTCAAAATATTTTTACAATGCCTTGGACAATGTAAATAAAAATTACACATTTGCTACAAAATACATTGTTTAAAAGTTATTTCACTTAGGGTTATTAAATGACTAGGCAACCTTTATAGCCATTTTCCAGCAGAGGGAGTCTGTCTATACCAAGTGAGAACATGCACTATAGTCCACTGCAAGCACGAGTTTGAGACTAAAACTAATTACAGTGCCAGCAGGAGACAACCATAATGCAGAGCACAGGTCTGTATGGTCAAATTTTGCCCTGTGTTGTGCATATATGACATTTTTTTTTTTTTTAAATATATGAAGGAAACACTGAAACCCATGGCAGAGCTTAGTCTGGTGTTAGGGAATGCAGTATGTACACCGTGGTCAGTGGAAAACCTTGATCCAGCTCTGGATATCCTGTATTGTTGAATCACTAACTGGCAGCTCCTTGCTGCAGGTGTTTCCCAAACTGTACTACTCCTCTGCCCTCCATTTCCAGCGTGCAGACAGTCCACATTCCCCTCCTTTAACCTGTTGGAGAGCTGCTAGTGCAGCCCTGGATGCCCCAGCCCCCATGCACACTGAATGCCCAGCCTGGTGGGAAAGGATGAGCACCATTTCTGTGGAGGGATGGAGGTCCCCACAGCTGCTGCTTCCCATGGGGTCAACAGGAGACCAACATCACAGGCATCTTGCCCAGCTACTGCCCAGGGAGCTGCTTCTCCACCCAGCCAAGCTTTGCTTCACCTCTGTGGCAGCCCTGAGGTTCATCAGTTTCCACTCTGTCACCAGAAACCAAGGCAGGTTGTCTGCCCACACCTCTCTGAAGCTTTCTTCAGGTACTTGCCTAATGTCACTATATCATTACCATGGGATTTGCAGCTCCTGGTGCTCAGTCTTACTTTCCTTATTTTCAAT
Source organism: Margarornis squamiger (assembly GCA_035222235.1). Classification (NCBI taxonomy): domain Eukaryota; kingdom Metazoa; phylum Chordata; class Aves; order Passeriformes; family Furnariidae; genus Margarornis; species Margarornis squamiger. The sequence goes on from JAWWTY010000001.1 coordinate 17,168,686, forward strand.
GTTAAACGTGCAAGAGATTTTGGGAAGCTCTCACCAAATCCTATCTATAGGAATGATAACACATTTCTTGCCCCAAGTTTTTTCTGAAAGAGTAATTATATGTGATGCCAGAAGATTCTCAGGGAAAAAAAGCAATAGCATTTTGATTCCTATAAGCAGCACAAGTCCTTTTCATATGCAACATAGCTCAAAAGAGGCTATAGTTTATAAGACATTTCAAAACATCTCTGTTCATCAATTGCAACCCCTCTTCTACAAGAGCAAAGGGAGCTGAGTGGCACATCCACCTGCATTTCAGCTGGTCCAGTTCAGCCTCTGACCATTGTGGGGAGGTTTGTGCTGCTTTGCTGGGCTGTGAACTGCAGTGACAAAGGGCAGGGATGCATTCCTGTTGGGCAGCATTGCTGTGGGGGGACAGCCACCAGTGGGACAGAAATCAGCACCTGGGGAGCAGCAGGAGTCTTAAACCACTCAGCTTCTTTGTACAGTTAATGTGAGTTACAGTCCTGGGCCTCTCACTATTATTTCCGAGGAAATCTGGTGACATGAAGCCATATTGAACTTCATTCTCCAGATACATACAAATACGCTGATTGAAAGGGGAGTTACTCAAGCTTATGAAATGAAGCGCAGAATCAAAAAGGAGGTGAAACAACTGAAATTCATAAAACAATCAAAGTAAGTCACAGGAACACTGCGGATGTTTTGGCTGGGACCTTCAGTGGGAGACCCAGAATCAAAACTGATCCTCTTTCCCTTTTACACTAATCACTGACCTACTAAATTATTTGGAAATTTCATTTTTACTGTGCCTGTTCACCAAGGTACAAAATAACATTTTATTCATATAAAATATATACACTGTACAAATATACATACACATATATTTAAATATATACACACACAGAGACATTTGCATGTCTGTGTCTTCCAGGACAAGTGTGCTGTACTGTGGATTTGTGTCCACCATTTGCCCTGTCTGGCCACAAACTATTACTTTTCAAGCTGCCCCTGGGTTTCTCTGCTTTCCCTCAGTCTTCTTGCTTAGAAAAAGCCTTCTCCCTGCCAATCCCCAGCTTCCTGATGACAGCCTTTTCCTACAAAGCTGCTTCTCTGACTGCCTTTGACCCCATTACACTCAACATCACTCTGTGAACTCAAACTCATGTTCATCTGTGCCTGTGTGGATGAGGTGTCTGTGCAAATGGATGGACATTTTGATGAGCGTTTCAGTGTTATGGGAAACCAGGTGAAAAGGTGTGATAGTGTGGGAGCCAGCAGTGTGGAAGTGGCCCTGTCTACCCTCGCAGTGCCAGGTGGGTTTTTGCATTAAAGCACAGGAGAGGAAGAGCCAAGTGATTTAGTCTGAGGCACCACTGCAGCTGAGACTTGGTGCCTGCCTGGGGAGCAGGATTGCCAACACTAGGGATGAGGAGCTCAGGCTGGACTTTTTCGTGGGGCTGTCTGATTTGAGCATCCCTTGGGGAGGAAAGTGGTGGAGAGACCCCAGAGCTGCCTTTGGGAGAGAGGTGGTTTGTGGGATGTGTTTTGGGTTGATGGCAAGGACCTGAGGTGAGGGTTCTGTAAATTTGGATGTTTTGGGAGGGCAAAGCTTCACTAAGCAACAGCCAGTGGGAGGCCAAAGGGTTCATTCTGGTGAGATGGGACATGTGGCCACACCTGTAAGGAGCTGGTTAGGAGGAGAAGTAAGCAAGGGGAAAGTGTTTGTCTTCAGGGAATATTGCACCTGGTCACAGAGACTTCTGTGACTTGGATGGGCTCCTTCCTGATTACTGTGTGTGATAAATGTGTGTATTAGTGAAGCTTCTTTTGCATCAGAGATTTTCTGGCCTTAGTGTCTCATGGGACAAAGACCAGTACAACAACAATCACGTGCCTCTGCTTTGCATGGCAAGCAGGAGGACATTTACCTGCCATGCTGCAGGAGAGCCAAGGGAAAAGGGTTGCAGGAGGCAATGCCCTTGCAGTGACAAAGGGTTTATGACCTCCCCATTGCTCATTCCCATGGCTGTGCTCCTGCTCTCAGTTCCCCTCTTCCCCTGAAAAGCACTTTTCCCTCTTTCTCCCTAGGTTGTGCTACAGCTGGTGCTTTTCATATTATTTCTTAAGTGGCCAGTTTTCCTATCTTATTCGTTCTGTCTTGTGTCTCTGTCCAGAGGGTTATTCACCCTGATGTCCTCCCCCAGCCAGCTCTCCTGACTCACCAGAGGTACGTGCAGAACTGCAGTGAGTCAGAAAGACTGAAAGAACAAAACTTAACAAAACAATGAGGAACACAAAACTGCAACATAAAAAAAAAAAAAAAAAATTATTGAAAGAACACCATTAGGTTTACAAAGTTAAACACTCAAAAGCTGGTCAAATCCAGACCTAATGCTGCCTTTGGAAGCATAGTTCAGCTCCCTCTTCCCTTCCCCCACACAAAATGTATTATGTGACATGATTTAATTGTTTGGCTGCATACTATTTTTCCCACAGGACTAGTGCCTCATTTAGTGTAGATGCAGGACAGTGTCTGGGAATGAAGATGATCTCTGCATTTCCTGGACTCAGTGTGGGACTAGGAGTCCCATTTATCACTGTGCAAAACAGAGCGTGTGCTAAATTCAGAGCTGTCAGTTTCTTTATGAGGTTTCCTGGGGTGGCTTTCTTGTAGCCTCTGAATGCTTATCATCACAGTGTGTGTAAAAAGTGAGAAGATACTATTTCCAGGCAATTGGGAGCTTTTTATTATGATTTGCTGCACTTTTTTTGAACACTCGGTTTGCCCCAGCATTCATTCAGAATACTCCATGATTTAACTAACTGCTCCAGCAGACTTCATTTGCTGCTCTGAGTGCTTGGTGCTTCTCCAAATCTATACCCTAAATGTCTCCTTCCAGGTGCCTCAAAATAAGAAGCCATCAGCCAAACACAGACATGCAGTTATCTCATCTAGAAGTGACCAAGGAACTTGATGGAGTCAGGAAGAGTTTCTCTTTCTTTCAGCTGCTGTTTCTTTCCTCAGTTAGCAGATTACTCCCTATTTTCCCACAGCCCTCTGCCTTAGGTTTCCCTGTCTCAGTTTCTGGAACTACTGATAAACTAGGACTTGGCTTGATATTATACCCCGAGTGAGTACACCAGATGAGCTCTCCACCGCCTGATGCTATTGGGAAATTACACTTTGTACACTTGTGTGACTAGTCTGTTGCTGACCATCCTTCACCAAAAAAACCCAGGTGAATACATGGCATTCTCCCCAGAGTGAATGTTCTCTCACTTTCTAATATGAAACTTGCTTCACGAGCTGAAGCATAGGAGAAAGAAATGTCATTCCACATTCCCAGAGATGATTTTCTGTGTTGACATTTGCAGCTTTAAAATAACTTTTGCTCTCATTCAGCTGATACACAATGAGATGAGAAAAATCAAAGATTCGTAATGAACAATGTCAGGACAGGGATCATCTTTTTTTATACATGTTTGTACTTGTCATGGTTTAACACGTATACAAAAGCAGCACAGTACTGAAGACAACCTTACCTGCATAGCTCTCAGTGTCAAGACACACATTTAATTCAAGTACTGAAATTCCGAGAAGAAAAACATTTAGGATCTGCAAACTATTTTTTCCTAGTACTTCTGCTTTTCCCAGATTTCTCTGTTCTTCATCATCCTAATACAGGAATAGAAAAGTCTGGGGAGAAAATTCTTACTGTTAATACTCCTGGCATTTCTGGCTTTTTTACACTAGATTCCCCACGTCAAATTGCTAGATTAGTTCAAAGGACTCTGATCAACCTGAAACATAGCCAATTACCTGTGAATTATAGATTGTCTCAGGTAATGCTCCTGCAGTCACTGCAGTTCCTCTGTTAATGCAGATAGCAGTAAGCTGAGCTCTTCTGACTTTATCTCCATGATTGCTTTTGTATGTTCTTCTAGATGAAAGACTTTCATAAGGGGGGATACATTTTTATATGCTAGGACTCAGCTTGACAAATTGCATGGAGAGAATATAAACTTGAAAAAAGGTCTCTTTTTGAAAGTTTCTTACAAAGGAGGCTTACTTCTTACTTGGAGGCTACTTGTAAAAAACAGAAAGCAAAAGTACTTCAAACAACAACAACACAGTTAATAATTATTAACATCTATACAATTTAAAATGTCACATATAATGCAACTACTTTTTCCCCCTGAATGACAGGATTAGGCCTAGAAGCATTTTAAAACTTTACAGATTAAAGCTTGTATCTTCTAAATCCACTCAAGAACAAATATCCCTAATAGCACTCCAAAAAATGGACTGTCATAAGGTGGGTGTTTGTATTCAAATTCACTTTTTATTTATTTTGGTGTTACAAGTTGTATTAAAAACAGAATGTCAATGTTTTTTTTTCCTTAAGTTGTAGCCAATGCATGTATTTGATCCTTATTCAACTGTTGCATGAACTTTGAAAGGCCAGAATTATTTGTTTAACTTTCTGGGCACTGTGTCCGGAAAGCAATTTTTTATCAGTGTCAGCCACACTTCTCTGATACATTTCATGGAATCATAGAATGGTTTAGGTTGAAAGGAGCCTTAAAAATCATTTAGTTCCAACCCCCTTGCCATGGGCAGGGATGCCACTCATTAGATCATTTTGCTCAGGGCACCATCCAACCTGCCCTTGTACACTTGCAGGGATGGGGCATCCACAACCTCTCCAGGCAACCTGTTCCAGTGTTTCACCACCCTCTGAGTAACGAATTTCTTCCTAATATGTAATCAAAACCTGCCCTCTTTCAGTTTAAAACCCCTGGCCTTTGTCCTGTTACTGTCTACCTGTATAAAAAGTCCCTCTTTCTTTTTCTAAGCCCCTTTTAGGTACTGGAATGTGCTATAAGGTCTCCCTGGACCCTTCTCTTCTTGAGGCTGAACAACCCCAGCTCTCACAGCCTGTCTTCACAGGAGAGGTGCTCCATCCTTCAGATCATCTTTATGGCACTCCTCTGGACCCTCTCTAACAGGTTCCTGCACTGAGGACCCCAGATCTGGGTGCAATACTCCAGCTGGGGTCTCATGAGGGCAGAGTGGAGGGAGAGAATCACCTCCCTTGACCTGCTGACCACCCCTCTTTTGATGCAGCCTGAGATGTGTTTGGCCTTCTGACCTGTAAGCAAACACTGTTGGCTCATGTCCAGCTTTCTTCCACAAGAACACCCAAGTCCTTCTCCACAAGGCTGCTCTCAATGAGTTCTTCTCCCAGTCTGCACTCATGTCTGGGATTGCCCTGACCCACGTGCAGCACCTTGTGCTTGGCCTTGTTGAACCTCATGAGGTTCCTGTGGGCCCACTTCTCAAGCTTGTCCAGGTCCCTCTGGATGGCATCCTGTTCTTCAGTTGTGCCAGCTGCACCATTCAGCTTCATGTCCTCTGCAAACTTGCTGGGCATGCACTTGATCTCACTGTGTCATTGATGAAGATATGGAAGAGCACAGGCCCCAAGAGCCCCAAGGGTCACCACTTGTCACCAACCTCCATCTGGTCATAAAGCCATTGACCACAAGTCTCTGGCCATGTCCATCCAGCCAATTCCTTATCCACTAAATAGTCCAACCATCAAATCCATGTGTCTCCAATTTGGAGATAAGGATGTTGTGTACGAGACCATATTGAAGGCCTTACAGAAGTCTAGATAGGTGACACCTGTCAGTCATCAGCCGCTGCCATCACTCCATCATACAAGGCCTCCAGGCTGGCCAGGCACAGCTTGCCCTTAGTGAAGCTGTGCTGGCTGCCTCGGATCACCTCCACATATTCAGGTGCCTTAGCATATCTTCTATGAGAATCTGCTCTGTGATCTTCCCAGGCACAGAGGTGAGGTTCACTGGGCTGTAGTGCCTCAGATCTTCTGTTCTCTCCTTTTTAAAAATGGGATGAATGTTTCCCTTTTTCCAGTCACTGGGAACTTCACCTGACTCCCATGACTTTTCAAATAGGATAGAGAGTGGCTTGGCAACATCAGGCAGTTCCCTCAGGACCCTGCGGTGGATGTCATCATGTCCCATAGACTTGTGGCTATTCAGCTTCATCAAAGGGTCCCAAACCTTCTCTTGTCTTACAGTGGGATGGTCTTCACTCCTTCAGCTATAAATTAGATGTGGTGCTACAAAGATACCTACAAACAACAAACCTTGAATGTCCAGGGGAGTAGAACAACATTTCACTTCAGTTTTTACCCAGAAAATGGTTACGTAAAGTGCCATTCTGCCAAGTGCCTAGGCTTAAACTAACTCACCTACCCCCAAGTGCTACCTTTCCTTCTGAGCCAAACTGTGGGTGTTACAATAATACTAAAACATGTAGAGCTCTAATTTGTCTAAAATGTGCTCATGAATATTTGGATCGAGGCATAGGGACTGTGAGCAAATGATGAAGAACAAAGACATTGCTGTCAGAGCCTGGTATCTGTGATAACTAATGAAGTAAAAGAACTAGGTACCCTATTAAATGCAATTTAATAGACCTGTGGGAGTTGGAGCCACAGACATTTGACCATGTACTGTTTAATTCAGGTAACACCTGTGGAAAGCAGTTCAAGCACTGCTTGCAAATTCAACTCACAGCATTTAGGCTTGGCCATGGAAAAAAATATTTTAATGACTTGCTTCAGGTGCAATGCTCAGCAGTGAACAACCAAACAAATGGTCTATTTGGATGCTCTTCCTCCAGCCAGAGAAGAGCTCAGTTGCCTGTCCACGTGTCAAGCATGTACCCTAAGTTTGAAAGAGGTATGGTGAGTTAATTTCCTAACTAACTTTGGAACAAGGTAAAAAGAGTAAGATGAAAATGAAGCAAGGTCTGAACTTGACTGAATGTGGTAGTAGTGTTGGCCTCTTGTTGACCTTAGGAAAAAACTGCAAGAGATGCTTTGTTATTTCTGTAGTCCCTACCAGTTTTATAGAATATTCTATGCATGCACTTCTCTGGGGCTACTTTACTGCACACTGCAATGGTCCTCACAGACGTGCAGAATCCCGTCAGGGTTTGGGGGATGCTGATTGGAGTTTTTTACATTGGCAACATTGACTGTTACTTGGAATGACTTTTAAGCCATCTTAAGTGCAGATGGAAATGAGGAATCCCCGGATGTGATTGTCTCCACTGCCAAGACAAACATATCAAACAGTGGTAAATATGTGAGGTTATTACAATTGTCAGTATCACTTAGTGATTTGGCTCAGTCTAGCTGAAAACTCTTCTGCAAAAGCAGGATATCCATTATGTAGGAATTAATGCCATGGTGTGAGATGCATTATGCTGGCTACAAAAATTGCAAAAGAAGTCACTCAGACCAGGAAATGGGAGCAGCTGCCACAGAGGCTGGATTTCTGAAACACTGTTTACAGAGAGGTGGTCCTTCTGGAAAACACTCATCGCCTTTTTCTCTGTACTCATTACATCACCCAACCTGCAAAGGCATCTGCTTGCCAGATGCTGAGGGGTATTTGCTGGAGTGTTATTTATCTGATAGTGAAAGTGTCACTTTATACTAAAGAGTAGGCATGGATGGAGCTGTTTGAGAAGATAAGTGAGAGTGAAAAAGTTTTAATCTTTACATGGAGTTAATTTCATCCGCAAATTTCTCAAAGAAAGAAAACTTTTGGATCATGAAAAGCAGAAATCTTAAATTAGGGGACTTGACTTGAAGGGGGTGGCTCAGAACTTGGTCCAAGTTATGACTAGCTAGTGGGGAGAGCTGCATCTTGGCTTGGCTATTCCAACAAACACAGGGGAGGTTGGCAACACAAGACCTTGATGCTGACACGGGTGGAAAAGGTTAGGGAGGCTTCTGGTGTAGTTTAAACAGAGATTCAAAACTCAGTTATCACAACTTCCTAGCAAATACCTCCGAGGAGGATTTTTCCATATTTAAGGCTTTCATGAGTGTTGTCTGCTGACTGTCATAACAGAGGTGGTGCAGCGTAAGATGCCTTTCATTACACTGTGAATGATCCAGTAATGTCACTAACACCGTTTACTACAGGATGACATTTGTAAATAAAACCGTGGTTCATCCTTTAAATTTTATTTTTAGACATTTTCTTTTGGATGCAGGGCTGTGCCATACATTCCTGCAAAATTACAGGCAGTACAGCCATGAGTGCTCATTTTCGTGCAGAAAACCACGGGTGTCTGTGTGTGTGTATGTGTGTACGTGTAAATTAAAAAAGGCCTCTGTTATATGAAGCGATCAAAGGAGGGTTTGTGTGTCACAAAGTCTCTCGACTTCTCCTCTCCTGCCTGGGCTAGTGGGGGCCGCTGCCCCCGGCCGCCAGCCCCTCGCCAGCCCTGCCCGCTCCCGGCCGCTTTTCCTGGAAAGCAGGGCAGGAGGAGGGGTGGGCAGCGCCGGATCCCGCGGAAGCCTCTCTTTCCCCGAGCCCCTTTTATTTGGCTCAGCTCTGGGTCCTTCCCGGCCAGGCGGGGAGGAAACCGCCCGCCCCCCGCGGGGCCGCCAGGGGAACATCTGGGCGGCCGTGCCGCAAACATCTGGAGCGGCCGCAGCGCATCCCCTGGCGGCCGCAGCTGGAGAGTCCCGGCGCCGAGGGGCTGCCCGGGCCGGCAGCGAAACCCCGCGGAGGAGGGGGGCGAAGGAAGGGACTGCGAGGGCGGCACAGGTAAGGGCAGCCCGGAGCTCGCTGTCCCCGGGTGCGGGAAGGGCCGGGGTGAAGGCAGGACGGGCGGCGGCGGGACAGGGCTGGGGCTGGGGGGTGTCGAGTATTCCCGGGTGAAAGGACAACTACTCCATGTTTGCCTTAACTCGGTCCACGAGGGGCACTCCTGAGGTCGAAACAGCGGACGGGACTTTTCAACCAGCGGTCCCTTTCGCGGAGGTTGCTGGTGTTAAAATGCGAGCGTGGCCCTTGCAGGCATCCGGAGTATTTTACCCCCTGTGCAAGAGGGTTTGCAGCCGAGGTTCGGGATCCTTGAACAAAGGGGAGATTAGGTGTTCGTTTTAGTTTTAAGCTTTCTTGCGTGATATTTTTTTTCTCTCCCCCCCTCTTGGATGTCTCAAATGGAGTTGTACATTCAAACTTGAATTCTCAGGCAAAATTAAGAGAATTATGTTGTAACCATGACTACTTACTATATGAGAGAAACTCTAAGATTATCTTGGCCTCTTTATTCTATTTTGAAAGAGAATAGCCCTCAGAAAAACATTTCCATCCCCACATATTTTCCATTTTGTTTCAATTTTCTAGCAATAAATCATATTCTCCTCTCTTAAAAACACTTCATACTGTATATGGTATCAGAAAATTCATTATCTTTTTCATAAGGGGCTTTCTGAAAAGTAAGAACTGAAGTACTTGAGTGCAAAGTATTAATGCTTTTTCCTTTTTAAACTTGAGTGTTTGACAACTGCTGTTTACATACTTAGGACTTGCAATTTCTCCAGTGTGTATAACATTCTTTGCATCATCTTAGATTGCTGTTTCTGTAGAACTCTAGATTATAGCATATGTTGTACTGTAAGTCACTGTAAGTACTTTGTAAAAGGAATGTATTCAATATCCATTTTAGATGCAAATTTATCATGACCTCTGAAGCTACCTTTTAGAAGTTTGCTCAGACGTCTTGTGCTGCTTTTTAGAGTTGCTTATGTTGCTTATGTGGCTTTTCCTGTATTTTTCTCTTCACAAATGGAGCTGGGCAAACCAAACAAATTTCTTTCAGTTGTGGAGAGTGTGGATAGAAATAACTGCTGGAGAAGAAAACTCAGATGAACCTTGAGGAGTGGCTGGAATAATTATGCCTGTGTTTAGGCAAGCTGCTGTTTACTCTTTTCGTGCACACAAATCCACCTGGAAAACTCATTTTAGTCAGCACTGCAAATGGCCAGTGCAGCAGCACAAAAATGGGCCCTTTGTTTCCAGTCTGAAGATGTACATGAACCAAGACTTCTCAGTGTTAAAACTCTTGTCAACTGGCTACTACTCTATCTCTTACATGTGACCAAAGATGCTCATGCAACACGCAGCTGGCAGTAGCAGTAATTTTGACCATCTCTTCCAAGCTGTGAGCAAGGCAAGCTCCTAAACCCAGGAATTACAAATAATTCAGCATTAGTTTTGAAATATCTTAGTTTTTAGTGCAGTGCCACTCTACTGTGGTTTTTTAGTCCTATCATGCAGCACGAGCCAGACCTTGTGTCCAGGTACTGCTTTTTGCTCCAGGAAGTAGAAAGAAGAGCTATGTCCCTTCTAATCATTTTATGCCTAAATTAGGCCTGCTACAACATTTTAATGCTTTCTGAGCAAAATTCCTAAAGCTCTTGTTCCACATTTGAGACATTTCTGAGATATACGCTGTAGCATCTGTAGCACCAGTGGTTTTAGAAGAGGATACAGCCCCTTGCGGCGTCTGCTGGTCTGATTGAATTACCAAGCTTCTACTCCATACCATTACTCTTGCTCCCTCTGTTAATTGTGTTGTTGGGGGGGTTGCAGGCACTGAAGCTGCTGCTGCTGCTGTAGCCTTTCATCGTGGAGGACTCCAGTTTCTGCTGATGTTGTATCAGCATGAGCTGATTCCCACATAGTGAGTATGAGGTGGTCCCATAAAAAGGACCTACACTTGTTTCTCGGATGCATTTGGTTTCTTCCATTTGGGCTAACTCAGCCAGCCATTTCTCCCAGCTAGTATCAGTGCTACAGACTGCCTTGCCAATGCTTCCATTTATTCATTAGTGCTTCTCTTTTGTTTTTTTCCGGATCCACACAGCTTTCTGATGTCGATAGTGTGTTTCCCTCAAGCTATAGTTGGTAGAGGCAGTGAATTTGGTCACTGTTGGACAAGTAATGTCAGGCATCCTGATCTTGATAGAATTGCCTGCAGAAAAAACTTCAAGGTACAAAGGCAAGTTGGCCAAGGCAGCTTTAGGTGCAAATCACACCTGCTCTGTTGCAGCTTTGTGGAGATTACTGAAAAGAAATCTTTTTATATTTTTTTCTTCTTATCACTGCACAGTGTTGCAAACCCCAAGCACTCATATAATTTGTTAGAGTAGCCAAATCTATGAGATTTAAACATTTATTTTGTGTCACTTTGTTTGCCCTGAAGCTCATACTAAACCGTTCTCCACAGAGGGTGTTTGAAGCTTATGAAACAGTTAATGGAATAACTTCAGAAAGCAGAGATTCAAGAACAAGTGGCTGGATCTCAGCAGGAGAAGACTGCAAAATGCAGCACAGTGTCCCACTAGAAGCCAATATTCTGGACACATGTGTCCCTGGTTTCCAGTCCCCTTGCAGGGGACAGGAGAAGGGAAGTCCAGGTCTTACTAGTGTCACCTGCTTGTTGCCCAAGTATGAGCTGTGACGTGGATCACATTGGCTAATGGAGTCTATTTGTAATTTTTCAGTAAGAAAAATGAGTCCTTCCTATGAACACCATCAAGGACTTATTAATGCTCTTGTGTTTGTTGAGATGAACTCCCTTCCCATTTTTGTTAACTTGAGACTGCCCTTAAGATGAAAACTTATTAGTATGCTCAGCACAGCATGACACTTCTGCTTACCTTATTTTGTTAGTGTTTGGCGATTCTTTACGACAGGATCTTCTTTGTAATATTTCAGTTTCTCATTCCAAGGCTTCAGTCACTGCAATATCTGGTATTGTACATAATGAAGAGAAATCTTAATGCCTTTTCTGCACAGCCACTGCCACTTACATTAGGAGAACAACCCATGCAGCAAAAGAATTATAAATGATATTGAGGTTGGCAAGCCTTGTCCTCGTTCCTGAAGATCTGTTCCTCTCTAAGCACAGAGTTAATCACATTTTTCTTTATATCTAGCTTCCTTGCTGATGGAAAATACCATTTAAGACCACTCATACATAAAGTTTTCTCAGTAGATTCCCCCTCTTTTTTTTGGGTGGTGTCTTCTTGTCTTCCAGAAGTATTTGAAAACATAAATAACAATTGCAGCAACTTCTAACACTCTGTAAAGATCTCTGTAAGTGTCAAACGCAGGGTCTTTCACAGTCTAAGTGGTCATTAGTATTTATTACAAATATTTTCCATAGTCTAGTGGTCCTTTCTGCTTTGCTGTCTTATGTAATCATTCCACTGAAACCTCAACTGTATTGTTAAGATGCTGTAGGAGTTCTATAAAAGGGACACCAATGGAAACCAAACCATATTTCCTTTAATTTCCTCTCCAGAGCAGGGCTTTGGTCTCTAAATCATCAGTTGATATATCAAACTTCTGCTATCTTGACATACTCCTAGCCTAGGAAGTCTTTCCTCTCCTAGGAAGCAGAGAACATTTACGTGAACACAATTGGAATGTCAAAGAGGAGACAGGGATTACACCCTACAAAACTGTTTTTTTTTGGTGTATCCATGGAGCAATCTTCTCAATGGCAGTGTGACCTCTGCTTTACCGTGGGACTTCAGGAATACCTCGGGTCCTGCAGAGCTTGTTCATTGAAGCGACTCTGGCTGTTTTAAAGATGATAGGTGATCCTCCCCAACTACTCAGCCCTGGGAAGGCTGCATCTGGAGTCCTGTGTCCAGTTCTGGGCTCCCCACATCAAGAAAGAAAAACCCTCTATGGAAGAGGGTCCAGCAGAGGGATACAATGAAGATGAGGAGACTGGAGGACCTCCCTTGTGAGGAAAAGCTGAGAGAGTTGGGCCTGTTTAGCCTGGAGAAGAGACAACTGAAAAGTGATCTCATCAGTGCTGGTTAGAGCATGATGCTGATAACACCGAGGTTGTGGGATCAATCCTGTGTGGGCCATTCACTTAACAGCTGGACTTGATGATCCTTGTGGACCCGTTCCCATGCAGAATATTCTGCAATGCATGCAAACATCTTGGCACCAGCTGACAAGAGGATGAGGCCAGACTCTTTTCAGCAGTGGCCAGCAACAGGATGAGGTACAATGGGCACAAAGTGAAACACAGGAAGTTCCATCTGAATATGAGGAAAAAATTCTTTATTGTGCAGGTGGCAGAGCACTGGAACAGGCTGCCCAGAGCCTGCCTGGATGTGATCCTGTGCAACATGCCCTAGGTGAACCTGCTTTAACAGTGGGGTTGGACTAGATGACCTCCAGAGGTCTATTCCAACCCTAACCCTTCTGTGATTTCACGATTTTGTGATTCTGTGACAAAAGGAATTGACTTTAAAAAGAGAGCACGTATAGGAATTTCACTAGCTGGCACAATACCAGTTAAAAACAGCAAGCACCAAGAGCTTCAACAAGCCCAGTGCTGGGTGGACTGGAAAGTGAAGATAGTCTCGGATGGAAGTGAAGAGCTTTCACATCACAGTGGTGGAATGTCACAGCACATCCTTCCCCATGACGTCTATCCGTCAGTGCTCTGCCACTGCCACACACAACCAAAAACTTGTTTGAGTCTGTCAGGTCAGGAGGAGCGTCAGCACCACCTCACTTGGAGGGCAGCAGTGACCCTCTGTGGGAAGGAAACTGCCCATCTGAATGGGGGAGAGATGGAAGGTCACCCCACAGGAGGCAGCACTCTCATACCTGCAATAATTTACTCACATACCCATGCTATTTTATCCTTTCTTTCAGGCAGCGCTAGGAAATACCAGGGTTTATGGCCAATAAAGAAACTATGAATCCTTCATGGGAAAAAATGACTCTTTTATGTCTCCCATGCAATTACAAGATTTGTTTTTTCTGTGTGTATGTGTTTTGAACTTGTGGTGATCTGAACAAAGGATTCCAATTTGGCAGTCCTGAAGACCAAAAATTTGATATCCACAGACTAGCAGCTGCTCAGATATCAAGAGCCAATGGTAAGATTATTATGTAGTGTTTTTGTCCCTGGATAACCCCTGGAGATAGCCTGCTTTGCTGTGGGAGCAGAAGAAGAATCAGGAGGTGTACAGAGAATGGGAAAAGAAAGCCAGAAAATTGGGAGTCGTGAGAGATGAAAAACACAGTGAGGAACACTCAGAGGCTGACAAGGACAAGTGGGAAAGAAGAGTCTCTGACAGATGCAAGACCTTGAAAAAAACGGAGTAGTTCAAGTTGTGGGCCCAAACTCAGCATTGTGAGAGATTGCGTCTTGGAGTCCACCTTTTCTAATTCCAGCAGATAGATTTCTGGTCATTCTGGTCTTTGCGATTTTTGGTTTTCATCCCTGTCTTCTAGGCCTGAAGGCCTAGAATTCAGGGGTTGAATTCTTCTCTTACAGGCTTCAGAAACACCTATTCTTTTTTTATTTTGACTGAAAATCTTTATCTCCCACACCCTTAAGCCAAAAATATCAAGGCTCTACTGTCATTTTTTAGCACTTCAAGAAGTCTGGTGTCCTGCTTTCTTCAGTATACACAATACTTTGTTCCAGTTTAATTCTAAAGGAGCTGTAAGTGCCAGCTGAGTATTTTCCTTAACACCAGAGCAATGATCTCATGTGTAAACATGGGGCTGTAATAGCTGAAATGCTTTTAGTTATTATATGAAATCAGTACTGCATTTAGTGAATAAAGTAGTTAGACAGCAGTTTTTCAGCTCATCAGGGCTGCCCATGATGTTTAAAATATAATGGCTGCAGGACAAAAGTCACTTGCCTAGTGAATAGGTATTTAACTGCAAGTAGGAAAGTTTGGTACTGAATTAAACTTGTCTCTAATTGTCTTAGATGCATTTCAGCTTTGCTGGTTTCCATTTTTTGGTAAAAGCTGTATGATCACAGCTTGTGCCCTGATTAGAAAATGCCTACAAGATGTATTTCCTGCTCTTATCTGGGTGCATCATTCTCACCGATATCACAATCCATTCCTGCGGCTGTTATGCATAAATAAACACTTCACATCAAATATTATAAACTCCTCATCACTGTTTTCTTTTCTAGCATATGGAAGAAAAAATTGCAAATGTTTAATCTTTGAATTTAACTTTGGTTGTTCTATGGTTCTGTAGCAGAAATGAAAGCATTGCAGCAGAGTGAGTTTGTGGCTTTGTAACTTGGGTCATTTCTGGAAAAAAAAATTCACATTTCTGTTCGACAGTCCTCTGTAACATCCCCCAGGGCTTGATAAACACAGGAAATTGCAGGACATACTGCTGTGGTGGGAGAGTGTGCAGGGAAGGGAAACTGCCTCCTGCAGGGCAAGCTCTGCATCAGCTACTGCTTGTGTCCCTGTCCCGTACAGGTTGCGATGCCTAAACCCCTGGCTGTTCTTTAAAGGGAAAAGGGGATAAAAGGGGATAAAATTCAGTTCTCCCAGAAGCATTTGAGAAGCTTTCTGAGTAACCAGGAGGTATAGTTAGTTTCTCCATACCACTTGCAAGCCTCCCCTCGGCAGTGGAAGAGTGGTCTTAAGGGACCACTGGCAAATGTTATGAAATACCTCTCCCAAAAATGTCAGATGTTTAAATCAACCATCTAGGTCTATTTCTTGCCAACCTTTCATGGTTCTGATGGTGTGAGGTAATTTTCAGGCTAAAAAGGCAGCTCTTAATACTCACAAAATTGCACGCCTTTTCTTAAATGCTCACTTGGAAACTGCTTTTGCTCATTCCCTCCTTTGCCAGTGGAATTCCATCTTATCTT
Source organism: Margarornis squamiger (assembly GCA_035222235.1). Taxonomy (NCBI): domain Eukaryota; kingdom Metazoa; phylum Chordata; class Aves; order Passeriformes; family Furnariidae; genus Margarornis; species Margarornis squamiger. The sequence continues at coordinate 17,184,272 of JAWWTY010000001.1, forward strand.
TTGACCCCAAGGAGTAAGATGCAGCCTGAACAGAGGGATAAATATTCCAGGTACACAAACCATTACAGCTACATCAGGAATTTGTTTGCAATTGTCAACAGTCTATATTGGTTTGTCAAAGTTTGGGTGTAAAAACACTTTTGCAATACCATGTAGCTTTCTACGTGCTGAGAAAACCTGAGTCATGCAGAAGTCTGTGATTATTTCGAGGAAAACTATGCTTGGAATTCTCACACATAATTAAAAAAAGCATCTCACATTCACAGGTAGCTGTAAATTATTCTTGCTCTTTATTCCAGTCAGCTGCAGAAACATTGACCGGTACTTAAAATTTATAAACCACCTCAACAATTGAGTTTATGGTCATGATTGTGCCTAATTACCTTTTTCTCCAGTTTCCCTGTGCCCATGGGGCCCCTAAGCAGGAGCGCCAGCCTGGGGGTCCTGGGTGAGTCTGGTTGGGGCAATTAAAGCCCATGGGTGTCCTTGGACTCTGACAGCAGCCTCCCCTCCTGGCAGTGCCCCACACTCTCCTGAGAGCAGCAGTTTTGAGGGATATTTTCCGTGAAAAGCCTGAATCTGAGCTGGAAGATGTGTCCTGTCTGGTTCCTGGGCGTGCTCCTCAGGATGGCTAGTTGGCGGAGGCAGGGAGAGCTTCCCCCAGCGACACTCCTAGATTTGCTTTGCCAGAGCCCAAACTTTGCTTGGGCCCCCTGGCTGCTTGCTGCTGGTGGTGGAGTGGCTCCTTAGCACTTGCGGAGTCTTAAAATCGTCTCCAGGGCAAACAGGAGCATGGCAGGGCCATGAAGGCGAGGCGAGGCAGTTCGCACGCCAAGCACACAGGCCACAACCAGCTCTCCTAGGTGAGCTTTTTTTCTTTTTATTCTCCCCCCCTCCTCCCCCCCACCCCGCAACTTAACTAAAGCCAGTAATGGTTTCCAGAGATATGAAAGCCGTCACTGCTGTTAACACCAGGAGTGTGTCTACACAGACAGAACCCCCCAAGAAGGACGCAGCTCTGGCTGTGCAGGGTGTTTGAGCCTGGGATTGGTGCCCGAGGATGGCATGGGAGGCACCTCTGAGGAGGTCAGTGACTTGCTGTGCCTAGTGGCAGAGCTTAAGGAAGAGGTACAGAGACTAAGGTGCATTAGGGAGAATGAGAAGGAAATTGGAAATTGAGTGGTGGAGTCAAACCCTTTCGACCCCTAAGGATGTCCAACAGGAGACAATGAAGCCCTGCCCCTCGTGCCATAAGGCAGATGGAGCAGATCAAATGGACTGGGAGGAATGGAAACAGGTCCCTCATTGGAGAGGTAAAAGAACCCTCTCTGGAACCCCATCACCTCCCCGGGTGCCCTGAGATTGGATGTGGCACTTGGTCCCATGATCTAGTAAACAAAGTGGTGTTGGATCAAGGGTTGGACTTGATGATCTCAGAGGTCTTCTCCAACCCAATTGATTCCATGATTCTATGATTATATATCCTACTCTCACCTCTCATTGCACCTACCTCCCACCTCCCAGATCCAGCTCCTGACTGCACAGTGATTGTCCTACTGAGGAGTCTCTGCTTAGCCTCACCATGTCCTCAGTGTCATACTAAGCCTCTAAATCATGCAATATCCCCCAGTTTACCTGCAGACAAAACTCAGCCACGTCAAAACTTTGGATAGTGGCAGGTGACTTCCAGACTCACTGAAATAAACTCTCACAGTTGATAAGAGCAAATTCATGAATTAGGAAATTTAATCAGTTTAAGGCAACCTCTGTCATGATGTTTTCAAGTTTTCGAAGGATTAAAAGTGTAAGTCGTATAGCTCCTTTCTGAAACCAACCATGTTGAGATGCAGTGTTCAAAAGCTGTGACACAACAGCTGGCTGGCAGATCTGATGTCCTTGTAGAAAAATCCTAGTTTTTCAAGGCAAAAAATAGTTAAAAAAGAGCATCTTGATAGTTTACCCAGATTTAGTGCAGAAAAATCCCCCAGTGATTAAAGCTCTACGTAGCCAGGTGTGAGATAGAGAATTACTTTTGATATTTTGCATACCATGCACTACAAGTGACATCAACACACTGTTTTTCATTTTACTCTTACTGCAGCTGTACTCTCCTAGAGGGAGGCTTTTCATAGGTTTAATTTACATTTTTAATCCAGTATCTTGCTTTGATATGGAGTAGAGGGTAAATTGTTCCATTTGGAGTGCTCCATACCTGTGGTGAATAATAAAATCTCTAATGAATGAAGTCTGTCCCATGAATGGTGTTCAGTGAGATCAGACACACAGTGAGAAAAGGCCGCTCCCCACTCCTCCCCTCTTCCTTTCATTCAAAGAAGAGAGAAAAACAACCTGAAAAGACAGCAATGCCTTTCAGGCCAACACGTTTTAAAAGAACCACAAACTAAGGTTTGAAAAGCAAAAGAAGCATTTTACAGGTTAAAGCAAACTTTAGGCCACTGTCTAAAACTGTTCGTACTGCCCTTTTTTGAGGCAAACAATGGTGCAGTGAGTACTGGCAGCGATGTGCAAGCTGGTTGGACTCTTTGAACTGAAGATGTCCCCAAATGAAGTACCTCTTCTTTGAAACAGCAGGGGCTGGGTCTAACCTGTGGGGCTGAGCCCACCAACCTCACCACTGAGACCCCAGCTGTGCTGTAGGCTGCTACAGAGTGAGCAGTGCTTTCCCTACCTGCAAATAAAACACACAGGCATCGACCCAGTGAAACTTTAAGGGTGGCGGGGGGGGCAGAGGAGGCAGACAAAGGCTCTGCTGACCCTTGGACCCTTGGCTGCCACCCCTTCTGCCCTGCCCAGCCCAGCCCACCCTGGGCCAGGATAGGAGATGCTCAGCTCATAAGCAGGCCGATTTGGCACCACTATCCCCAGGGAGGTTTAGGGCTTAATTCAGCATTTCATGTGTGGAGATGGGGGTGGCCATCACCACCCCGGTGCTTGGGGTCTCCTTGCTGAAAGCTGCCTGCTGGGTCTGCCACCACTTGCTCCTCCTCATGGCCTCTACTGCTCTGATCTGAGGGGTTGGCTGGATGTCCAGCAAGGCAAAGCCCCCCACAGCAGCTCTGGGCATGGCACCTTTGCTTTTCTTCTTGACAGGAGACAAGTGGCATGCTGGAGCTCTTCCCCACACAGCAGGAATCCCAAATGGGAGTCCTTTATGTTTCATTCATAGACACATTCCTCATGCCCCCTTTGGCTGCCCCTCGACTGGCAGGTGCTCCTTCCCTGAGCTCAGTGCAGCCATCTGGACCTGCTCTCCTTCCAGGCTTCCATACACAGATGCCAGCACTGGAAATACCGGCGAGGGCACATCCAGAAATGGCTTGCTTGGGCAACCAGTATCATGCTGCTCTTTATTTGTACTTTCCCAGTGCTTCCTTAGAAATCAGTTAAGTGGAGTTTTATTCAGGGAAAACTTTTAAGGCTCACCTCTCCCTCTCTGCATCCCTTACAGTGGGAGAGATCAGCTCTGGAAGAGGAGAGGACAGTCGGGATACAGGACCTCCTTCAGCACTCCTGTTTAAATCACAGCCTGCCTCACACTATCCTTTTTTTCTTGTCCTTTGTGGCTATATAGGTCACCTTTCCTCACGCAGTTGGAATAGTCTTATGGCAGCTCCAGGACCTGTGCATGTGGAAAAGTTTCTCTTCCTAAAAAAAAATAAAATTAATACTTTCAGTGGAATTTAGCCTCCAGAAACAGGGGAGGGCTCATGCTACGTGACTAGACAGCATTACGTGAACCAGCTGCAAGTACTCCATGGCCCACAAGCCGCAGTTTAAAACTTCTTATGCAGAGCTGACCATAGGAAATACTTATGAAAAAGAAAAATATACCAGAGCCTCCATGTTCCATTCATAACCAGATGGCTCCAGTGTAGTGTGGCGCTTGGATTTTTAAGTCAGCAACAGTAATAACAGAAAGTACATACTGCCAATCCTGGTTTTTCTTGATTGTTGCCTGTGCAAAGATTTAGTATGCCTTTGGGCCATGATGCACAACAACTCAGTTTATAGTAACTTAAAGAAAAATTACAATTTAATGTTAGAACAGTCATTTTAATTATTATTGACTCAACTACCCTGAAGGTTGGGATGATGACCAGAATTACTGGGTTTTATTAATGGAACTTGTTTTAAAGGATTAGATAATCCTGACCACTAATAACCTTACCACTCAGGGAACTTGATATTATGTACTTGATATATGTATATGTATAGTTGCATAATTTACTATCAAATATTGATAATTACTTGATGTTTGTAAATCATAACAAGACAACTAGATTGGAATGCAAAATACAATATATTAGTTAATAGTTACCCATCAGATGTGTATATAATTAATTTTCCAATCAGTCAGGTATTGTCTTTGTGAAGGAAAAAACATAAAACCCCCTCTTTAAGCGTGAAAGAACCTAACAGTGAATATCCATGTTATCTCTTTCACTACTGCAACTTAAACAGCAAGACATGGTGTGCTATGGCTTTGCCCTCTCTTAACTTGCCAACTGCCAGCTCTGCGTTTCAGGTCAGCTGCTCTGCACTTGAGTCTCTGACTCTTGTTCTGGAAAGCTATGAAACTGGGGAGACTGGCCAGGTTGTTTTGAAGAGCCAGGGAAGATAAGTACCCAAACTTATTTTTAAATAAAGCGTAAGTACTTAATTCAGTGACACTCTTTTGATGTATGCTAGGAGATACTTTAAAATTATAACCCATGGAATTCTCCCACTATTCCCATAATTGGTTGGCATTTGTTTCTCCTTCAGGTATTGCCGAGCAGAAAATTATGGGCAATTTCAAAGGCCATGCCCTCCCTGGAAGCTTTTTTCTTCTTTTTGGCTTATGGTGGTCAGTGAAGTATCCACTGAAGTACGCCTGTCGGAAAAACAAGAATGCTTGCTACCTTGGCTCCAGGGCAGGATTTCAGCGCCTGGAGTTTGTTGAGGGGATCATCAAAGCTGTCTTTGCCCTCATTGGTAAGTGAGGCAGGCTCAGGGAAGACAACAAAAAGGTTGTGCCTTTCAATACTTTTCTTCTTTACATTTTGTTCTCTGATGAAACAGATCTCACTGTGTTTTGGTATTTTGTCCTTTAACCACTGTGAAGTGGTGGGGCTACTGCTATTAATTACCAAGTTATGACTATAGCATAGTTTCCATCTGTAGTGCTCTTCTGGAGCTTCTCTGAGGCTGCCTGGCTACTTCCCAGGTGGTCCATCTCAGTGTTCACATGCTGTCCCCTGCTTCAGGGAGTGAGGTAAGATACTTAGGCGAGGAGCACCAGACTGTGGGGGCATTGCTTTTCTATTTTGAGTCCAGACATCTCAGGTGGTGACTCAGTGTCCACTGAGATATGGATAAAATATGTCAATGATGCAGATGTTTTTTTCATTAATGTCATTCAAAAGTGAAAATATTCACACAGAAAGACTGAACTCCAGATCTTATTGCTGCAGGACTGTGAATATGGGGTGTGGGATGGGTGGAGGGGAGCTGTTTGTCCTTCTGTTGTCTCTGGGTCTGGGTACAAACCCACAGGGATGGTTTTGAGAGCCTTGCAGCTGACTAGAAGTGCCTAGTTCTTGTTTACATTGCAGCAGGCTGTATGTTAGCAATTTACCTTTAGAGAGTAAGTAAACTAAACAACAGGGGATCTGGGAGCTCAAGTTGAAAAACATATTAATTTTAAATATTTTTAGACTTTTATATTCTATCTATCTACTCTTCTTTAGATGCTCAGAGTTGCCTGGTTTCTAATCAAGGTGCAGGATGTGACAGAATCTTGTTCTTGTTTTTCCTTCCCCTCTGGGAGCTGAGTCAATTAAGATACATCAGCACTGAAGGGATGTTGTGTCTACCTTTTGATACGCCTCAAGAAATGATAAAAATCTAAATGATAGCATTAATTTTGAGGTGTGAGTGTGGACATCTTTGCTACAAATCTCCCAGTCTGTGTCTAAAGGTAGTCGGGCAGATAAAACATTCATCTAGTGTTTTTATTTTCATTCTGAAGCAAAAAGCTATTGTTTTAACACATGGTAATATCAATTTAATAAAAAATGTGGACAAGAACACTTGGCAAAGGCAAACAGTAAAGGCAGCAGAAGGAGTAAAACCTGCTGTTTCCGTGTTAGGAAATCTTGAAATAAAGGTGGAAAAACAGTGCATTTGCTCTGCAGCATATCTAGTTATACAGCAGGATGCTGGCCCATGCTTTACAAACAAAATTATTAGCTTTAATTTTTTAAAAGCGTAACAAATTTTGAACCCTTAGTAAACTTCATTGATCATATAAAACATCTAAAAGCAGTTTTCTGCTAACTGCAGCTGGTTAGCAAGACACCGAGGGGCCAAGGTAAGGGAGAGGGTGGAGCAGCAATTCAAATGCTAACTCGGTGTACATTCTCAAGGGACATTTAATAACTCTGCATGGTGGAGGGGTTTCCTTTTATGGCTTTAGTGGAAAAATCCCCTTTGAATTAAGAGTCTGAACTCTGTCATCCTGCATGTTGCACAGCACTGAAATGGTAAATCTTTCTTTTGGAGGAGACTTTAGCATCTGTTATACTCATATTTAAACCACTGGGACAGGCAGCTGAAAAATTCACCCAGAGGACTACTACAACAGCAACTGTTTAAAAGAAGAAAAAGCAGCACAAAATAGTTGTTTTCATTTTCACTGCTGGAAACTGCAAGATGCAAATAGTTCCACCAGGAATGGAACTGAAGTCTGGTTTCCTCTGACTTTCCCCCCTCTAATTTATGTGATGTTTAATATATTGTTGAGCTCGCTCTGTGGTCTTTCCCTTAGCAAAGCAGCTCATTTCATCTCTCCTTCACTCACTGCCTATTTTCTTGAAAATTTATATAAAATTAATATCTTTGAGGCCTCCGGCTTTTTCACCTGAATTTGGACAACATATTAACTTTATTGGGAATGGCTGAACTGGACAGAAGGGAGCAAAACATAGCAATCACTCAGAACCACCAGACTAAGCCTCAAATTTAGCGGCATCATGCTGCATAGGGATATATTGTTTGTATAAAGACTTATCATCAGTCTATACCTTAAGCACCAGAAATGGTTATACTTCTTGTTTTATGCACAGGAATGGTGGCTGAGCAGTTTGTTCCCGATGGACCTCATCTGAAGCTGTATAACTATGAGAAAAAGCACTGGGATCACTTGATGAACTGGCAGCATGCCACCATGTACCTCTTCTATGGCATTTCAGGGTTGGTTGACATTGTGGCACATGGGACAAATGCATTGCCAGCAGCCATGGACAGGATGGTGCTTTCCTTAGCAGTCTTTATTGAAGGTCAGTTTACCTCTCCCTGCAGAGGTGCGCATGAATCTTGTGGATGGGTATTGGTCGTTGGTCTGGGAATCTCAAACCAGCCTCAGAGAACGAGCCTATGGGTGTGTAACTCCCTGAAACACTTAAAAGAGACCAAAAAAAGACCAGTCTTGGCCTTCCTTAAACTGCTGAGGGTTTGTCTGGACTGCAGTCCTGATCATGAGCACACATTGTAGAGGTGTATCTGTGCTTTCCAACTGGCTCGCACAACAGTAGAAATGTTGTGAAAATAGCAGTACAAGCCTGTTTCAGTTAAGTCCTCAATAGCTTGGGCATGTTCCTCAGTGTATGCACTGACATGGTACACAACTAGTTAGCTAAAGCAATGTGAGTGAGGATGATACTGGCACAAAGAGAAATGCCAGAGTTTCACTGTTTTCTGAAAGCACATGCAGGGAGATTACAAGGGAAGAAAAGATCTTAAACTGATCACAATTTATTTCAGGTTTTCTCTTCTGCTACCATCTCCATGGGAGAGCCATGCTGGATGTTCATGTTCATCAGTTACTTCTATTTGCTATTTTTGGAGCTGCTGCCTGCATATTTCTGGAAGTTTTCTTCCGTGGCAGTATTGTGCTAGAGATGCTCCGTACAAGCCTCTGCATATTACAAGGCAGCTGGTTCTGGCAGGTAGGTCGCTTTCCTGCTTTAGGAATTTCTTCCTCACCAAAATTAGTCATTTAACCCTTTGCACATGTTTCACAGGTGATATACATGCCTTCTAAACACAGACTTCAAAAGACTTTGAGAACACAACGCACTCTTAATGCTCCTCTAAAGAGATAAAAGTACTTCTCATATCCATTTTACAGAAGAAGGAGCCATTTTACTTCTAGTGCCTTTTATTTGAATCAATAAAAAAGCTAAGGTGATTTTCTTGATTGCTCCCTTACTACAGTCATTAACCATTCTCTCTGATCCCTTTAACATCCTGTTCGAAATTTGCCAGTCAAATGGCAGTGATTTTAGAGCATGGAAATGTATGCTGTTCTTTACAAAGAGAGTCTCTTCTGTCAGCTGCTGGAGCAGTGAGTTGATGCCCCATGGAGTAGTGGACAGGTGAGGCTGACATTGACATTGACTCACTGACATTGCCAGGCTCAGAAGGTACTTAATCTACTGATCCACGTTAAGAGATTGGATGACATAAAGCCTCCTGATTTCCTAGTGCTCTGGGAACTGAGCAGTAAAAATAATAGCAAAAACTTTGATACTTCAGGGATGTGGCTCCTGAAAGGAGTCTTCAAAATGTAGCTTCCATGCCCTCACTTACTTGTGATTCTATCCAACTAATATATATTTGATAGTGACCCTTTCTTTGCCATCAGAACAAGAGTGAGATGTAATTAATTGCTGTGACCTTGTAACAAAGAAACAGGAGCACTAGTGCCCATGTGTGTTTTATCTTATACTGGAGAACTGAGGTCACTCCAATGGTTTTTCTTTCCGGCATGTCTAGACTGGCTTCCCTTTTTTATATGCTGGCCAGACATGATGAATGAAAACGTTTGCTGTTCCTTAGGAGAACTGGACATTCAGCACCAAATCAAATATTTAAATGCTTGCTCTGGCAAGAAGACAGACCTTTGAATCAGCTGTGTTTCTCTATAAGTGAACTCAAGAATGTGGTACTGCAGCACTTGCTGTTTTATTTTCTTGTTTGTAAACTTTTCTTTGGTGCTTTAATAAGCTTTGTGTAAGATGAATAGATGCAATTATTTATTCTTTTTGTCTGCCTAGTCTAATTTTAGAACAGATTATTTCCTTAGCTCTGGAGACAATGTGAGTTTTGTTTCAAAGTAAAAAACTGAAGAACTAAAAATAAAAGAGATTTAAGTGTGGCTTTTTTCACACCCACATCAGACTTCAACCATCTGTGTGACTGAAAACCACACACTGGCTGCAGCATGGGAAATTTGTAAAAGGTAAAGGGACCTTCTTTCTGTGTCATCAACACCCTCATTCATTGAATTCTCTTCATGAAAATGCAAAATCCACTCGCTTCCTCCTTCCTCTCCTCTTCCCAACTTCTAAATTCTCAACTAAACTGCTGAGTGATACTGTGAAGAGTATTAGGCACTACAGAGGACTGGTGCTTCTCATGCAGACCCCTGTGTAGCCATAGGATTAATAGTTTCTTATTCACAAATATGAATTCGATCTTTCCCAGCTCTGAATGAACATCAGCTGTGTATTTCACATGAACTTATAGTCTTGGTTGAGGAAGGTCAATTTTCAGTAATTTCAAACCTTTTTCCCTGGATGGCCCAGAAGAAATAGGCTTGTGGCTCGCCTTATATTTATTCACCCATTATTCATCTTCTCAAGCATGTAACACATTCCCAGATGCTGTTGGGAAGATCTGAGTCAGTACAAATCTCTGGTCAGGTTTTCTGGTTGGTGAGGTGCTTGGAGGTCAGAGCACACACAGCTGAGCACCAGCCCCTCTCCTTACAGTACATAATTGTGATTGTTGCAGGGATGGGCTCTGAGGCAGGGTCCTTAATTTTCTGGGCAAGAGCAGTGGGCCTCTGGGACTTGCTTTGCATCTTCAAAAGCATTTCTGCACTGTGTAAAGTGATCCATTGCATATGAGTGTGATTGCAAAATTGTTTTTACTAATAAACACAGAAATAAGCAACACTATAAGGAAATTAAATGTCTGCCATGTGATGGATGGGATAAAACATGATATGGCCTAGGATACACATCAAATGACATGTGCTAAATATCTTTTATTTTATTGCAGATTGGCTTTGTGCTTTATCCTCCAAATGGGAGCCCAGAGTGGAATCAGACAGATCATACTAACATGATGTTCCTGACCATGTGCTATTGCTGGCATTATGCCTTTGCTTTTCTTATACTTGCAGTGAATTACACAATTGTCAGCTGGTAAGTTACTTGAAACACTAAAACTTTGGTGACCTGCCTATTTAGTCTAGCAGGAGGTTTATTTTAGAAAAGTTTCACTGACAAATCAAAAGGTTACTATAAAGTAATTGTCTTGCAAGGTAAAATAAAAATAGCTATTACTAATCAATGAAAACCACATGAATTGTTGCTTCAGAAGAAAAAGAGAAAACATTCATAAAGACAGCTCTGACAGCATAATACTTTTCACATAAAATGAACTCTATTAGTCTTCCACATTTGCATATAAACTTAAAAATGGGAGAGGTTGGCCTTCTCACAGTTTTATAGTTCTCTTCCAAGTGAACACAGCTACTGGTCTTGTGCCTGCACAACACCAAACTTTCTAGATGATACACTGAGATTTGCTTAAGGTGCTCTTAGGTCCACAAAAAGAAGCTCTTACAAGCAGTAATCAGGTAGCGTCATTAAAGGCAACACTTACTAATCATAGAATGAGTTGGAAAGGGACCTTAAAGATCATCTAGTCCAAACTCCCCTGCTGTGGGCAGGAACACCTTGCACTAGACCAAGGTTCTGAAAGCCCCCTCCAACCTGGCCTTGAATGCCACGTACATGCTTACATTGTATAGTGGTCACATGCGCCAGCATAAGGTACCTACAACCAGGGCCGGTGGTTAAATTCCACCTGGATTCTGCTTAAAGTCACTATTTCCTCTTTAGGGTGTCTTCCACTGGCCCACTACAAGTCTTTATAAACCAATCATCTTAAATTGCTGATAAGACACAAGAGTTAAGCAGGTTTTTACCATGTAAAAATGTTCAGATGAGCCTTTGAGTTACTACTGACAACTTTTTTTTTTTCTTGTTTTCAGGGCAGTTCGTTCAAGGGTGAAATGGTCTCAGTCCATGGAAATGGGTTTACTGAAAACACATGAACGAGATCATGAGTCAGAAGATGAAATTTAGTATGAATATGGCTTGACTACCTTACCTGCTCAACTATTAGGCTAATTGGTACCTCATTTTTACCGTTTTTTGTCATCTTATTTGTTCATTATTACAACTTGCTATGCAAATATCATTCCCCTGTGATGTCTACATCCACAGTTACATCTTTATTTGTGAAGGGTAAGCTTGGTATCAATTTCCTGTGGTTGCACCAGTACCTTGCTTATTACATGCTTCAAAGAAAATCAGACTAACATTAGACAGACTTGAAGTGTGTGATATGGCACAATGAAGTCTGTATGTTGCCTTATTAAAAGCTAAGCAAAACGTTTTTCAGCCATTGCTGAACATACTTTTAAGTTTCCATAATTAGATTGTCCACGTATGCATGTTTGTTGTTCTGCAAGTAACTGTGAATAAATAACTGTGCAGACCTGGAAAACAGCAGAACAAGATAAAAGCCCCAGAATCTTCCCATTGCCACGTACAACACCTTCATGTCTCTGCTTGGGGCTTTGTGTTAAGCAGAAAGAACTTCCTGCCAACCCATCCATAGTTCCTTGAAGATTGTGTAGTGTGTTCAGTCCCACAGAGACACTACCAAGAGCGGCAGGAGGACCAAAGAGGTGTATGATGATCAAAAGCTACTGCAGTTGTTCCTTTTTGTGCCTAAGCAGTCCTGTGTCTTTGCTATCATTTGACTTTGCAAGGCAGTGGAAGTGACTCTGCCTTCTCTTGGCACCTGGACCAACTTCTTTTCCAGAAGGACTGAGGGATGTCCAGTCAGGCAGCACCCAGCTGCAAACCCAGTTTCTCTCCCAAAGTTATGTCCTTTCTTTGCTGAAATTTTGTGGTTTTCTGCAGGATTCATAGCAGACATGTGACCCGCAGCCTGGGTCAGGAGTGGGCAATGCTGATCTGTGGGCAGGATAAGATGGTTTTTATCCTTTTCCCTGTGACACCCTTTCAGTCACCAAGCAGCCTGCACAGTGCTGCACAGTGAGCTGGGGGGGAACTATCCACAACAGCAAGTGAATTAAAAAATAATATTAATTCTAATTGTATTTGTATTCTCCATCAAAACTGAAGTCTCGATTTAGTGAAAAAGCAGGGTGTTCTTCCCAGTGCTCCATATTACTTTGGATGTGCTCCAACTTCAACACAAGGGGAATAACTGGCACGTGGCAAAAGACATCAGAAAATTATGTTGTACAAAAGCACATCTGCCCCTAAGAGGCAGAGTTTCAAAGCATCACTCTGGCTCTAAATATTGCATTTGATTGACTGGCACAGGCAACTTATGGCACAGCTCTGTTTTCCAGAGGACTGATGTGGGATGCATGCTGGGGGCCATTTTACATATCCATCAGTAGCAAGGTGGCCATGGTAAGGTGATCATGCCAGAAAACAGCCTCTCTCCTCTACAACTCCTTCTACAAAATATTATTTTGTAATTATTTTTGGAAACATGCTAGTGCAGAACAACAAATTCTGTTCAAATAGTGCCAGTTTGTTAGGTTTGGTGTTTCTTCTATTTAAGTATTTCTAGATGCTCCTAAGAGAATGCAGATCCACACTCTGGTAGATCAGTGAGAGTTGTAAGATCTGGTCCCTCAACTGCTTTAAGTTTTTCTCTTCACGGTAGAGGAAGTGGACATTGCATTATTAAACGTGAAGAAATGCAAGGGAAAACAGATACTGAAGTCTCAAAGAAACAGCAGTCTCTTGAATTTAATTTTTAATACTTACAGTACAGGCAAAGTGAATGTCATAGCAGGGGTTTGTGCCTTATGTATTTATGGTGCCACAAAGGAAAGTAACAGCCTATTTCAGGGTGGGTGTTTGCTTCATAGAACACCCAACCCATTCTTCTCAGTGCATGTTCAAAAGAGATTCCCAGGAACAGTATTACAATGAAAAAGGTACTGTCTTCCTCACTTCCCTAGCAACAGATAGTGACGTGTGGAAAAACCCCACAACTCGGTAGTTGTAGAGAAGATACGTTTATTCAGCGCTGGGTGCATGGGGGATTG
>JAWWTY010000001.1:17204074-17227038 GCA_035222235.1 Margarornis squamiger
TCAGATACAATTTGAGACCAAGAAGCCTTAATAAAAGTTTATATGAGGATACATTAGTTTATATTTACTTCAAGAGATTTATCAGATATTTGTAGGGATTGAGCATACCCATGCCCAAGAAAGGACACAAAAGTAAACAGCAATAATTTAACTTCTGTCAGTAATAATCTACCTTTGCTGATATAAGTATATGCTCAGAGCTTTATTTGACTTGATGGAGCCAAACCCAGATGAGATGGGAGTTAGCTCTCAGTGCAGCGTGGGGATACCTCTGCTTATGCCTAGCACTCACACAACTGCAGGCAAATGAGCTGCTAGGAAATGGATTTAAACTGCAGCTACTTCAGTGGGGGGAGAATACTTCCACGCCTGATGTATTGTCTGATGTATTGCTTGCTGTGCAGAGTGGTAGTGTTTCTTTATTCAGACTTTAGCCACAAGTATTAGCATCAACAGTTCCCACAATGCTTGATGGAAAAAAAAACCCCAACAGCTCATGGTGACATAGTATTATATGAGAATTGTTTAGTTTTCATTTAGAAATATATACAGTCAAAAATCAAAGGGATTTTTGAGATGAATCATGTCTGCAAAACTTAAAAGACAAAGAGAAACAAAATGTTTTCTGAATATTAAAATAAAACCAGAAGGATGTCATGATTTTAAGTCAGTGCCGCAATTACTGGAGCCTGATGAGTTTTACTGCATGTGTAGTAGATGTGACTGCATTAGTCAGCTCAGGAATTTGCATTTGTGAAAGACACAGATTTCTAAAACAAACACAATTGCTAAATAGCAACAACATGAGCAAAAAAGCTGAGCAATATGTGCCAAGAACAGAATTACCCCTGCCACGTGGCACAGCCCCAATAGTTTGCAATAAACTTCCAGTTCTATGAATACTATTAAAGAGTTAGAAGTTAGGCAATCTTTTTAGTTCAGTGAGAACATTAGAAATATACAAGGGCACGTGTTCCTGGCAGTGGTGTTTACCTTTGAGTTTTCTGGCTTTACTCGTCAGTGTCTCAAAACACAGGCAGTAAAATGTCAGATCAAATGGCAGTCCCCAGATTCAGTTTTCTGCATTATTTCAAGGGCACGCACTTCACTCAGGGCACAGGTGTGCAATATCCACTGTGAACATAATGGGAAGGGATTCCAACTTAATCCTTTACTTAGAGACCAGGTGAGATTGTGAGGCAGCCTTGGTCTCTGGAGGTCCTCCATGTCTTGGATCCATCTTTCAGAGTCTGAGGTCCACCAATACCATCCCTATTGAAATTTCTGCTGCAGAAGACCCTTAGCCATCCAAGTCTCTTTTTTTTTCCCAGTCTCTTTTAATAAACCTTAACATTTTCAGAGCTTGTTGAACACAAGAAATGCCATAATATATTCAGAAATTTCTAAGATTTGCAATTTCCCTGCTGTTGCTTAGACTGTGTTTGTTTCCTGAAGCTGCAGCAGCATGTGCAATGACTACTTCAAACAAAGCTTAGTATTTCTGCCAAAAGACAGAAAAGAAATCATCACACATTCTGGAGTGTGGATAGAGGCTATGGCTGAGATTGGGGCATGGGTTTTTATCTGTCTTACCCTATAATGCCTGTTTTAAATCATAGCATCTCTGTCTGATACTTGAATGTATGACTATCTATGTCCTTGTTATTGTTCCAGGCACTGGGAATCTGTGTTTTGCCTTCTTGCTCCTGGAAAATTCTGCAGAAATAATTTGATCTTTTCACAAGTTCAACAGCTTGAGCTTTGGGTAGCCTGGAGGGCCACACCATCACTCCTGCTCATCCAACATCTGCACAAAATTGTTTCCACCTACAACATTTTGGGAAGGCAAATTCATGTTTGAAAGCTTTGACCCCATATTCATGCCATTGGTTTTAGGGGCAAGTGACTGAGTACGTGGGTGAGACTATGGGTCATATGTATTTTTAGTTGAAGCTTCATATATATCATGATGGTTTCTTTCCTTCCGCAAATTAAGTAGATATGTTGTTTTACATACATATTCATGAATACAAATATCTTGATTATATATTTGCACAGGAACTACGGAACCCACAGGATCTCCATGCTTCTGTGTCCACAGTGGCAGCTGTCGGGATAGAGCCTGTGTGTGCACAGAGGAGTGGGTGGGATCTGTCTGTCATATAGGTCAGTACAAGCCAGGCAGCAGGAGCAGCTGGTATAATTTCTGAGAACCCTTGTGCTTTGGGAGATCCCTGACCTTCCCCCTCTGCTGAGATCTGCTCAGCAGAGTCAGCTCAGCCAGCAGTGCCATGGGTCTTCTTGCTAGGTGAGGCCATATCTCTCACTCACTTTGTCACCCTTTCAAATGAATAATGTATCTGGGGAAGACGGAAGTGAATTCTCCTATTTAAAGATCCTGGTGACTTGAAAATCCAAGTCAGACCTCAGTGGCTAGTTCTGCTGTGTCTAGATGGGACACCATCCAGCTCAGCACCCTGCAGAACAATGCCTGTCCTCAGCTCCTGCTGCCAATTGGACTGGTTTTGGATGAGTCAAGTTTCCTACATCTGCAATAGCACTGTCCTGGTTGACTCCCATTTCAGTCCCCTCTGCCACAGCACAGCATCTTTGATGCTCCTAACTGGAGCAGGTGCTCCTGGACACTGCTGGGAGGCTGCCAGCTCACCAAGCTGCAGTAGCTCCAGAGCTGGCAAAATCCCCACATCATTTTTTCGAGGCCAAGAACCAGCAATGTGGCCAGTGTGACACACATACACCATCACATGCCAGCTGTGCTTTTCTCTAATGAAGTGACACGTTTGGTCAGAAGGATATCAAAAATGCAGCTTATCCAGGAAAACATGCTTGGTGGAGATTACTAGGTAGATGCAAACTTCAGGTCTTCCATGTCATTCTGCTTATGACAGGATGGGTAGCACATCCAACAGGCAGTGATAGATTGAACTGGGTTCCTGAAGAATAGGAACACTCGGGGAAAATGTTTCAGAGAAGTTGACATAAATAAAATACTCATGCCTGGGATTTCAGCACTGGAAACAAAGCATTATGATGATTCTGTAATTTCCTATGTTCACTGCTGTAGTATCCTGTATTTGATTTGGTATGAACTGCCTTAAATAATACATTTTAATAACTATAATTATTAAAATACATGAGGTAAGAATGTTTGGCCAGAATTAGCTTGAAATGATAAGAAATATTACTGAAATTACAAAGCCTGAATGTCACTGTTGTCCTGAGGAATGATTATACTGTCCATCTGTCTGTTGTTACACCTTCTTGGCAACTTTAACTTGCTGACCAGTTTCAACCAAATTCTTTAGATGGTTACAGATCTTAAAGATCTCCAGATCTTACGAGTTTTGTACATGTCACTAGTTGGGCACAGAAGACCAACTCTACAAATATCTCACAGCAAAAAAGGCCGGGAGGCTTATGCCATCAGTGAGGAGGTGGAGGCCAGTCAATCCTATCTAGCCACTAAGGTGTACAGCTCTAAACTACTGGCACATGAAAGGGGGAGGGTCACCCGACCCTTAGAGAGGGGGGATTCTCTCAACCCTCAGAGATTTATTTGTCTGTCAGTGCCCCAGGGAAAACAAAACCATGTATGCCCAGCCTAGTCTGTCAGGTGTCCTGTAAGGGAACTCTTCACCAAACACATTCACCAGATCGGTGTAGCTTGGTTGCCCTTTCTCGGAAACTGCCACACAACAGTGTAAGGAGGACCCTTCAGTGGGTCTTCCCATGTCTTATTCCACTGCCAGCACACTGTCAGCCCTTATAAAGGACTCTTTCTAAACAGTTTGTGGAATAACATTCTTTATTAAGACAAATTGTTGATAAGGTTTGTGGTCATCGGTGATAGAGTCTAGCTGCAAGAATGTATTTAAAGCAATATAGTAATACTATAAGGCAAACACAAGCACAAACTCTAATAGAAAACAGTCTACTAATGTATTATGGGGCAAAAGAGAAGCTCTAGTCCTTAAAAGCAGTATTTAATGCACACAGAGTATAATTCTTACCCAGGGCATCCCTGTGAGGGGAGAGAAGACAGGTTTGACCCGCCAGCCGTTCTCAGCAGTTTCAGAAGAAATCTTCCTCCAATTTCTCCCCATTTCCAACTTCCTTTTATATTGTTTATTTAGGTTTAGGAGTTTGAGTGAAACTAGTCTTAAGTGCTTAATTAGGTAGCTCTCCTTGGCATCTATCTTTCTTGGTGGACAGATATGGCACAGTTAAACTGCCACCATGTTCCCCTTATTGCAGGATATTTGTGGAGGGAGATCGCAGTACCTTCACATTGCTCCCCTCTCCAGTGCATCCTCCATACAGGTGCTTATCAGTCATCGAGGAACCTTTGTGGGGCATTGTGACTGTGTTTTGTCTGAGAAGCAGCAGCTGAGTCTCCTCTGTAATTCTTATTCTCCTTTACCTTTTAATCCTATTCATTACTCCACAACTACCCATGGCATTTGTCTCCTCTCCACCAGTCCACAGAGTAAAGATGTATATTTTATGTACTGGGAATATAAAGGTGGACCTAGGACACAGAGTGGAGAGGGGCTGACACATCATGGGGCACAAAGAGCATGGGATCATAATGCTAAAGTTATTGAGAATGCTGGAAGGAAGTGCAGTCAGGTTTTGAGGGTATAGAGGAGGTGATCCGCTTTATTGCCAGCAGGAGAGAGCAGGGCACACAGGGTAGGCAACATCTGTAACCCCATCACTTTTGTTCCAAAAGTGATGAAAAATTTCCACTTGGCTCATAATTCATTGCATTTTGACATTATGACATGATTATTTTCTTTCATGGACCATGACAAAGGGCCTGGTTTTCTTCTTACTTGTGGTTTGTTATGGTTTTTGTTTTTGTTTTTGTTTTGATTTTGATTTTGATTTTGTTTTAATCTGGAACAATTCTACTGAAGTTGGAATATTTGTAAGAATTTGAGATTTGCAATGGTGGGAAAAAGAGCACCAAAAATTTTTATTTCAGATGGACTATCTTTTTTAAGTCCAAAATTTTTTAAGTGCAAATATTAGTATAATAAATGTATATACCAGCCCAAACCGCTTTCAGATCAAGGCTTGAATAACTAGAAAGATAAAAAAAATAAAGCTTAAATAGGTGCTTATGTATGAATGCATATGTGTTCATAGAAACTTATTCTTGGCTTTCATCCATCAGATGGAAGGCAGGATCACTACAAAAGTATTCGAATCCACAGGTATAGAAAGGATTCATTCAAGACAGCTGAAAGACCTGGCTGATGTCACTGTGGGGCTGCTGTCACCTGTGGTGATGAAGAGAGGCCATACTGAACTGAGAAGAGGTCCACACTATGCCCACCTCTAAGGCAAGGAGGAGGTTTGGGGGAACCATAAGCCAGTCAGGCTTACCTCAGGCGCTAAAAGCATTATGGAGCATGTCCTCTTGGAGTCTGTTTCCATGCATATGAAAGACAAGAAGATAATCTGGAACAGGATGGATTTATGTGTCTGACCAATCTGACTGCTATACGGAATAACTGTCTGTGTAGAAAGTAGAAGAGTAGTAGATGTAATACATTCGGATTTTAGAGATGCCTTAGACACCATATCCCTCAGCATTCTTGTTTGGTAGGTGAAAATGTACAGAGTGGATGAATGAACCATGGGTTGAAAATCAGCTCAACAGCCAAGCTCCAAGGGTAGTGATCGGTGACTTGATTGGAATATTGTAAAATTAGAGTAACTTGCTGGTTAGTAAAAGGGCAGTATCATTTAATATCTTCATCAAAGATCTGAACCATAACACAGCATGTCCTCTCAGAAAATATGCTGATAATACTAAATCTGGAGTGGGGCAGAGGCATTGCTGACACAGTTAATGGCAGAGCTCTGGTGCAGAAGAACTTGAGAAACGTGAAGATGACTCCAGCAGAAACCTCACAGCGTCCAACAAGAATAAGTGCCGATCTCCATGCCAGGGACATTGGTACAGACCAGGAACTTGCTGGCTGAGGAGCAGGCCTGCTGGAAGCTGCCTGGGAGTGACAGTGGATGCCAAGCTCAACACGAGCCAGCAGTGTGTGGTTCAGTGCAAACAAGGCAGAAGAGCAGCTCTGTTGTGAGGAGGCAGGCAGGCTGATGGACATTATTACCCTCCCTCTCCTGGCACCACTGAGGCACCGTTGGGAAATATGTGTTTAGTTTTGCCACCTGCAACCCAGGTTAACCAAACAGGGAAGCTGGAGAGGGTTCATCAGGATGTGGTGAGGACAGTGAGGTGCCTCAGACAGGTGGCCTGCAGGGAGCATTTGAGAGAGAGTCAGGCTTGTTCTCTGCATTGAAGAGGAGGCTGAGGGCAGAGCTAACAGCAGCCTCCAGCTGAGTGAGAGTTGTAAAGACCATTGAATCCAAATCTTCTCAGTAACACCAGAAGGTAAAGCAGGAGGCAGCATTCATAAACTGCAGCTTGGGATGCTGAGATTGAGCATGAAGAGAAATGTTTTGGTTAAAAAAGGTAGTGTGTCACTGCAACGTGTCTCCTAGTGAAGATGTGAAACCTCTGTTTGGCCTAGATGTCCTCCAAAGGTTCCTTTCAGCCCAAATTTTTGACACCTGGTCCTGCTAAACACCTTCTGGCAAGTGATGCTCGGATATGGTGCCATAAGGGAGACGTCATCTTTGCATTGTCATGTATCCTTATTGTTCATAATAATTTCTGTAGAAGGAAAGTATCATTGTATCATGGGGAAACTGAGACCCTATAGAAAATGAGACCCACAGAAAGTTATGTGAGTTAGAAAGGAAGCCTGTGCCAGAACATGGAGAACACTCCAAGTGTCCTGATCCCCCTCAGGACCCTGACCACAAATACGCTTCTCTGAGTCAGTCCTGCTAACGGGACAGTCAGCTGAAATGTGGTCTGGATTAGCAAAAGTTAGCAAAGCCAGGATGTTGCAAGCTGTAAGATGAAGTAAAAATTTTCTGCCTGTGTGCTGCAATATTTTTAACAAGTGTTTGTAGTTTTGAAAGGTAAATTTGTGTTAAGTTATAGTAGTATGGTATCACACGAGAATGTAACTGGCTGCTGTACTGGGTCAGGCCACGGGTCCACTGAGCTCATCATCTTGCCTTTAGCTGCAGGCAGTACAGGGTGCTTATGGAAGTTGTAGGGTTTGGGGTGGTCAGCCTGTCCTGTTCCAGCACACAGCAGGGCAGCAACTTCCTCTTCCAGAAGCCACATCCAACCCATCATGGTTCAGAGTCACCAGAAGACTGTTCCCCATTAATTGTCCAAACCCCATTCAAGGCAAATATGTACCTTTGCCACCTGCTGTATTCTGTGGCATTAGGTTACCAAATCTGATTTCTACCTGTGTATGAAGACACTGAAAGTGAAGCTTTATAGTATTTTAAGAATTTGCTAGGACCAAAGCAGTGAAATTAAATTATTAGAGATGACAAAAAGTATGGGCTTTTAAGATTTCACTGACTTCATAAATATCACTTGTTGCAGCTTAGCAGCTTGGGTTTAGACAGGATTTACCCAGCTGATTTTATTTCATTTAGGGCAAAAGATTCAATGAGCATCCATTGTCTCAAAACTATCTAATTTTTGAAAACTGATCCTTGTGCTAGAAATATTTCATCTTGATATGTTATTTTTTCTTTCTGTGCAGTTAAGTTTTGTTACAGCAGTACCAGCACAGTGAACATTTCTGAAAGCAATACAAAACCCCTTACTTTTGAGTGGATCATAGTGGGTAAATATGGCAAGTCCAAAGAAAAATGTGAACCCAATACTGTGAATGGTATGTGTTTCTTTCCTTTTGCTTCTATTTCCTAAAAGTAAGTGTAAAGTTTGTGAAACATGTTGGATTATTAGCCAAGATGAGAAGTCAATGTTTGAAACCAGAACCATGTAGCTTAGGCAGCAGGAGCACAAACTTTTCCACAGAGCTTTCTACCCCAAATGCAGAGAATTTAAGGTATGCATATTGAGTCAGATCTGTGCCTCTCTGGGGCTGGGCTGAGAATCAGTTAATATCTGCTCCTGAACAGCCTTTTGATAGAAAAACAATCTGTTTTATATCCTACTATTTAGCATCAGGACTCAGGACACTTTACATCAGCTGTAGTTCAATGAACTGTCTCAGCTTTCAGAGACCTTGTAGAGGAGTAAGTGTTGCATGGCTGTTCCACATGCCCTTTGCATTTCTCTCATGTTTTTCAAGGCATGGTAATCTGATAGTTCAGTGCTGATGTTGGTGCCTCCCATATGAGAGATGTGTTTTTGCGGCTCTAGCATAACTAAACCTGTCTGATTTTGACATAGAGAATGTCAGCCACTCTGACAGGAATGTATATATGAATATATGAATGTAAAACACATTTTCTAAAGAGAACAACAACTAGGTAAACAATTGATGGTCACTTGTAACACTGAAAGACAAATTTTTACAAGCAAACAGATAACACTGGGTGGCATGTCACACCCACAGTACAATTTTAATTCCCAATGAGGTCATATGCACGTGTGAGTGACTCTATACTAAATGTGTATCTTCCTGCTTTTAGAAAATTACAGATAATGCTCAAGTAGCAATCTGGATGTGTTCCAGAGAAGGGAAAACTCCCACTTTAAAGCCCCCCCAAATTCTGAATTGTGATGAAAATCTGGACCTCTTAGCATCACAGGTAATATTAAATTACTATTTAAACCATGTGTGAGACTCTGCATCATCCCTGGCAGGGGCTAATAAAGGAGGATAGGAAACTGAAGCAAGAAATATATATTTTATGCTTTTTAAAACTTAGCAGAAAGCAAAATAATTGATGAAAGCCTCATTCAGTGGCATTCTTGGCATGCATTTGCTCTGCAAATGGCCTGAATTTCCAATGGTGATTATTTTATTTTGCTTGGGTTTGCCTGAACACAGCATCCCATTTCATATTTCTTAACTGGCCTGCAATTTCCCCAGCTGGGTTCCCAATTCACAGCAATTGCCTCTGAACAGAGGTGATGCTGACCCAGGATGCCAAATCAGTGAGAATTTGCAAAAGATTCAGAGGAGACTGGCATGACAATGATGCAGACACTGACATGTTCAGAGGGTTTAAGAGTGAAGCATTCAGTCCTATGATCAGCTGAACATGGATGGAACATTTCTATCCTTCAACAACTCAAATTCAAACTCTCTTGTATGAATGACATACACAAAATCCATAAAATCCATAAACCCCTAAGCCTCGCTTCAAGATTTAGCTCTGCCATATCTGCAAAATGTGGAGAGCTGAACATGACTAAGCACATTACAGTGACTTATTCTCTTCTTCTGCTTCTTTGTTCCATTTCCTTATCACTAGTCTCAAAAGAAAAAAAGAAAAAGAAAAGAAAAAAATAAACCATCTACAGTCCCTTTAAATAAGAGAAGTCCCTTTAATAAGAAAAGTCCCTTTCCTTGTGCATTTTTGCTTGACTACTGTACCTTCAACCCAATGTTTCACCTGCTTGGATCCTTTGCTGGGAAACCCTTGAGCTCAGTGTTACATTTTCCCAGTACACAGCCTTCACTAAGTGGTTCAAACTAATATCTAATATTAGCAGTAGGTACTTCTAATGCCAGTAAGGTACAACATCAGGTTATTCTGCTGCCATCAGTAATCAGCAACATGGGGTTTTACTGGGAGCTGTAATGTCGGGCTGCCATCTAGTGAGCCGAGGGCTGCTCGGGGAGCTAGGGAACGGAAGGAGGACGTGTTCATGCCAGCGATCCAGAGCCGAGGTTTAAAAGGATTTGATTCCTTTTAAATAGAAATATTTACTTTGAGTCAAAGGTCATGCTAAAAGCAGAAGTAAGAACAGTGAAAACAGGGGTTCATGATGTACTATTTGTTTGTGATTAATATGCAGTTGTTTTCAAGTCAAATAATATAATCTCCAGTAATTATAAATGCAAATTTCCTTCCTCCCTATGCAATACATTCACCTTTCTTTCCAACCATTCTAAGCTTTACAAACACTTCAAAGCTGCATGATTGAATTAATCTTGATTTTGATAGCTTCCCAACATAAACCATTTGAGAACAATTCAATTATTGAAGCTATTCAGTTAAGCTATTCATTGACAGGATTAGGAATCAGATGACTGGACCTGATGATTAGCAGATTTTCTGTCTCTGTAAATCTTGTTATCTAGCTATGCCTTCATATAGCATACAGTGAATGCCTCATCTTTTTTTTTGTGTTTAGACTTTGAAGATGCTATAGACATTTACACTCTACCCATTAAGCGTTGGCTAACTCAGACTGGACCCAGCCAGTGCTTATAGCAATTCTTATTAGTATCTCCAGTACCAGAATATTTTACTTGTTTTTTTCCTACATTTATTCCAAATTGACATTATGTATAATGTACTGAAGACAATGTCCTCAGTGCATGTTATAAACACTGTTTTGAGAGGCACAATTACTCCAGATGACACTTCTCAAATTCTTCTGATGGCTTTTCAAAAAAACCTGTTCTGGTTGTTTAAGGAACAGTGAAAGGTGTACAGAAATGTATAGACTCAGAATCTCAGTGACCTCAAGACAAAGGGGAGGTCCTGCTGCTCTCTGCAGTTACCTCTCAGCAAAGTGTGGAGAACAATGGGGCCAGGCTGTTCTTCAAGGTGTGCAGTTTTAGAATGACTGGCCACAGAGACAAGTGGCAATATGGGAAATTCCAATTAGGTAAGAGAAAATGTTTCTCCTTGATTCTGGTCAAACAAACAGTTTTCTGAGGGTATTTCTGAGGGTATTCAAAGGGAGCCCCTGAGCAGCCTCATCCCATCTGTCCCTGCTGGGCTAGGGGGCCTTCAGGTCTACCTTCCAACCCAGTCTACTCCTTGAATTCATGAAACCCTTCTCTAGGGAGAATTTGTAAACACAACATACTTGACATGAACATAAACATTTTAGATCACCAATTACTTGTATGTTTTTATTTTGCATGAGAAAGTTGCAAAAGTAGTGACTCTTTTTTTCCTTTTCCCATATTCTTTCTGTTGAATGGCATTTTCCTCACAGGCTGAAACCACAGGACCCAGCAAGGTTTCAGCTTTTGCAAGTAACACTCCAATCCTCACTTCTATGCCAGACCACCTGACCACACAAAACACCACTGCTGCTGCAAACATCACAGATTATGAAAAAGCCAAATGTTTCAGCAGACTTTCAGGTGAGACTCCTTAGGACTAAAATAAGACTTGTGTGGCTTAGTATTTGGGATATCAACTCTCTCCCCGCTCTACCAGCAGAAGATACTGTCCTTCCTCTCAACTATATATAACACCACAAACAAATACAGTAATTTTGTCATTTAGCAGAGTTATTAAAGCAGCCTTGAGTGCATACTTGTGGAATCACTGCTGGGCCAGTTCTCAGAGCTGCATATATCTGAAATTGTAATACAAGCATAATTTGATGTTTAAATTAATAATTTGATCTTTATTAACTAAATTCATAGAAGTGTAGCATTTATGAACCCATTGGCACAAACCTTGTGTTCTCTTGAATGGCTTCCTGTACCTTTTTACTCTACTGCGTGTACCTTCAAGCAGTGCTGGTTAAGTGTTCTTACCTTGCCCATTCACTGTGTAGCACATGTGGTGATTTATTTCAATTGCATCTGAATATTGCCTTTTTTGCTGCTTGTCTCAGGCATCTGTGGCAGTAATGGTTATAGTGAATCAGCTCTTGGATGCCAGTGAAACAGAATTCACCCACAATAATCTTGTAAATGTTACATCGAGGTAATCTAGCTTTTGCCATTTTCTTTAGATGAGTGCATTTTCCCTTCTGTTTCAGGATGCAAGTGGTTCACAAACAAGCCAAAATATTTTTAGTGTTCAACTCCAACATGCCATTTTCAATTTACACCAACATAAACATTGCTGCATTCTTCTGCTTTGGAGAAAGGATGGGGATAGGCAAAGAGGAGCACTTTCTACTGGAGAACCAAATCAGAGAGGAAGCTCCGAAAGTAACCTTATAGCTGTGTATTAGCAAATAATAATAGTTTTTATCCCACTCATTATTTTGATGCAGCCTCATGAAAACAATGGAGGAATTTTTTTTGACTGGCAACATCTCACAGCCCAGTGTTGCAATCCAATCTGCTCCACTGAAAATAAGTTCCTCTACGATTCTGTTTTTGGCACAGAGAAGTAAGTCCTGTGTGTTGTTGGATTCACCTGGACACAGCAGTATGAAACATAAATCCTGATGAATACCCTGCTAATTGTTGCAGATACAGCCCTGGGAAAGTGCCAGTCAACAAAACTAGAAATACAGGAAAATGTTCCTGGGCTTATTGGTGATCTCAGTACTGAAGGTTCAGATACTGTTCAACATTTTAAGTAACAGTAAGTTCTTTATCCTTTTGAAAATTGTACCTGGGAGAATTTTGAATGAATATGTACTAAGAATCTCCTTTGGGAAAAAAAAATCCCCTCAGCCAATATAAGCAATTACAAATTGATTTTTATGCATGCTGATGCCATATGGTGGTACAGGAAATGCACATGTCAAATGAGCTGGATAATCTTATTTGTAGATGAATGCACACATACACATAATAGCCAGAATGCCTGCAGTGTTTGGGAGTTTTTAATTTGTTTTGTTTTCTAAAATTGGGAGTGTAATGAATCTTTTGCCATACCTCTACAAACATCAACATCAAGAACTAGTATATACTTGCCTGAAAACTGAAGACATCAACCATCTCAACTAAAATTACTATACTGTCAGGTGTAGCAAGGACATACACATCCTAACACCTGCAAATTGGACTAGTCATTAATGGCACAGTCACTTGGGATTTTTCCAGATGTCCATTACTTACTCTTTGCAGTGCTCAGAGGATAAGTTGGTGTTGACCAGGCGAGGAAAAAAAAAAAGTTAGTTCCTCTGCTTCATTTGATTCAGAAGCTGGTGGGTGTGGGCGAGCTGAGCTTCAAACACGTACATTTCTATGACATCACAAGAGTTTCAGACAGAGCACCTGAAACCAGCAGACTTGTCCTCAGTCTCTCAGTATAGTGTCAGTAACACTGAGACACCACAGCACAAGAGTGTAATGAAGGAAAGGCTAATAGAGCACTCAGACATCATAATGCTGAACATTATTCCAGTACAAGCCCACAGGGAAATCAATAATTCAGTCCTCTCACCAGGGTTATAAAAGACCTGAAGGGATAAATCAGGTAGCCTCACATTCCCAGCACTGACAATAAAATAAAATCACTGAATAGTTCATTAACTGGTCACTGTACTTTCTTTTTTCACTGTTTCAGACAACAATCCTGTGGAAAAGCATTGTGAACATGTAATTAAAGCTTTTATCATAAGGCCAGTATATCCTAACACTTCCCTCTAGACAGCTAAGCTGAAAGCACAGCTTGTCTTAATCTCCCCCAAAAGATTTCTTCAATATCAAGTGCACATTTATGATATTTTGTAGACATAAAGCTACATTGGTCTCACTTGAAGATCAGATCAGAGATCAAATCAGTCTCTCTTGATCTTAATTCAAAAGTATAAAATCGATAACAAAATCCATTATATAACCCAGATTTTTGCTTCCTCACTTAAGCAACAAATAAGACTAGTGATTTAAATCACTTAGATGAGCACTAGAGATGTGCAAAAGAAACAGAGTTCAAAAGTTGGATCTGAAAGCAGAAGTCCAGCCAGTCTCTTATCCTCTAACTTGCCACTAACTGTAAATGTTCTTGGTGTGACTGTTTCTTATTTATTGTTATTAAAAGCTTTGCCATTTGAAGCGTCTGTATATATTGGGACTTAGGATATTATTTTCCTAACTTACCAGTATTTTTCTCCAGAAATGATATTGAGAGAAGGGCATTAATTATTTTCACATTCCAGCTCAGCAAAAATTGAAGGTGTCTCTTGAGATTCATGGGAAGAGCAGCTCTTCTCTACTACTCATATGAATTCCAACTAAATATCTAAACAAAAATCTCCTCTAAATTCTGAATGTGTGAAACAGCATAGTGTAGGCTTCTTCAAAAGCATCAGCTTCTCTGATATCTGCTATCTACACCTACTTTACCTTGCAAAGGTTCATTAGACAATGGAAGAGTTGGATTTGACCTGTATCAAAACGACAAACTCTTCCAGTCAAGGATTTATCAGAGTTGCAATGGTTTGTCTAAATTAATCATCTCTAGCAACACTGATGGTGAAATAGTGATCAGTGTTAAAATAGCCTTCAATGCCAAGGTAAGGCTCTGTAAGAAATACCATGTTCAGTTTGAACCAGCCCTACTACGTCTTCAGGACTTAGGGAAAGAGACTCCAGCTCAGGGTTGTTTCATGGGGTTTTTTGGCACAGTGCCTTGACAGAGTTTGTGGGATGTATACGTGACATAAGCGAAGGGTGTTTAAAAAATGAGGCATAGAAAACATTTTTTCAACTTCTGTATTTAACAGCTGATATTACTTACTGGGTACTGCTAAACTAGGACATTTGCAAGCAAAACCGTATTCCATAAAAATTTATACCACAGTGGATTTGTCCAAGTATACATCAGTCCTATATCAAAAATAAAAAAAAAACCCCACATCACTGGAGGACAATTTTTCTCTCCAGAAGACTACCAAAATTTTGGAAAACAAGAAAAACAAGAAAAAGTCAACATAGCACAATACATCTACTGATGTGGCGAGAGTTCATTTTTCATACTATCTTTTTTCTCCTGCTTCCAGTTAAAACCATGTGTGCTTTGTTTTGACTTCCTTCACCAAGAACCAATTCCAGGTTTTACTGGTTTCTTGCAGGAAATCCTCTATCTGAGTGTCCATTTGCAAAAAACCATGAATTTTTAGATAATATGTGTTCATTTTCAGCATGGTTTCTTCTTACATTATTTAGCAAAGCTTTTAAGCTCAAATATGTGCATATGACAAGTCAGTAACCATCACCATGGATCCATACAGTTAAGAGATTCAGGAAATGTGTAATTTTCTAAGGAAGTTACTGAAACAAACATTTAATTGATTTTTGACTTCTACTTTTATTCCTCATTTTTAATAGAACTACCTAATACCGTGAATAGTTGTGTTCACTTCTTATTTGCACTTCAAGCTGCTCATTGAAAAGTGGTTCTAATTGCAGTTTCCTGCAGAAGGATGTTGTCCAAAAATGACTGCATGCTGTTTGATGTATGACAGCACGAGCACTGCTGTGCTGCAGGAGGGGAGGGGATGATTCACAGCATTTATCATTGTTTGCTTCCTGTTACAGCGTGGATTCAGCTCCGGTTGGCAGCAATGTAGTGCTGCTAGTACCTGAGAGCTGTTGTTTGGCTTACGCAGAATTCAACTGGCAGCTGTTTAATGCTTAGACAATGGGAATCTGAATCCTAATTAGCTGAATAATGCACAGAAATGGGTAATTTTATTGGCAATCTTCACTGAGAAAGACATGCATAAAGTAAGCCCAAAATGCAAAATTATGCTGTTATTGATATCTTTCATAAGGTTTACTGGAAACCCATATATCGCTTGGTAGTTGCCACCTCCCCTTTCAAAATCAAATAATTGTCAGTACACACTGTTTGTTGGTGCCTATCTCTTTATGTTTCTCAGCCACTTTTGCTCCTTGCCATCCCAACTCATAGCACAACACATCTGAACTGCAGCTGTGTGATTATGTCTGTGTCTTTTGGGACTACACTGTCAACAACTGGAGCACCACTGGCTGTACAAAAGAAAGAGACCAGTTCTTGAGATGCAGGTGTAATCACATTACTAATTTGGCTGTCCTGATGGCAGGGCATTAGTCTTTCTTCAGTGGGAAGAGTCTGTTTTGGTTCTTTTCATTAGTTTGGTTGTTTTTAACTGTAAGACCAGCACATTGATATATAAGGACATAGGCACACTAGGCTAGAAGACACAGGAGTTTAAGATGTCCCCATGTACTTGTTTCTGACCTGTGACAGTTTGGTCAAATTAGGACATGCAAGTTGTGCCCAAGCTGCTGGAGAGCCAAATGTATTGGCAAGTCCTGCCTTCCTCTGACACAAATTGTGGCTCTGCCTACCCACTTGTGCACCCCAGTACCAGGGAAGACTGGTCTAATTCATTCCCCTTGCTCAGCTGTTGCAGTCTCCAGCTCTGCACCTTCATTGCTGCAGCTGATTGTTGAGTGAGGGTATGTCGAAAGGCTAAGGTGCCCCCAGACAAACAGTAGAGTAGGCTGGAATCTGGGCTAGCTGTGGCACTGCCTTGTGCTGGGTAAATAACTTAAAGGATTTAGCATTACCTACTTCCTTTGCTTATATGTTTATAAAATGCAATAGCTCTGTAAATATTAAGCCTGCTACCGTAAAGTTTTATACATTCCCCTCTTGTACTAACAAGACTATTTAGGAATGACTGTCTGTCTCTGATGTTTGTTATTCTTTCAGTATTTATTTCAGCTTCTCTAAACAAAACACACCCCGGATAAAATCACATATCTATGGTCACTAGCTTCAGCAATGCCTGGATTTCAGAGTTGTTTTTTACTCTGTCTTCATAGAATAGCATTTTCCATATTTGTACTATTTACTTGTTTCTGTATTTCCCTTCAACCTGTGAATGTCCTTATGGAACAAAGTGACTGCATTCTGCAGAAGATTCCCATCTGTTTATGCAAATACAAGAGTATTTTGTGTTTCACTGAATACATTTACATTTACTTGTTGCTTTATTGTCAATACACAAACAAAGACTGGTTTCAATTCATAATTCTTTGTAACATCTTACCTTAGACCAAAAAACCAACATTCAGAATGCTCACCAGTATGAAAAGTTAAAGCTGCTTTTTCCAGTCTGTGTCATCTCACATTTTTCTATGAATAATCTAATCTGCTATTTTGCTGAATACTTGATTTACATTGTTAAATCTCTTTTTGGCATTGTTCACAAGTTTTCTCTTGTTTTGAGATCCAGAATAATTTTGTGTGACCTGAAAATTCTGGCAGTGCCTAGCAACAGTCATAACTTTGCTAAAACATTTTTGGTTTTATGTGCAACTAGAAACACAAACTTTGGAAAGAAATTTATCTCTTCTCATCTGATATAACTGATACAATTTGTTTTCTAGGCCTTTCAGATCAAATATAAATATGCAAAGCCTTTGGAGTATATTTCCTTTATTGGTGTTGGATTGTCCGTGGCTGTTCTGGTTATTACCATTTTGTTTCAAATGTTCACTAGGTAAGAGGAAAGATGTAAAACTGCAAATATTTTACGCTAAGTTACAATATATCGTTCTGTATATAATTTTAGGAAAAGAATGAAGAGTAGCCAGTGCAGAACAAATTGCAATACTGTTGATTAGCAAATAATATTTTTAAAAATATTTAAATCACATAGCATGGCTTGGGAAGTAAGCGTGGCTTACTGGTTCAAGTGCAGACATGAGATGTCTCAGCCATGCCACTCACCTAGATGAAACTTTAACAGTTTTGTTAATGTTGATCTTTTATTGTGAGGAAATATATATAATTATTATTCATTAGATACACCTTAAAATATATGAGCTTTGAAAAGCAGTGATAGGGTATGAAAAGCTCAGTATGGTAACAGACCAAGCTTTCCAAAGGAACCACTGGGCATGGCCACTGACAGGGAAAGTCTTTCCATGGGTTTGACAGGGCAGCTCTCCAGCTACCACAGAACAGGCAGAGTGTGCTACTGAGGACCACATCAAGGGTTGATCCTTTTACCATGGGCTCCCATCACCATGTCTAACATCTGAGTAACATCCCAGAGTGACATTTGCACCATCTCCATGGGATAAGGTGGTCTGCTATTTCTGTTGCATTACATGTTGCCTCGCTGACATCTCTGTTACTACCCTGGTCAGGCAGTTGTCAACACAGACCCAGCACTGTATTATTGCTATGTGAGTCCATTGAGCTTTTCAGTTCACTCTCTCACTCAATACTAGGCTTTAAAAATGTGTAATAGTATTCCACCACCAGCAGGACTTCCCCTGTGCCCTGGTATTAGGATGTCTAAACAGTTATCTAGCTATTCTAGTACCTTGTGCTACTCTTTTATTGTGAGTTACTTAATACAAATACAATTGCAGCAAATTTCCTTAATGGACGTGCCTGTGACTAATGGTGTCATGTGATTACCCTTTGAACAAAGAGCAAAGTTGTGCCTACAGAGCTGTAGTTATTATCGATGAATGCATGTTTCTCATCCTACACTAATGTAGATTTGAGCAATTCTATTAAGGTCAATGTTTTTAAGACTGTAGAAACTTCCAGACTCTGCCTTTTAAAGTAATTTATTTATAACAATATATTTGATACATATAATATCAAATTACTAATATATAATTTAATATTAGTTATTATTATTACTATTATTATTATTAGGCATTTAGATATCGATGATATAGATATATAATGCCCAGGGAGGTGGTGGAGTCACTTTCCCTGGAGGTGTTAAGGTAAGACTGGATGTGGCACTTAGTGCCGTGGTCCAGCTGACATGGTGGTGTTGGGTCATAGGTTGGACTCAATGATGTCAGAAGTCTTTTCCAACCTAATTGGTTCTGTGATAGGAAGTTTGGAAGTGGAGGTTTGTTATTCTTTCTGCACTTTGGAGAATGTTTAGAAATACTTGTTTTACCCTGCTTCACTTCTAACCACTGAAGGAAATGATTCCAAAAAGAGCATAGTGGGAAAAGGAAAATGCATCCCAAAATGCTGTTAGACAAGGCCCAGTCCTAAAAGTTGCTGGGTATTCTCTGTTCTAGTTGAAATCAGACAAAACTGTTGGATTTGGTAAGTTGTTTGAAGGTATAATGGTATAATTCTGAAACAAAGTTATTTTTTTGGCTTCTCTCTGTATTAAAGGCTATAATCTCTAGCTTGCCTTCAGTATAAATAGAAATGAGGAAATATTTTGCAATTTTTCTTATTTTGCTCTACTTTTTCTCCTAAACTTATTCCTACCAATAGGAAAATTTGAAAGTCATCAGTAATACGGATGTTAGTGAGTCTCTGTTTCTCAGTGCTCATTTTTAACATCATCTTCATCTCTGGAATTGAAAATCATAATGCCAGGAATCAGAGCAGTGATACTACCAGCTACCATGCGCAATACCTTTCTTATGATCACACCAGTAACGCCTTACTCACATCTGACATGGTGGATCCTCCCGCAGACTCCTGGTGCACAGCTGTGGCTGTCCTACTGCACTACTTTTTGTTGGCACCATTATTGTGGACAGCACTCAATTCTGCACAGTTGTACTTATTGCTGCTAAGAGCCACGAAGCCCCTGCCTGGACACTTCCTCACAACCATGTTAGTAATTGGATGGGGTAAAATTTAAAGTTGTATATATGGCACCTTTTAAGGTACAGAGTACATTCAGGGAAAGCTGTAAAGATAGGGGATCAGTAGAGGGCAATTTGAGTCAGTCTCTATCTCTCTGGTTTAATGCCATGTGATTTAATAATCTCCTGTTAATGCTCACACTACTGGTATAAACTGAGTTTGTTTTCATTGTTCTGATACAGTACTGATAGCTTGGTTACTAGCACAGCAACACAGGTCTGCTGTGTGCAGGAGAAATTTTCATAGTAATCAAGGCTGTCAACAATCTATTTCTTCCAACTGAGCAAAAAAATCTTTTCAATATGGTGATTGCATATATGGACTAAAACTCTTAATTTAGGTATCTCTGAGATTCCTCATGACATCAGCCAGAGCCTTGAAAAAAGCAAGGAGTGACTGACATTATTTGTTACCTGTTATTTATTAATAAGCAAAGAGCACATTCTAAACTCAGTACAGCAGTTAGTAGCAACACTGCAAGCTGAAAGGGAACTACTCGGAGAACTGAAGAATGCAGACATGTCCACAGTGGAAAGTAAAAATCTCAGCTTCCTTCAAGAAACTCTTGTAATACAGTGTATGAGAACACCTGCCTTTTCCATGCTGTGTATTCAGCTTGTGTGCTGTGTTGTTTCTGATGGCACCCATGAAGCAGTTTTCAATCCTCATTTTTTCATTATTATGTTTTGCATTTGTAGAGGCAATTCCTCTAGAATATTTAGAATTTGGACTACATGTGCAAGCTGGAAAATGTTCAGCAAAAGCTGCCTGGCTTTGTGTCACTGTGCTCCAAGTATATTTGCATGACAGCATAGCATTAGGTTCTTCACTCTGTCCTGTGACTAGTTACACATGTCCAAAACAGCATGATTCTGACTCACTGCCTTTTGGATCTACTTTGAGAGCACAGTAAATGCTTGGCAGTCTGGAAGTTCTCTTCTAGGGATGAAGAAGGAAGAGACTTTAAGAAGCATGTTTATTACCCAGATGAAAACTTGTGCATGAGGGCCCTTCCCATGAGATGTGCTCCTAGGCAGGAGACGAGGAAGATAAGAAGTGAAGCAAAGGCATTGAGGAGGCAAACCCACACAGCCATGCTTCTTGGAGGGCAAAAATTATGCTCTGAATCAATCTGGGATTAAATGTAATGGTGCTTGGTGCAAAATGTTCTCAAATTAGTTTCCCACTGCTGGCCAGAGGGCAGGATTGCGCAGCTGTGATAAGGGAGCCAGCTACAGCACAGGAAGGAGTTTGCTCTTTCACCGCTGGTGTTGTCTCAGGAAACTGTTGAGGCTCTTTAATGGTAAAAATCAGCAAGTCATGGACATGAGCTGTCCTCAGAAAAATAGTGCTCACAACACTCAGTCCTGCCTTTTCTCCAGGCAGCAAAAACCCCATTTAACTTAGTGCAAGGCAGGTGAAACACAGCTCTTAAAATCTATGGCATTTAGGAGGCAAGAAGCTACTGGTGTGGAAAGAAGGCATGCCTACACATCCAAATAATAAATTGCTAATATCAATTTTACTAATTAGGAATCCCTGCCATAGTAGTTACAATAACATTCAGAGATACTTATAGAGGAGGAAAAGCTTTAAGCTACTGAGAGGAAGAATTGTAAGTTCACATTTGCTATGCCCCACCTTTTGGGATGACTTAATATTAATATACTTGTAGATTTATTGTTGGTATACTACTTTGTAGATCCAAGTACTCAAAAGAAATAAAACTCTTCACTCAAGCTAGACATTCACTACAAGGAAACACATTTCCTCCTTACTAAGGATTTAAAGTACTGGATCTGTATCTTCCTTGAATCCTTCTGCAAGATCCTCTATGACTTTAAATGCAAGCTGCAGACACTTTTAGCCTAACTGAAATTCAAGACCTTCATTTAAGTCATAGCTACATTTCAGTACCTAAATTTAATCTTCACATTCATTTAAAATCTGGCCAAAATAACTATATTCCTGTTTGCTCTGTGTTTTTGTATTGCATACATACTGAATACCAAAGCAGGCTATCAGGCTTACAATGTGCCTTGGTGACAGTGGATGATACAGAAGAAAGGTAGACTTCTTTAGGAAATGTAAACACAAACCCCCTTCCAGATGGTGGTTATGTTATGATACTCATTTAGGGAGTGTGGACTTCTGACTTGAGATTATTTGAAAACGAAAACGAAAAGGGGTAAAGATTATTACAGAATAAGCCTCTCCTCCTAAAGTTGTCCCTGTTTTGTTTCAACCTTTGTCCATTAGGTTTCCCCTATTACTCTTTAGCTCTATTACAAAATATCCCCTAAAGATAAACCTGCATATGGTGGCCAAATATCTATTTGGTTAGTTATATTGCACCTTAATTTGTCTATATAGTTTGTTTGATATATCCTTTTGCATTCCCCAGAGAAAGAGAAGCATGATTGAAAGTCCTCATTTCCCAAGGAATGGCTGCATTTCAGAGATAAATTAACTAAACCTAGAAAGTACTGTGAGGTCTTTCAGAATGAAAAGGGAAATATTACTTTGTTTTGTTCTGGTATCCTGAATAATATGTCTAACATATCTTTTGAAATTTCCTATCTTTATATTAAAAATTGCTGGCTTGCAGTACTGGACCAAAATCAGAATTTCAGTGTGCAAAAGCCTGTACTGTGATCATTCCTCTTGCCAGTAGCACACATACTCCTGTTTAACATCTTGATCTTCATCAAGATCAGTATCTGTGAAATGGAAGAAGAATGAGAATTTGACAAGGTGAGATGGCACAAGCCTCCTCATATATCTTTCAGCAAATTTATTCCTTAGTCTCTTGTCACCAGATCAGACTTTCTTGTCATAAATTCAAATTTTTGACAAAATCTTTTATTTTAAAGAAGTGTATACTTGAAGCAGGCAGAAAATGAATTCTATGGCTGCAATAGGTAACTTTGTTCAAGTTTGCATAAATGAACACATTTCAGGCTTTTGCCCCCATTTTTTGACTGCAGTGTCACTCAACTTGACTTTGATGACAGTCAACCCCGATTTAAATCCATAAAAGTGAGAGCAGAGCTGGATCTGGTCAAATGAGAATTATGAGTTTCTCAGCACAGCTGAACACCAGGCAAATTCTCTACTGCCTTGAAGCAGATTTACTTGCTCTGTTTTACATCAACACTCTACGTATTGTCACAGGCTGTATGTCACAAACTCTGCAATGTACATGTATTATTTAAAAGGGGATTGCTTTAATTTTTATTAGTCCCATGAAACTGATCTGTTCAACAAAACTTCTTACTATTTCTTCTTTATGTACAATTTTCATGATTGGAGCAAATAAAATACCTTCTCTCTGAGTCTCTTCAGAGGTGAGAGAAACAGGATATTCAAACTTCACTGGCAGCTTATTCTTATACTGAAAATTAAGCACATTTGGATAGAAGTTACAAGCATTCTAAAAAGCTTATAATAGTTAACATGCTCATTTTCAATGCTTCTTGTTGCCTTGGTAAACCTCACTTGTTTTGTTAAAGAAAGATACAACCAAGCTGCATACTCCAAGCACAAATTTGTCT
>JAWWTY010000001.1:17232912-17281591 GCA_035222235.1 Margarornis squamiger
AACCCTCCTCGGCACGGGGGGATCGGGGGGCACGGGAGCCCTCCTCGGCACGGGGGGATCGGGGGGCACGGGAGCCCTCCTCGGCACGGGGGGATCGGGGGGCACGGGAACCCTCCACGGCCCTGGAGCCCGCCCGTCACGGAGGGCTGCCCCTTCAGCCCCAGACACCTCCCCTGGGAGCCGCCGAGTGCAGGCAGTGGCTGTGGTTTCTGACTTGCCCTTTTGAGAACTGGAGAAACCCGAAAAAAAAGAGCCCTTCTCCTTTTTGCTCACCCCCGCGCTGCCGCGGGGAGACTCTAGTGGCTCTCCCCGCTGGGGCTCGGTGGGCAGTGCTGCCTGCCCCTATTTCTGTGCCTTGCCTCTGCTTTAACAAGAGGAAAAAGCAGAGCAGGAATGCCTGTCCTTCCCTGGCCTGGGCAAGGTTGTTTTTCTATGCTGTTATGCTGAAAGGGTAGTGAAACACAACATGGTGATGACACGCTGATTTTAGAGGGGATCCTGAAGTGATTGGCTTAGAGTGGGCAGTCCCTGTCCACATGTACCGTCTGGATTCGTGCATGATGTGAATAGAAAGTGAGCCAGGAGGGGCAAAATCTCTGTACCCGCAAAATGCATACGATACATCAGGAAGGTTAGAAAGATATCAGTGTGATTCTTATGAAAGCGATCATTAATCTTAAACAGGAAGACAAAATGTTTTTGGGGTGGTTGATTTTTTTCAGCCCCCTCAGGAAATTAGACACTGACTGATTCTGTCAAAAAGCTCATTAGTGTGCATTCTGGATGTCTTCATTGAAAAACTCTCTCAATGGGGTCGTCCATTCAGCTGTGTCACAGTGAGGAGAAAAAGCTTGCGTGCTGTATAATTCAGTAATTTGAACATTCCACATAGTTCTCTGTAACAATTGTAAGCAGCTGAAGTGTTTAGAACCAAGGTCTTAAAACCTGGTCACCTTCAAGCAGAATGGAGAACAGCTGGACAAAAAAACAAGTGCATTTAAATGCTTTCCTGCCACCTTTTTCTAGTTGTTGATAGACAGCAGATTTCTATGAGTAATGTTGGTAAATAAGGCACTACAGCAGCTCATTTCCCTGCACAAAGATAGGGATGATGTGTTCAATCTGTTCAAAGGCCACAGGAGCTCAGGTGTGTCCACCAAAATGTGTATCTTCAGGAACTACAGATGAGGTTCAGTTCTTACTGTTGACAGTTTCTAAGTAGCTTACATTGTAAGGCTGAAGAGGCAAAACCAATGCCCAGCTCTAATGTTTAAACAACACGAGATGGTAGCTAAATGAACTCTTAAGTAAAACCACTCTTAGATGCATTGTCTGTATCCTGTATTTATTCGTGACAGTAAATTTACCTGGAGCAGTGGTGAAAGGGCCATTATCTTCATATGTTACGTCATAACACGAGTGAGGCATCAGAAAAGTAGCCTCTTCCTGTTCATCTGCTTAGTATGTCACAACAGTCTTATCCCCTCCCTGTCATGAGCAGGTACAACCCTTTTTAAAGGTGAGCATTTCATATTCAGGTAGAGGTGAGCAGCTGCCAGCCTTTGAGAACCAGAAAGAGGCTCTGTGGGTTCTCTGGGGTTTGCTTGCTCTCTGCCTCCATGCTGTATGTCTCTTTGCCTCTCTGTTCAGTTTGCTTTCAGTTGAGTTGAAAGAGGAGAGCTGGAAAGCCCAGTTTTATGTGGATGAGCGGAACCTACTTTTTCTTTCTGGTTAGGAGTGAATCGTCTGAAAATCAGATTATGGATATTTGAAATTGACTGTGTGTGCAAGAGAGGAGTGCTGAGTAGGGTGCACCCTTGGGGTGGGAGGGAGGAGCCAGTGATGTTCCCCTGGACTGGTCTGTATTCTAAATCATTGTCTTGGAGCTTCTGTAATAAGCGGGTGGGCTGCATAAATGTCACATAGGCTTTCAAGCACAAAAAAAAGTACAAAAAAAGTAGAACCGAGGGCAGATAATATTTTTAAGTGGTTGTATATTTCTGATGCGTTACCTTGTTGCCGGCTTTGCTGGCTCTTCCTGTGGGAAAGCGGCATTACTACTCCTTTTCTCTTGGTAGTCTATCAAAGTGCTATCCAGTCTGTCTTTGCAGACACACCACTAAACTCCACAGAGGCCTCAGCCTTAAGCTAGAAGATGGACTTCTCAGTTTTTGTACTTTTTAATCTGTCAAAGTTTATTTCCTGTAACTTAACCTGGTCTTTAAGATGGATGCCATACAAATGGATGTTTTGAGACTGTTGGGGAAGAGCAGTGTCCTGGGAGGAACACATTATTGGTAGGAATTCCTATGTGCAGTTACAAAATTTAGAAAAGAATAAACTTCTATTATGAAATGAAAACTCTTGTTCAAGATTTATTTTAGCTGAACTCTCAAATTCTGCAATACTCAAAAGTGTAAATCTCTTACATTATGGATAAAGCAAGGACTTTTTTTAGTTTGGTACATTTTTTAAGATGTTCTAGAGTGAAAGATTGATGTGAATTGTATCATTCTAAGAAAGTGTGACTGTAAATATCTCTTTTTCTGATGCAGATTGCTTTTTTCTGGCACTGATAGTGCATGGCGGCTTATCCTAACTCTGCCCTGAAGTGAGGTGGGAAATCTGTCCAATAATCCAACATCAGTAAGACATACAAGGTAATGATATACATCTATTTTTGGGAGGGAGGTGAAAGGAAACTTGTGGATCAGTACTGTTTTATTTTTTTAATACTTAAATTAAAAGAGTCCAAACAAACCAACCAACTTCTGCAAAACCCTATGCTTTTAAAACTAATTTAAAGCTAATTAGACTGGTTTGATGTGCCTGCAGTCAAGACTCCTATGTTGCAAACATGAATAATGCATTAGTGAGCATTAACAGTTTTATAAACTTCACTCTTTCATCATAATGCCTCAGCAGCAACGTGTCTGTGTTAATTGCAGGTCCCTTTTCTCTGCAATTAGACTGTATCCACCTACCTTCTGTTATGTGTGAGGAGGAGAGTGAGTTTTGTTCAATAGTTGCTGGTATCTTTTGGGGCTAAACAAAGAGATTTGCATAAAATCTTTGCTTTATATAAAGTTGATTACCAAAACCCCCAGAAATTTAATTGCAGTCTAGAGATGGCATCAAAACATTGCCACTGAAATAGTAGAGTTAAATATATATAGGGGCATCAAGGAATTATGTATTAAGGCTTTAGATGAGCATCTTGTTTTTCTGGTAGGAGAGAAGTAATTTTCAATGCAGTACATTAAAAACAGAGTGACCAAAGCAGGATTCATTTTTCTTACAAGGCACTGTGTTATAACATCCTTAAAAGTAAGGGAGAACTACCTGCATATCTCTGAGAATTCTTTTTTCACAAGAGAATGGACAGCAGGCTTGCCTATACATGGCTTTAGAAATCATAATTTTGATGTGTAGGGGTGCTTACTCTTAAGATCTCCAGTAATTTCACTTCAGATGTTAAGCTAACTGCTTCTTTAATTGCTCCTCATTCCAGATCTATTGTTTTGGCCCTCAGAACAGTGAAGAAAGGAGAGGACATTTGACTAACTATCTGGATCTCTCTCTTTTTTTTTTTTCCTCATTCCTCTTCTCAGTACCTTCGCTGTAGTTTCTGGTTTTTAAATGTAAGGCCTTTGTGTTTTTAAATAAAAGGAGCTTCACACAAAGTGATAATTTTTAACTTGTCTTATATAAATTGAAGTGTGTGCTGCTTGGGCACAAGATGGCTTTGTTACACTTCATATAGGTTGGAGCGGTTGTTCATCTCTTAAACTCTGAGAGTAACCGACTCTTCTGACCACTAGTCAAGCCTAAAGGAGTAGTTAATTTGTGGTCTCTTAAGCAGTTTTTAAGAGTCTAAAATTTTGGTTAAAACATCTCAATCAAAAGCCTTAAAATGTATCTTCCTTTCTGAAGAGAAACCCTCAGTGATTTCAGATCATCCATACGATAAAACCAATGTTTAGCTCTTAATGTATTTATTCCAGAAATAATACATGATTCTGCTTGATCCCCTTAGTAAAGCCACCTTACAATCTATAATCTTTGAAATAAGATACTTGTTCTGGCAGTCTTTTCTTCAATGAAAACAAAAAAAAAAAAAGCCCTTTGTTCATTACTGTAATTACAGAGCATGTAAAAATAGTTAAATAAGTTGATAATGTAAAGCTTCAGAATGGTCATCAGGTACATCTAAATAACAGTTTAATTTTCTGAGATGTTTTTAATGTTTCATTGCTAACAGATCAGCAGGTGATAAAGAATCCACCATGAATGGGCAGCTGGACTTAAGTGGGAAGCTGATCATCAAAGCCCAGCTTGGGGAAGACATTAGGAGAATCCCTATTCATAATGAAGATATCACTTATGATGAATTGGTGCTAATGATGCAAAGAGTTTTTAGAGGGAAACTTCTGAGCAATGATGAAGTCACAATAAAATATAAAGATGAAGGTAAGGTTTAATTGCTGCTGTTGAGGCTTAATTACTGTTGTTCTGATGTGGTTTATGTATGGACAGAAACTTTGAAATTCACCTTTCAGAATTGTCTGCTTTCATGGGCAAATGCAAGTGATTTCTTTTGAACAAATCTGTTTAATCAGGCAGTAGAAGCTGCATCTCATTACCCTGCCTTAATAGCATTTCCTCCATTTTTTTCTGAAATATTTCCTCCATTTTTTTCTCTCTGAAAGTTCATTTTTTGCTCTTGCACGATGTTGATGCTTTTGCAGGTTTCTCTTCTGTTCACTCATTTAACCCTTTTTTTTGCGTGGATTTGAGGGTGAGGAAAGACTAAACATGTATGACCCTAATGAACAAGACTTTGAAACCTTGATTTATGTGGTACTAATTCTTGATTATGTTTTCCCCCATCAATAAAGATTAGAAAAAAATTTTACTTTAACCTGAAATAGGTATTAAACGTAATCTTTCCTCTGTGTGACCATTTGAATCTGTTGGACATTGGTTGTTTCAAAGAAAATACCGTTCATTAGCATTGAACAAGCACAGTCTTAAGAGAGAAGGGCTTCCACAGAATGAAAAGGGCCCTATTTGAGGTGCATAGAGAGAGAGTTGTGATTGGAGGGTTTTTCCTCTTTGAATGTCAATGTGGGGCATGATTAAGCTACTTAATTTGGGACAGAGGGCTGGCATTCATAAAATGGATCTGGGAATGAGTGATAAAATCCAAAGTCTCTTAGATCAAAGTCTGTGATAATTATGGTGTTGCACAGTCAAAAGTGCTGTGTTACTGAAGCATTCAGGTTCATTTTTCTTAGTAGAACTAGGAAACTTCACTGTCTGTGGTATCTAAAATGTCAAATAACTTTTGTTCATATATATAGGCAGTAAAATTTCACTTTGAGTGACCCTGAGACAGTTTTATCAGGTTCACGAAGCTTTTGAGACACTGCTTATCAAAATTGATAAGCAGTGAAGGACTAACATTTTGAATCTTGATCTCTAGTTGGGAGGGAGCTCAGTGAATTTGTGGTAGTTTTGTTTTTTCTCTTATCACATAATTGTTTTTTTCTTCTGGAATGAGAAAGGTGAAAGGAGATTGATGGATGCTTTTTCATTAGGTTAAAGCTTCTAGTCCCTTTTATTTTTTTGCATTTTTACCTGTTCTTTAAGTATAGCCCTCTGGGGTTTTTTGTGTATGCATTGGAATATATACATTTTAGCTGTTTCTGTTTTTTTTATTTATCCCTCCAGACCTGGAGAAATGCTTGTCTGCATCTGTTATGAAGAGATATTTTAAGTTGGCCTAAGGATTTTCAGTATTTCTACAGCCTCCACCTGTGTCTTCTCAGAATTATGCTTGAATTTAAAACTGGAGTGTGTGGAGTTGACCTTTTTGCTCTTGTTCTTCATAACTTTGTAATAGAAGTTGGTGTCTTTGTGTCAGAGCCAATAATGGTGTATGAACTCATGGTGCATGTATTCAACGTGATGTGCTCAGTCAGTAATACCTACCTTTGGTAAATTTACCCAAAATGAAGCAAAACTATATTTGATGTAGGGTTTTCTTTTTTTTAAAATGGAATGAATAAATAAATAAATAAATAAAAATATATGGATAGATAAAGCTAGTAGATGACAGAGCATAGCAGATGAGGAAGCATAGCTGGCAGGGCCAGGGAATGAGGCAGATTTCTAATGTCTTAAACATTTCTAATTTCTTCTAATTTCTAATGTCATAAAAATTGGAATGCATCATGGTGATGCAGAATAATGCTAAAATACTTTGTGGTCCAGTGGTTAGTTAAAGGAGTCACTAGTTTATGTGAAAGGTAAAAAAGTTATAATTGGCATAGCAGGAAATAGTTAACATACCTGGGAAATTGTAGAGAGGGAAAGCTATGCCCCTTGTAAAAAGGAGAAAGGTAAGTTCTTAAAATAATAAGATTTGTAGAGAAAATAAAGGAAAGTCTGTTTTACTTTCCAATGAAAAATAAACATTGTGCAATTCTATATTTATTACGGTAACAGGAATTAAGCTTCATTGACATTCTTGAGATGAAAAGTTTATTTGCTAATTCTGATATACTTAAATTGTCAGACCTTTCTATGGCTTGACATATACCTTATGAATCCTAGCATATGCTTTACTTGGGTAATAACTTGATGGCT
Source organism: Margarornis squamiger (assembly GCA_035222235.1). NCBI lineage: Eukaryota > Metazoa > Chordata > Aves > Passeriformes > Furnariidae > Margarornis > Margarornis squamiger. The sequence continues at coordinate 17,239,564 of JAWWTY010000001.1, forward strand.
GTCAATAGGAATCATAGAACTGACTTTATGCATCTAACAAGATTCTGTACTTAGTGCTTCTCAGCCTTTTTTTTTCTGCTAGCAATTTAAAATAGAAAATTTAATCATAGTTCTTAATGTCTTCAGCATAAAGGTTAAAATAGGTGAGGGAGAATAAGATGGAGTGATCCCAGTTCTTTTGGGTGGCAATCCCTTTAAACCTTATGTATTGATGTACATTTCATTTCACTATGCAGGATAGACTGTTTAGAACACGCATCCTTGTTCAGGCAGTGAATCTGAGTATTCACTGGTGTGACACTGTTCCTGGAAGTATTTAAGAAGGGACTCGATGTGGTACTCGGTGCCATGGTCTAGTAGGCAAGGTGGTGATCAGTCAAACGTTGGACTTGATGATCTCAGAGGTCTTTTCCAACCTAATCGATTCTGTGATCATAGGATGGTCTGCCAATGTTACAGATTGCCAAGAAAAGCAACTATCATTTAGTGTGTTACCAGGTGAATAAGGAATGGAAACGTTTTGTGTTAAGACACCAGTGGATTTTGGTATCGGCATTTGGGAACAGTTACTGAAAAGTTGGAGGAAGTGTTTGAGTTGAAGGGACCACACGCCCTACTGTCCTTTACTTTCAAAGCAAAAAAATCTGTGTAACTTTCATAAAGTTTGGGATCTGATTGTCCTGTTATGAATCATAATGGCCAACAGGGACACTGTGATCCTCCCCTTCCTGGTGCTAGTGAGGCCACTGGTGAGGCTGCCCCAGGATGTCTGTGCTCAGTTTTGCTGCCTGAACCCCAGGACAAAAAGACTTGGAAATGCTGGAGAGGGTCCAGCAGGGTGTGGTGAAGACACTGAGAGCCTTTGTGCAGGTGGCCTTCAGAGAGCATGGGAGGGAGCTGGGTTTGTTCACTTTGCGGAAGAGGAGACTGAGGGCAGAGCTATCAGCAGCCTCTGGCTGAGTGGGAGTTGCAAAGTTGAATCTGAACCATTTTCAGTATCACCAGATGGCAGCAGCCATAAACTGCAGTTTGAGGGTTAAGTGTGAGCTTTGGCCAGGAGGGCAGTGTGTCACTGGAGCAGGTTGCCTAGTGGGATTTTGGAGCCTTCATTTCTGGAGAATTTCCAGTCTTTACTCAGAGAATCCATGACTGATATTGCTATCAATTGATGTCTTGAGATTGTGGAAGAGCAAACAGGCCATAGGATATAAAAAACCTTTAGACACACCACATTTCTTTTAGGAAAACATGAAAATTATTTTATGTGCCATCCGTTTATTGGTATTTGTAATTTGTTTTGTTAGAAAGTAACTTCTCTGAAGACTGACAGGCATTTAGGTTTTATTAATGGTACTGTACTTGAGAAAACCTTCCATTGGAGAGTTGTTACTTGTAGTCAGGTATGAAAAAGTGAGAATATGTAGTTCTTCAAATTTTGAACTATTTTTAACATGCTATCATGTGTTTTATAACTATTCATACTGAAGCGTTAATTTATTTGAAAATTTTGGCAGTAACTTGTGTTCAGTTTCCTCTTTGCCACCAATACGTAAGGAATTTATGCACACTCAGGACTTCTAGGCAGTAATCTGTAATGAAAAACTTATTTCTGTGCCTGCCCATAGAGCCTCTTTGTAACAGTGTTTGGAGAGGAACGTTGGTAGCTTGGAGTCAGCTCTGTTCCAATCTGTTTGTCTAATGCTGTTGCTTTTTAGGGTGAAACTTCACTAAATGAACTTCACTGAGTTCCCAGTCATCAAACTGTTCTGGAAGGAAGTGGTTCTGCATCCCTTCTGCCAGTACATGTTTGCCTGATAACGCGCTCCCGCTCTTTCCTTTGCACTGCTTAGTTTGGGTTTGTTTAAGCTATTAATCTGTTTAATATGTTAAACCATAAAATCTGTCCTGCCAAGAAAGATAGTCTTACATTATTTGTAATTTTGTTGAGTAAGCAAAGATGTTAATGTGGGTTGCCTTGACTCAGGTTAAAAATTGTGAGACCCGACGTAATGGGAACTTGGTATCTCTTTTGAGTATTAATAGAATTAAGGGTGTTCAGTGCTATTTGCATAGCCCTTTGTATCTTAAGAATAAGTGATCCCATACAGTTCTAATATAGTTTCTGTGACTGGCAACGTGTGGATTCATTAGGATGCATCAGAGTGGGAGTTCCTTTGAAATCTGACATGCAATAAATTGATGCCTAAGAATTGACTTTGTGTCAAATTCCTGTTTGAGAGAAGAGTTTTCTTTGGACTACTTTGACATCTTCGTGTCTTCATTGCTATTTGTGTGTTAAAGCTGATAGGTATATTTACTATTCACTTTACATAGGAATTTTATTATCCTTCTCCTGTATAAAAAAGTCTTGCACCTCAATGTTCTTAATGTAACCTGAGATGAGTGTTCTAGTCACTTGAAATTTTCCCATGTTAGTGTTTGTGTGTTTTGTTTTTTAAAAACTGAGTTGGGATTGGCTTGTGCCATCCATTTACTCTGCTGTCTGTTCATGAACAGCTCAGTTTTGGAGCCACCTGGAGCAGTCATAGAGTTTCTAACTGGCAGCATCATTCTTTCTGGACTTTGTGAACTCTTAACTAATGTTTCATCCTGTACGCAAACATAAAAACATGATGAGTTATATAGAACTTGCGAAGGAATAATGTCGGAATGCTCTCTTTTGGAGCTGGTCATGCTTCTGTCTTACTTTCTGTGCATGATTTTTCTGCACAATGATTCTTGCACTAAAATAATAAACTTTTTTCCTATTGATTTAATAGTCAAATAGAGAAAGTTATTTTTGAGTAATGAAGGAACACTTGTGTCCTAGTGTGAGGTTCAGTAGTCATACGCTTTGATTTTAATGTAACTTTTTCATGCTCTTTTCAGATGGAGATCTTATAACAATTTTTGATAGCTCAGATCTTTCCTTTGCAATTCAGTGCAGTAGGATACTTAAGCTGACATTGTTTGGTAAGTATAGAAGATTGTATTTTTCTTTTCTTCCAAAATAACGTTTATTAAAATGCAGACAGTGGGCTTCACTGGAAGGTACAAAAAACTTCCGATTTGTCACCTCAGGAGGTGAAGCAAATGCAATCAGTAAGTTAAGAACACTTAATTAAAACATTTTTTTTATTTTCTCTTGATGTTTTTCATGAGACGTCTGAACTTACTGAAACTATTTATAAGACTGCTCAAAGTATTTACCATACGTACATATAGATGTGGTCAATGTTTTTTCCTTAATGTTATCTTCCATGTTATCTTCCACTCTCCAGCATTTGTGGAGTTTTCTTCACAGATGCACAAGAATTTGAAGGTGGTTATTATCTCACAGTGTTACTAGTACACTGCTGAAAACTAGCATTAATTGGTTAAAGTTGAATAGATTTTAACATTTATCCTTTGGTCTTTGTATAAAATAGTTCTTTATTTTTAAGCTACTAAAGGTAACTTAGCACATAGTTTCAAGGAATAGCAACCACCTTTACTTGGACACTGACCTTACTTGTGAATTGCAGCAGTGTTGTGTATGTTGCAAGGGTTCTAAAGGGACAGCTTTCCACAACCACTGTATTATTGAGGGTATATTCATGGAAATGTGTAAACAATGCAGAAACTTACTATGGACTTTGGTACTGTAGATTTTGTTGAACTGAGTTTACATTAAAGGAACAGTAAGCTCTAGAAAGAGTCTGTGGTGACTAAACTTTGTCACTTTAAACTTCACAAAGGATAACGATGCTACAAGTTGGAATTATTTTTTTTTTTCCAATTTTAAACTCGATGACAAAATTACAGTCTTAAATTAATCTAATTGCTGTTTGCAGTGAATGGACAACCAAGACCTCTGGAATCTAATCAGGTGAAATACCTGCGTCGAGAGCTGATAGAACTTCGCAATAAAGTCAATCGTTTACTGGACTGTTTAGAACCACCAGCGGAACCAGGGCTTTCCACTAATCTCCCTGAAAGTGGTAGGAAGCCTGGCAAAGAATTGTTTGGTTTGATTTGCAGGTTGTGTGTTGTTCAACAAAGTGAAAATGGAGGCTTGAATACTGGTTGAGATTGTTCTTAACTGTTGCTTGATGGCTCAGAATTTAATTTTTAATGCTTCAGTTATGTCAGAGGCAGAATTTTTATTCAAGTTATCTAGAGCAAAGCACTAAACTAACTTAGGGATAAAACTTCAGGGTCCAGGGTTTTGTTGCAATTTATGAGAATGCTGTGCTAACACACGTGAAGCACAAAAAATCTTGAGGGCTTTTAGCTGAATTAGTTGTTTGATGTTGCTGAAGAGTTCTTGCTCCCATGTGAGTAGTTCCACTGCTTACTTTGGGCTAGCTCTGGTGCTTATCTTGTGTTGCTAAGCAAGTTTGATTCACTAAAACAGTAAAGAGTGAATTCAGCAAAAACTATATCCACTTTTTTTGCCAGGTTAGGAAATTGAATCCACACATTTTGAGCTCAGACCAGCATCAGAGCTGTCTCAGGGTAAGCAGCACGAAGGGTGCAGGTAGGGGTGGGAAAGGATTATTTGGGGAGGACAAAATGGGAAAGAAAGTCAGCCTCAGTTTTGAGGTATTGATCTCCTAGCTTAGGGTTGTTGTACTGTAAACATTATACTTCTGTGTACTTAACTACAGATTTTGAGTAAGCAGGACACAGAAAATAATGACACAAAATCACGGAGTACAGTGCTCTGAGTAAAGAGGTTGAACGAAGAACATTAGCCTTCCTTTTAGGAAATGCTGCTTTTGTATTTTATACTTTAAAGTTTTACTGGTTTTATTGTTTAAGAAAGGCCCAGCCCTATTCCTTCAATTACTATGGAATTACTAATTTCAGTGAAATACCATAAACTATTTGGAAGGAGTTTAATGTGATGATCCTAGAGTTTAAACAAGAGTAGCCAGTCTGTATCCTATCTGCCCTTGTTCGTTTTTAGCACAAATTATAGCACTCTGCTGAGGTAAGATGTTCTGAGCGAATCAGTTACACATATAATTGCTTTGGTATGAACTTCCCATCAGGAAGAATTAATGGAGAAAGGCAGAGCATAAAGCAGAAACTGCAGATGATAATAAACTGGAACCTACCCTGTACATTTTCTTAATTTTGCATTCTTTGTAGGCCAGTCAGAACAATGTGTTTTGAAGGAGGAGCCTTGTGCCTTTGAATTTCAGACCAGGTGATATATGATGCTGATACTTCACAGTGTTAGTGTATCTTTAAGTAACTGTGCAATGAAACCTAAGTTTGTGATTCATCGCTGTTATCCTTACCTAAGTATTTCAACAGTTACAACATTTAAAAAACCCCCAACAACTTTGCAGTCTTAAAGCTGCTGAAGTGCAATATATGTGTGTGATGGTGTTTTAGTTCTTGAGAGCTAATAACTGGGCATTTTGTTTTGTAGATGCTGTAGATGGTAGGGAAGAAAAAGCAGCTGCTGCTGATGCTAATGTGAAACCATCCACTCAAGTTATAGCAGCAAGCATGTCTGCGTTCGATCCACTAAAGAACCAGGATGAAATCAGCAAGAATGTCATGTCAGCTTTTGGCTTGACGGATGATCAGGTGTCAGGTGAGGCTACGGCTTATGAAAGGGAAAGCTAAACCTGTTCATAATCAGTGACTCAAATTTTGATTTGCAACAAAGAAAATTCTTTTCAGAATTTTAAAACGTGCTGTGTTAAGTTGTTCATACTGTGTTTGCTAACTTTTATATACAAAGTGTTGAAATGTCGCTGTTGTTTTTAGCATTGTGTTTTAGATTGAAGTAGGAAATAGTTTAAAATTTTCTTGAGTGATCTCTTCCTCCATGGCACATTTTGGGTATTGTCACAGCATGGTTATTTCACAAACCAGATAAAGTTTTTCATGGTACTTAAAAAACTTGCAATAGGCTTTCTGAACAAGGAAGCAATGGAATGAAGTATGACTAGCAGAAAATTTGAGCTCATTTTTGAAGAAGTGTTTTTGTCAGTGTCAGTTAATGCTTTGATCAGTGATACTTCACTAGTTGTGTCTCCATAATTCTTCTGATAGAGTGAACTGACTCGACCATGATTTTAATGTACAAAGAACTCCAGAGAGGATCATTGAAGCAGGATATAAAAAAAATCCCATTTCTAAAGCTATAGTCCTGCAGTTATGTATATAAAGGCAAATTCTGCAGTAGGCAGATTTGATTAATTTCCCCCGTAATTAGGGTAACATGAAAACACAATTAGGGGCTTGTTGGATGCATATTTATTTTGTGTGAATATAACATTCTTAAAATTGCAAGTGAATTGGGAGCAATTGTGCCTACCTTTAAGCATGTATTTGAAAGTAGTGTCTCATAGCATTCATGTAGTTAAGAGCTGGAAAGATCCAGGTTTAAGCTCCCTTGTTTCTAACAACATAGTTTGCATTTAATTGTAGTATATTATACTTGTTCACATGCATGTTTCAGAACTTCTTACTAACATAGAGAAAATCTGAATTCCCTGTTTCCATGCTGTCTTTGGGGGCCACCTGGAACCTTTTCTGAATTAGCAAAGCAGACAATTGCTTTTAAACTGAAGCCTGCTGTATCCTGTCTGGGAGTGTGGTTAGCACCTTCTTTGGAGGTTTTCAGTTCACATGACAAATGACTGTTGGTAAAACACTTTGTTGCCTGCCCCATGTAGTTCACAATAAAACATTAATTTATTTGAATAGTTTCATGCAGCCTCTTACCTTTGCTCCAGATGAGAAAGAATAGGTGCATAAGTTCACGTTCTGTCCAAACATAGCAAGTATATATGTGCAAGGTTAACACTTGAAGCTGTAGAAAAAGTACACTGTCATGAAGAGTTTTAGCTCACAAACGGGTCAGTTTCCTCAGAAGGATGAAATCTGAGTGACCTAGAGAGGTGGAAAATTCCTCCCCCAAATATTTTTCAAAGGAAAGTTTAGATGTGCAAATATATAGGTAATTTTAGCTTGAGATGACAGTCATAAATCTATGGATAACGGGAAAAAATATTAAAAACATTGCAGGGGATTGGTCTTGTATTAGACTTTTTTATTCAAACTCTCTGTTCTTTTCACATGCTGTGTGTTGTTCTTGCTCCTGTAGGACCACCCAGTGCCCCTGCAGAAGAGCGATCGGGAACCCCAGACAGTATCGCTTCCTCCTCCTCTGCAGCCCACCCCCCTGGTGTGCAGGCACAGCAGGCCTCCTACCCTGGCACACAGCCACAGACGGGGCAGGTGGAAGGTAGGCAGTGTGCTTCTCCACTGTTTAATATGTGAATGATGGTGTCTGATTCTGAACTCACTTAGTAGACCCAAAATCACTACCCTGCTACAAATTCATGTGTGCTGCTCGGCAGAACTTTTGTCCTCACATGCTGTTCGATGCAGAAACAGCAGATGGAGCAGTGGCTCTATTTGAAAGGGCAGGTGGTGTAACATGGCCAGAATTTTCATGGTACTGTTTTCTACTTGTATCTATCTGTGCTCGCTTTACTGTATGGCAGATTTGCATACTCAGTGTTTTAAAGCTATCTCAACATGTTGGTTTGTATCATGTACTGTGTGTTGTGTCAAGCTTTCACTCAACTAACAATTTGTTGACTTGTGTACTCTGAATTAAAAATGTTGTTTCCTCATCATTTCTACCTAACAGAATGGAGCCATTATTTTATTGAATCTCTTTTATGTATGGCTCAGTGCTAGTCAGGTTAAATCTTGTAGCTATCTTTCATGTGTGGTAGTTCCTGTGTAACTCCAGAGAGCCACAGCTGGCTCTCCTTTAAAGCCCAAGGTCTTAACTCTGGTATTCAGATTTGTTTGCACTATGTCCTTTTAGGTGTTATTTGACTATGTCCTTTTACATGTTGTTTGACTTCTCAACATGTTCAGAGGTTTGCTACATTTGGACATCAGTGCCCAAGTGCTATTTTCTAGGCACAGTGAGCCTTCAGACCTGAACTGTTGATGGAATAACTTGCTTTGATATTTCTTCCTCCATATGAAGAATAATATAAAGTTGTTTCTGTGCTACTGTAGGCACAAATTACAGCCTTCTACTGCTTTCTGTGCTGACGTAATGCTGGAATATATGTTAGAGGGTGGTCACAGTACCCACAAGACTGTTTTACCTGAAGGGCATAAGTAATATTTTGATTTAGAAGAGTATTTGAGCAGCAGGTAGTTACATATATTTAAGCAGTCATGGATACTGTTAGTTGCAGTGGAGCTTGTGGAACACTTCTTTTACTGCTTTCAGCTTTTTTTTTTTAATTTTTGCTTATTTCCCTTAGTCAAGTGTTTTAACAGCAAGAGAACATCTTTGTAGCTTACAGATACAACTGATGTTTATTTGTGGAAGTTACTTTTGGAAAAAAGTGCTTCGGGTTCTTTTAATGTTCAAAGGATACACTCAGTTACTGAACTTACATTTTATGAATTTAGTCTTTTTACTTTACTTTTACTTTAATACAGAAAGATACAAACTTTAAAGTGTTGATGTTAAACTAGAACCAAACAAAGAAGTGAAACACTTAAAACCACTAGCAGCACTAGTTTGGAGTCCTGCATGGCTGCTAACATCAGGTAAAGGAGAAAGAACTTGTTTCCATAAAACTCATCTTACTTGGGAAAGAAGTTATCGAGCCTCATGTATCAGAGTAGATGTAGTGATTTTTCTACACTTGGATCAAGAAAGTATAGTGCTTTTTTTCTTGTTCTAAACACTGAACTATGTTATACCTTTGCCCAAGTGTTTTTTTTTTCACATAGAAGTGCAACAGCACTAATTTTAAAAGTTTTAGTAGATGTAGTTTTTATTATTGCTAGTGAAATATTTTAAGAATTGATTATATTTTCTTCACTCCGTGGATAAAATGTGTACAATAATATACTAGTGGTAATTTGGGGGCTTGTGCTGTCCCCGCAGAGCTGTTGTCCCACCAGAACTTTGGATAGGTTTTGATGGTCAGGTTTTCAACAGGATTGGCTGACATGAATGGCACTGCTGGTGCTGAGCAGGTTCGTGTTAGAAACTAGTTTTGAAACTACTTTTAAATTATTAGTTCAATGCTTAAAAAACCAAAATACCCCTACACACCTTTCCAGTATTTTGAAGATATAACTAAACTCGTGATGCCAGTCATGTGTCAATCATTGATATATCAGGGATTATTTTTTAATGACATTCTTTGCCAGTAAATGGTACTGTGATGATTATGATTGGTTAATAGGTTGTTACTTGTGAATACCAAGTCACCTCACTTCTGAGTGCTGATACTGCTGAAGGGCTTGCCTCCCTTGGTAAATTTTAAGCATTCACTAGTTTGAATTAAATCAGTACAACAAAGATGTTTCGGTACAGTGCTGTCTCCTGTGGCTTGCCAGTGCTTTTCTACCACTACATTCAGTCACTGAAGGCACACGAGAACCAATTATGTACTGATGTGGACACTTTTTTGGTCTTTGCTGAAATACATTTAAAATCTCATTTACATAAACCTTGCATGATCTTCTAGGGAAAAGAATGTTGTGTGAATATACATAAATGGTCTTTATTCTGCATCAGGCTGAAATGTCTTTTTCAGTGCACAGGAACAATGGTAAATGCTGGCAGATCCTTGACTACAATAAGCACTGCTAAGTATAAAACCAGACGATGCTGTAGCTCATCTAGTTTTCAGACTAAAAATCCAGTGAGGGGGGGAAAACTGTGTATTTGAGGACTCATGGGATCCCTGACTGCAGTCATGGCTGTAAATTGTTTCCTTGAATGGCATTGGAACACCTCTCCTTTCCTCACGAATGCTTCAAGCCTGGCGAAGACAGCAAGCCTTTTCAGAAAGCTTTGGTAAAACTCCCATGCTGTTTCTTTCATATCCCTTTACCTGGGCTTTCCAGCAGGTGCCAGTGTGCTGTCTGTGTTAGCCTGTAGGTAGTTATCCCGAGACAGGCAGCCTGCTGGTTGTTCTCCCAAAACTTCCTCATACCAACTGAGTTTGAGAAACAGACCTTGTGTTTAGCACTCTCATCATCCCACAAGATTTGCACACCAAATAGCATTTTGAGTGACTGCACCAGTATAAAATATTATGAACACCTTAGTGTGAATGTAAAACACTGTTCCTTTCAGCTGCAAATAATGCAGATAGAAGAAATAAGGAGTTATTTAAAGCAATGTGCACAGGGGTCTGTGAGGACTTGGAGCAGAGTTGCTTTTGTCACAGTCCAACTCAGAAGATAGAGTTTGCAGTCAATTTATACAGTCTGTTGATCTTCCCACAATGAATAATAGTACAGTAACACTTTATAGTAGTAAAGTTTCCATCTCTGCTGCAATTCAGCTAAGCTTTAGTTTTGGCTGTTAATTGATTTTGTTCTTTGAGTGTGCCTGTTACTAAACTGAAAAATAGCAGAAGCATAGAGCTCAAACAGGGCCCATAGGTTGTCTAAACAAATATTCTGCCTCTTCTGGCCAAGAAATCGAAAACAGTGAATTTAGGAAAAATAAGCATTGCCTTGGACTACCCAAACTTAAGAATGTATGGTTTTATTTTTCCTTTGAGTGTATACCCCTGGGTCTCTTAAGAAAACTTGGCGATGCTGAGAGATGGCTGACTTATCTGGAAAATGTGGTCAGCATAAATAATGTACCACTCTGTTTACAGTACTTCGTTGCAGAAATGGTCTTAAAAACCTAATATAAACAGACAATCTGAGGACCTGTTTAACTTTTGAAGTACTTTAATTTACAGTGTAAATTCTGGAACAGTTCTGGAGATTAAAGATTTCTGGTCTGTTACCCACTAGAGCAGTGCTGAGGTGCACGGCTTCTGGCATCCTCTGCAAATGTGAACTAGTAAGCCTCACGTACCACATTAGAACTGTTTATTATGTAAGAGATAGAAAAACATCATTTACTCTTCAGAACAGCATGGTTCAGAAGCTAAAATCTTTGATTTCAGTTGGTAATTAGGTGTGACACATATTCAGACTTCACTGTGTTGAGGTTTTTGAAAAAAACGTTTTTAAATGCTGTGAGAGGGTTTGTTTCTGTGAGTTTGAACTGTCAGGATATCATTGGCTGTGTGTTTATAATACAGGTAGGGTCCTGGGCTTCAATTAAATACGTTTTTAATCCATAGGTCAGATGTATCAGCAGTACCAACAGCCTGGTTACCCTGCTCAGCAGCCGCAGGCTCAGCCCCAGCAGCAGTACGGCGTGCAGTACCCAGGTAAGCAGCTCTCTCGAACAGCAGTTCAGCTGCAGAACCTCTCCTGCAGTTCTGACCCCATGAGTTTTGGTTCCTGACCCTGTGGGGCAGGTCAGGGTGCTGAGCTGCTCAATTGCCTGTGTTCCTTATGGCAAGTAGCACGATTCAAAAATTACCAGTAAGAGAACACAGTAGTTGTCTGTGTTGTTGATACGTAGTCAGAGTTCTGGTGTCTCAGTCCTATTTGATTGTGACCAAAGGAGATGTCATTATCAATTAGCAGAATGCCTTGTTAGAAAGGCAAAATGAATCACCTGAAGTGTGAGCAGCCTTCAGGATTAACTTCTGCAGTCATGGGATTCTAGCAAGTAAGTGACTAAAACACCCCAATTTGGCTTCCTTAAATATTGGAGATATCTAAAGATGGCCTGTATGTCTTGAATCTACTATGATCTCCATGTACAAAATTTAGTGGTGTGAACACTGTAGTTGTCATTTAGTAAATCCCTGGCTATTATAAATACTGTAAATTTCAGAGAAACTTTCAAGTCATAGTTTTGTTTTAGTTGTTGATATTTCTGATACCTCAGGTAAAGATGCCAGCAGACTTAAGGCAGAAGAGTATTTTAGTGCACAGTGGTTTCTGTTCAGTGATATATGAAAAGCTGGCTTCTGCATATACCCAAATAAACTTGACTTCAGAACTTTCAGTTACTGCCTTTAGAAGCAGCTGGCATCTAATAATGGATAGTATATGCTAGGAATCATAATCCAGATGAAGTACAGGGATGAACCTGTAAGAGCAGATTCCATAACAAATTGCATGTTGCTTAATACTTTTAGAAAATGATACAAAGCATTTATCATTCCTTGTCTTAAAAATCTTCCTTAAACTAAACAAAAGACTCCTGTTAAGTGACTTAGAGCCAGCGTGACCTTTTCGTGGTGTGCAAGATCAATTGGGAGAGCATCAATTTTTATATAGATGAGGATACTTGCAGAGTTTACAAAGATGTTTAGCTTGGAGTAGAACCTTAGAACACTTGAACTAAAGGTTTGTGCCTCAGCCCTTGTTCCTGTGCACTGTGTGAGAGCTGTATGGTATCTTGTTCTCCACAGATTTCTCACCCCCACATTTATAATTAGACGGTGACAGACTTGCTGAAGTCTAATTCAGAAGAAGTAACAAGCCTGTTGGAAGTAGAAGAGTCTATCTGACTTTCTTTAGGCTTAAAAACTGAGTGGGGAAAAAAAAGGAATTCTGGTCTGCTTTCTAATCATATCCTGCCGTCATCTAAACCATTATTTTACTGGAGATGTACCTGTGAAAGCTCTAGTGCAATGTGAGTTCTGCATTCTTAATCAACATCATCAAGTAAGAATTAAATGCCCCAAAAAACTGATTGGGTTGCCTCTGTTTCTTGTAACTTCTTTCACAATCAAACTAATCTGTCAGAAACAGTCTCTTTTTTGAAGACCTAGGGGCAGCAGCCTTTGAAGGTGTTGAATCATAGGATTTTTTTTTTGTTTTGCTTTTCTCATGAGTATTGCCTCTTTTGAAACCCATGTCTCCCAAGAGCAAGATCCCTTCCCACTCTTGTAGATCTACTAGGCAACAGTATGGCTATTTATACATGGTAGTAAAAATGGACCCTTCAGAGGTTTGTCTTTCTCATGAGTAGATTTTGATCCCAGTTTCAAGGTGAGTTTCCTCCAGTGCATTCTTACCCTTACTCTTTCTGTTTAGGGCTGTGCACTTTTAATAATTTGTGTGTCTGGTGTTTAATGCTGACAGGATTCCAGTCACTGGAGAGGTTTCATTGCAAGTAGCTGCAGGTGTGTTTCATGATGGATCTAAGTAGCTATTTCTTCATAAAAAGACTTTGTGCCATTTTAAAGTTTTCAAGAAGGAAAATTTCTTTTGGAATCTGGTTTTATACAGAAAAATCAAGTTTGGGACATGTTTAAATTGAAGTTTTGTACTAAAGTATTCTGGTCTGCACAACCTTTCCATATTTAATGCTAAAGAACTGAAAACACCTATGATTTAAGCAGAGGTGTGACAAAATATAAAGTGAGAGTATTTTCATGACAGTAATTTGGAGGTTTTATTTGGGAAGGAAGTTGCATTTTGTCTCATTTACCAGTGAAGACTTTATTTTTCATGTGATATGAAGTCAGAGTACTTGTCTTTTTCACTTTTATTTTTTTCTTTTTTTTTAATTTTTGGTTATTTCTTGTCAGTCACTGTTTTATCCTGTTTGTCAGTGTGCTGTGCTGCCACGGGAGTGCACTAAGACCTAGGCCATTGCTTACGTGAAAGGCAGGGAAACTCGCAGGTCGCTCTTGGTTTGTGTTTTCCCTGCTTACTGCATTGTTTTGCGTTTGTCACTGTAAACACAGAAAGAAAACAAACCCCAAAGGTCTTTGTGCGGCCACCCGTGGTCCCTGGGCTCTGACCCGCCTCGCTCTCTGCCTCTCCAGCAGGGTACAGCCAGCAGCAGCCGCCGGCGCAGCAGGCGCAGCAGTTCCCCGCGTACAGCCAGGCGGCGCCGGCCCCGGCCGCCTTCCCGGGGCAGCCGCAGCCTCTGCCGGGGCAGCAGCCGCCGCAGTACCCCGCGGGCTCCTACCCCGCGCAGCCATACACCACGCAGGCCTCCCAGCCCGCCGCCTACAGCGCCTCCCAGCCCGCTGCGGGCACCTTCCAGCCGCGGCCCGGCTTCACCCCGCCGCCCGGCAGCACCATGACCCCCCCGCCCAGCGGGCCCAACCCCTACGCCCGCACCCGTCCGCCCTTCGGCCCCCAGGGATACACCCAGCCCGGACCCGGGTACCGGTAAGGAGCTGCCCTGCCGGCGGGACACACACCTGCGATTCCATCCCGACAGACTCCAGGAGTTTTAATCGAGATTCCAAAACTGTAACGAGGCAAAACTATAGCTGATAATTAAATTGTGCTGGGGGAAGGGAAAATGACCAAATCTTTCCTGCTTCACATTGTATCTGCTTCCTAGGTTAATTTGGGGGCTGGGTGGTTTTTGGGAAACACTACTTAAATGTCTGTAAAGTGATTGACATTTTAGCTTGCCTTGTCTGAAGGATATGAAGATGCTAGTTGGAAGTTTAGCCCACTGACGGGGCTTGTTTTTACTAATACCATGATGTACTAAATTAGATTCATTCTGGAGGTAAAACTAGGTATGATGTATTATAAATTGTAATGCTCACATGGAAAAACTAATAAAACCCCTGAATCTATTGAATGTCTGATCTTCATTTTAGAAGTTAGGTAATACTGGGCAATAAACCTATGCTGAGACCAGTGTGCATGCTGGGTGTCCAGACTCGGCAGTAAAGATCAGCGGTGCTTGGGTTTGTAGGAGGAGAGGCAGATTTTGGGGTGTGTGAAAGGAGAACTGGTGTGAGTAGAAATGGCATTTGCAGAGGTTACACAGCGGTAGGTGGGTTTGTGTTGTCTGTTGTTCATTGCCAAGTAACCCTTTTACCAACTGAATAGGAACCAATCCATACAATCTTACAGCCTCTTATCAATTTCATTTTAACAAGGGCTGGGGGAGGATTGGTTTATTACTTGAACATTTAAGCCAAATTTGTATCTTTAAACAGGACTCTTAAAAAGAAACAACTTTCAACAGATTCTTTGCCACCCAGAATAACTTGGGAGTGCAATCCTAGTGACTCAGTTTTGAGCCAAGAAAAAGCAGATCAAGGGCTGTAACGAATTCAATAGACCATATTACAGCAGAGGGCAAATCATTCTCCCAGTTAATATTTTCCATCTTGCAGATTCTAGGAATATGTAAAACTAAATAGGGAATAAAATAACTGGAGCAAGCTGCTTGAACTCTCCTGAAGACAAATTAGGAAATCGAGTGAAAATATTCCTGCCTTCAGCGTCCTTAAATAGTGCTGTGCCCACATGAGCCATGCTACCCAGTAAGCTGTGTCTTCTCAGACCTAACACACGTGTGTTTGTTGCACCATTTAACATGGACCTATTTCCAGGAACCAGTTTGTTCTGAATAACAGCATTTGCCATAGGAACTAATCCTTGTTTTCACGTAAAAAACTGGAGGAAAACACTTGATTAAAAAATATTTTATTAGGAGTACAGTGTACCTGCAATGTACTTTATAAGGTATTTTCTATAAATGACTACTATATATATCTGGGTGTTCCTGTTCATATTTCTTCAATACATTAGTAAGGTAATGAATAACACCTTTAAAAAAACCTACATCTCTTTATTTAGTTCATAAATGTTCAAGCAGTACAACAAGTAGCTTTGGGAGAGGTTTTAATCAAAATAACTGTAAAGCAGTTTTAAAGTTCAGTTATCACTATTTCCCCTTTGTCCTCAATGAAAAATGTTCTAAACCACAATTTTTCTTCTTAAATAAAATAAACCTGATCATGCTGTTATAACTAGCTTATTTTTCTCCTCTTTTATTTGTCTTTCCAAGTTCCCCTGCATGGTACATACGTTTGGCTTTTGAACCAGTAAGTCTCAGTCTCTGAAAAGTACATTTTCAGGAAAAGCCCCAACCATGGAAGCCAGCTTCATTGTTCCATTCCATGTACATATGTACCTGTCCACTTCAATTAGAGAAAACCAAACCCACCTGCCAGCCACTGCCATGTTCACAGGCAGCAGCTCTTACAGGCCAAACGTGGCTTTTGCTGGAGTTGAAGCATTTGAAAACAAACATGAAAAAACCAAAACACTAATTTGATCATTTAAAACTACACATATAGCAACCTACCTTGGCATTTTGGCAGGAGTATAAACTGTTTGTACATGTAAAGAAGAAAGTGCTTCAAGTTTACTGGCTGCAGGATATTAAAAATTGTAGGATCTTTTCTATAATTTATGACTGGGAGACATTACAGATGGATCTGGACAGGTAGCTTATGGCACTTGCGTTACAAGAAGACCAGTGAATATTTAAAAACTAACGCACCTTGCATTCCGTGACCAATTCTGCCATATCTGTGCCTTAAACACTTATTACAACATCAAGATAAATAATACACACACTGTATCTTTTAAAATACCATATAAACCATACCTCAGGAATAGGGAGCCAGCTTCCCTATACATTATCCTACAACATGTCCCTAGCCTGTTTGTGTTTTCAATCTAAAAACAAATCTGTAAAACTGGATAACTACAGTAAGCAGCCTACGCTATTACACAATGAATGCAGTATTGGCATTAGACTTGTATGAACCCTGGCGCGTGAGCAGACGCTGAAGTGCCAGGCACACCATAAGCATTGCTGTCCTTGAGCCTGCGCTGGGCGATCGGGTGGGGGTGGCACGTGCTGGGCCTTCTCACCAGCTTCGTGTCGCATCTACCACTTCCCAGGTATTGATGTGCCACACTCGTACCAGCGGACATAGTTAATTTGAGTCTCCCCGCCTATTTTTCCAAATTTGACAGGTTCCTGACGAACTGCCCTGAAAAATCCTGGAACAGAGAACAGAGTTTAGTTTGCATGAAGTCCTCAGGACAGCACCATGCATTGATTTCCCTGTGAAATCTCTGTACGGTTCCATTAGTGGCTAAACTAGTTGCTAGGCTGTTAACCGTCTGCCGCAAGCAGGGCTGTTTGCTGCTCCTGCATCCATTAGCTCTCTGGAATTTGTCACCCAACTCAAAGCAGAAGTGCTTGGGATGGTGGTAGCCCTGAGTGAGAGAGGTGAAAGCCTGCCTTCCCTTGAAATTCCAGCACCCACCCATGGATGGTGCTGGCCAGTACCCCTCTGTCCCCTGTCTGGCTATAATGGGGTCTCCAAACAGGAGGCTGGTCCTCATTGCAAAGTCACAATGATTAAACAGTCCCCACTGCTGTAGCCCTGACACTGCAGTGAACTTCAACAAAACTCAGCCATTGGGGATAGTTCACAGCATCTCCCCTTCCCCAAGGGAAAGCTCGTACCTCCTGCTTTCACTGTTACCTTTGACAACACACTCTTTTCCACTCAAACAATTAACATTAAGTTACAAATCAAAGTGATCATTTGGGGCTGAATCCAACCCGATCACCAGAAATGTATATGTGGCTAAAGCAGGCATGTGGGCACACAGAGTTGCAGACACACACACAAAATACTGCTCTGCAACTGGTACACAACATCAGCCGTGATTCCCTCACTGCATTTCAGGCCAAATACATGTAGTTAATTCAGAACTCAACTTGCTGGAGCAAGGGAGGAACTGAGCAGCAGTGGACAATTGGTCTGTTCTTTCCTCTGTTCAGTTCATTTACTAGAAGTATGAGTGACAGAAAAGGTGGGGGTCTTCTTTTGTTTGCTTGTTTTGTTGTTTGTTTTTGCCTAAAAATTAATGTAGCTCATGAATTCACCCAATTAAATCCAGTTCCTGAAATCAAATTGGTTTTAAAAGTCTTTTAAACTGAGGTAGAAAGCTTGTTACATAAAAGGTTTTTTAAATTATAAACTCTTAAAAAATGTGAATCTGGTACAATTGAGAGGCTTGCTGTGCTGGCAATGTCAAATTGAATTCAGACCATTTCTTACACAAAATACCTTTTCAAATGGGCAACACTGACTGGGAAAGGAAAAGCAAAACCCTCTCTAGAAAAATCTCACAAAACACGTAAGTGAACACCCTTCAGATCATTCATATACTTTGTTTTTCGGAGAAACTTGTGAAAGATTTAGGAACTTCACATTCATCTCCCACACCTACCTCGACATATTTCTGGACTTCTGTAGGGTGTTTTATAAATGAAGCACAGGAAGGTTTGGTCAACATGCTGATACTGTACTGAAAACCATTCTGCTGTTTTCCTCAGTAAAATACTCCACGACACGCTCGGCACGCACGCGTGTACCAGCACAGCCTGTGTTCTTACCCCATAAGGGAACGCAACACCTCATGCTGGCACTGCTGCCAGAAGCACAAATTTCTTATGCTCCAGCCTCAGCAATGTGTGAAAAATAGCCAGGCAGGTCACAGCTGTGTTTAGGACATCCAATCCCATATCCACTTAGACCAGTCTGGAGTTTTGGGCACCCAGTTAAAACCAGTACACACAGAATTACTGCAGCATGAATTATATTTTCCAGTAATAACTTTTCAGCTTCTCATTAGCACCAAAGAAAGCTGTTTAATGCCCAACTGATGATTTACTGCGCTTTAAATCAACCTTGATAGTTTGAACACAACACTTTATGCCTCTCTGCAAACTCAAATTTGTGGTTGGGTTTAAATATGTAATACCAAATGTGAATAGTCTGCTGGAATGTTTTAAACTGGAGAGCGGTTGTTTACTACCTAACAGAACCCGAGTTCATAATTGTCTTAATAAGTCATCATTCATCTTGAAAACTTCTTGACCCTCTTCTGCCTGCAAAGACAGCAGTTCCTTTCCATCTCACACCCCAGCAGTGGGCACTGAATACACTGGCAAGAAAAAGAAACACATGAAGACAGGCATAAGGAATTACCATCTTTGACTGGTAGATCTTCTTGCTGTCCCGTCCTTCCATCTAAGAATGAGTCTACAAATTGGCAGTGATCTTCTCCATGGCCCCTCTGGTCCCCTATGTTATAAAATTTTCCTGAAAGCAAAGAAGCAGCAAAGTTTAGGGAGGGCTATTTCCAAAAACCACCAGAGGCAATAGGCTGTGCTCTTTCCTCTG
This sequence comes from Margarornis squamiger, assembly GCA_035222235.1. NCBI lineage: Eukaryota > Metazoa > Chordata > Aves > Passeriformes > Furnariidae > Margarornis > Margarornis squamiger. The sequence goes on from JAWWTY010000001.1 coordinate 17,258,475, forward strand.
TGGGCAAGCCAAGGCGAACGTTACAATTCTTTTCCTCTGAGGACCTGTAGCTGTAACTTGAACATGAAGTGCAGCTTCCAAATGCAGTGCTCATGGCTATAGACAAAAATGCCCCACTTCTGGACAAAATCTATGCTTGGACATAATTTTTCCCCCTCCTTACATTTCATGCAGTAAGGGAAATTCAGTTACTACCTAGAACTTCACCCTGATTGTATCAAAAACAAGGTAAGTGTTTTTTTAGTGATTTGAATGAAGGCAAGTCTGGTTCCCTGTCAGGAAGCACCCAGTACATTCAAAGATGTTTTTATAGACCACCTCCTAACACAGCCAAGGCCTGTTTTATGAATCATTCTATTTTTATAACATGTATGTGCAAGTGATATCCTTTAACATATATATGACCTCAGATAGTAACTGCTTATCCAGAGCATGAAGTGTGCCTGTGTATTTATTTGTAGGATTGCTTAACAGGACACTTAACTGAGTAGAAAACAAGGCCTCAAGTGCCTCGTGCAGCACATGCTGATGTTACGGGCTGTGCTTATCCTGTTAACAAAGAGGAGTTACAGTGAAGGTGTTTTTACAGATGTTTTTACTTACTGATTTGATTTGCAAGACATTAGTAAACTCAGTTCAGAAGATGAAGGAGAGCGTGCTATGTTCTCTTCCCAAGCCTTGGCCAGGAATGTTTATAGATAAACTTACCGTTCTTTCTAAACTCCTTTCACAGCACTTAGTTCTTAATATGTTCAACCTTTGGTTATGAGGTTGACAGGAAAGGTGAGAGCATTTAGAAACAGGCTCAGCGCTCTGGTATAAGCAAGGCAGAAAGTCCAGTTACTAATGACACCCTGGGTGTCCTGTAGCCTTGATCTGTGCCATTTCAGAGATGGTGAGGTGGCTTATAATACTGCTCCAAAGTACAATTAATAAAAGAGCAGCCTACCAATAGACTCTTTCTCATGGTTTTGTGATCTGAGCAATACTTTGCCAAAATTTCTCACCTCCAGTTGATGGCCTCTGTGCTTGCAGTTCTTCTCTAACTTTACGAAATTATTTATTACTATCTAGCTTTGGCTACAGGCATGTTTTTTCATAGGAGAACTGGTCAGAGGGAGTTCCTCTCAGCAATTTTTTGGTCTGAAATTAAGAACACTCAGGCTGCCCAGAAAGGCTTTTTTTTTTTTTTTCCGTGGCTGTTGAAGGTCACACATAGAATTTATTTTTTTCCTCCTCTCAATAAATACTTATTTTTAGGTGGCCTGCTTTTCTGGAATGCCTACAGTGACTTCTCTGGAGGACTGTTAAATGAGGTCAGCAGTAGATGCTGGTTTATAGAACAGTCCTGGCATGTGTAACGGAGATGAGTTTTTCTTCATAAGAAACAGAATAAACCAAATATTTTTATGGCTAACACCAGAACAGTAAATTTCAGATACACACATATTCTTCTGGCCCAGAGCTTAACTTATGCATAACTCAAACAATTGCTGTACATAAATTAGCAGCATTCTCAGTGACTATTACATTCTTACTGCCCAATTATTTCCATAATAAAAGAACATACTTAAAAACATTTACCTAACAAATGGATATTTTTCTGTTTTGGGGATAGCAATTCTACCATAATTTTTTTTCCCCAGTGTTCTCTTATGGGTGGTCTTAAAAATATTAGATACCATCTTTGTTTTATACATTTTTAATTCTACAGCACTAAAAGTATAAATTCGTGCTAAACCCCAGCATCCAAAGATGTGTTTGTTGGCTACCTTACACAGCATTTGTACAATGCACCCAAATTTCAGGGTATTTCCACTGCTTCAACAGCAAGGCTTTGGAAGGTATTTTCAGCGTACAGTGGAACTCAGACCTCAGCACAGCCCTTCACCACTGGCACACATCGCCCAGCTGGCTGGTGCTTGCAGGGACACTTCCGCTGGCCTTGGGGCAGGATGAGGCGAGGTGTGACAGTGAAACTCATCAGAACTGAGTTTGGCTTCCAAGGGGAAAATTTCTCACTCACACATAGAGGCCTCACTTAGCAAACAAGGGAAAAGCAGCTTTTCTTCTACATAAATATTTCACTTCTTTTAAATATTGTGACAACTGGTCAGCACTGGTTGAAACAATTCAAGTGCAAGAACCAGGCTTAGCAAGTATAATGAATACAGTGTGTCTACCTCATCTTTCTCCAGTGAGGTTAAACCAGCAGCCTTCCAGCAAGAACAAAAACAATCTAATGAAAATAGGAAAATGGGCTCCTGATACTAAACTTTTCTTTTAAGATTGGAGTAGCTTTCACTGCAGTGTTAATTCACTTGATTTAGGGCAGAAGTCTAGTCCTGCTAGATTAGCACTGCTATTTCCTCTCCTGGCTGGTTTTGGGATACATCATGCCTCGTTGCCAGTGCTTGTCATTTGATCACAGCTGGTTAGTACAGCAACAGTTGAATGAACCTCTGTTCAAAACAGTCGCTTTTATTCAGGTAATTGCTAAGGTATTACTCACGTATGAAGTATTGTACTTACTATTAGTGACAAGGCTTTTCTTCCTTGTCTGCTCACTGGAGAATGGTGCTGGGTGCAAGGGCAGGGAAGCTTAAATTATATCACCGTGGGCTGCCTTATACTTCCCTCCTCTTTTATTTCCATATTCCTACACACAGAGACCAGAGCCCTGTTCCTGTGAGGTGCTGGGCTCTGAGATGGGGCAACTTTAGGTTAAGAAAGTGAATTCTTTCAGCCACAGTATCTCCTAGTTCGATCCAATGTGTTGAACACACTTGCCTAAATGTCACTCAAAAGGCATTTCCTGTATGTGGTTGTATGATAGTCTTTGTGTGCTGGATGTCATGATAATGGCATTGTCATAGAGCTGTCCATGATAAAAGACCTCATACAGAAGAAAGCCAGGAGCTTAGGATGGATTATAAGAAGTTAACATATTTCTAAGTGTAGTAAGTATAGCTTGAACAATCTATATGAGTCGCAAAGATCTGCTTATCAGCTAACTGAAAAACACTTTTTACAGGCTGTTCCCCCAGCTTGCACACAGCATGTGTCACTTGGTTCAGGTCCTAAATACATCACACTCTATTGACCTTAAGACACTGAAAAAAACTTGAGAAGATAAGGGCAGGAGGGCGGTCTTAGTAATAAAATGTAATATAAGGAGAAAAAAAAAAAAGGGTGGGGAAAAAGATTATAAGAAAAAATTTGGAATATGACAACAGAAAAAATGCCAAAGCAGGGGAGTGAAGCCTGTTGATTAGAGCTGAAGTCATGTATTTGTAGGTCTCCCAGTAACAAAGTACCCAGCTATTTACCAAAAGGAATGGGAATAATTGAGTCTAATCCTTGTCTAAAATTAAGTCCTGATCCTCTAATTAAGGATTATTCCAGGCCACCCTTTAAATACAAATTTGGTACCTTTACAACATTCACTCTGATCTTAATTTGTGTGATGCTCAGTATACCAAGAGGTACACAAAATCAGATGATCACCACAGAGAAGTAACTCTTGAATCTGAAAATTCAGTATCAAACACATCAATGATTACCAAGCACAAGCAGATTAATGCTTGTGATTAATCTGTCTATGGACTAAATTAAACATACCTGACCACACTGTAGCAGAGCTCATATTGTTAAACCTCTCAGTTCTGGAACCATGGTATTGTTCAGGAGTGTATAATGTGAACAACACAGATTTCAATGTCTCTTACCTGTAAGTGAATCACTGAGGTATATCTTGTATCTCAAAGAATTGCACAGCTGCACACCTACAAACTTTTTATACCAAGTCCTCTTGACATATTGTTTGCCTTTGCATTCTGAATATGTGTCTGAATTGAATGGGATTTCAGTCCAGATAGCATCTTTTCCCACTGCAGGAGAGAAAAAAAAGAGGCTGAAGTATGATGCTGCAGACAAAATTATGTACAAAAAAGGATTTGCATAACTAGAATTAGAAATCTTGATGAAGGAGAATGTACTGTGACAACTGCATTTTGAACAGGAAAATTATTTCAGGGAACAAAAGAGTGCAGATATAATTGATGCAATGAACTCCTCCTGCTCTCTTGTGGAGCCAGTTTGGGGTAAGTTCATTCACCTTGTTAGGGGAACAATGTGTTGCCAAAACTCTAATTTACAGAATGTGTGATACAGTCACTATTTTTCAGTGCCAAGACAGTCAACTTGAAGCAAATTGTACATGATTTAACAAAAACACACATAAAAATTATGTGCCATTAATTATGTGGAAAGAAACGGTGTCTCAGTGCTTGTGAAAGTGATGTCTATTACAAATGCAAAAAGCAGCTCAATTTGCTTGAGTGATCTCAGCTCTTCTTCCAAAGCTCAGTCCACCTCCCACCAAAGAGAGCAAGAGTCTTGTAAGTGGCCTAAAGCAGAGATAATCAAGCCTTCTGAAGCAGGAAATTTTTCTAAAACACAATGACAGATAAATAGAATCCTCTGAGTTGTGCTCTGTTAATTCACTTAAAAAGCATGGAGTAACTTATTCATTTTACAGAGCTTTCTTTGCTTTAATGACAAGGCTGAGAAAATATGAGGCTGTCCTTGGCTCATTTGTGTACATTGGTTTGAAGCCATCCCAGCTGCCATGGGAGCTCCACATCACGGTGATTGTGTTCCACTCAGGTAAACAAGCAGCCTGGCATGAATTCCTTACCAGGGGTATGGGTGGAAGGAGTGAAATCATGTGAGAATGCTGTTTGATTCCATAACTCATTTAATAGGTGGGATACAGCCACCCCCTTCATAAAATTGTGCTATCTAATTTCTGAAAGAAGTCTTGATCAGGTATATATAAAAGAGGCTTACTTGAAATTGGCTCGCTCACTCTTGGGTCCGCTGGGGGAAGAAAACAAACATTCAATCAGACACTGTAAAATGAACGTTCCCAATATTTCAATGGAAAAGCACTGCTAAGTGATTTTTTACAGCTGACATAAGCTGTAATTTGTGGAACAGAAAGAGTTTTGGAAGCAAAGTTAACTTTTGCATTAAATTAAATGAAAAGAAATATATTTCTTATGTGAAACTCCAGTATCAATGAGCTTTTAAAAATTCTACTTGTGCGACATCAGCCAGAGTTCTAGAAAAAACAGAAGTTTAAACCTGTAACAAGCAAAAACCAATTGTACTGCATCTTACTAAAATTTCAGTTTCAAAACATAAATAATAAAAAGGACATATCTGTAACACTTGCCACAAAAATCTTGGCCTAACATGGGACAAATGGATGTGTGCAATTAAGGAAAAATAAAACTGAATGCTTAATTTGTCCAAACTAAATAGGAGACAGAACATAAGCCTTGTCATTCATGAAAATTGCACTTGGCATAAACATTTTTTTTCAGTTTTAACAATCTAAGACTACAAAGAGTGTATTCAGAGTTTTTAAATATGTGTGGCATAGTCTGAACTCCTATGAGTAATCCCTTGCTCAGCCAAAACTCTCATCCATCAGTGACAGCACTAGATGAGGACTATTATATTATTACACCTGGCTCAAAACACAGATTGAGAAAATCCTTTTATAAAGACTAAATCCATTTTGTGCTTTATGTGGTCCTTAAATACTATCAAGCAATAAACACTTCTACACAAAAGATGGTATCTTACTTGCATAAAGTCAACAAGTCGGCTGTAGTCTGCCTTCAGGGGAACAAAAATAAGCAAGGCAAAGGCATTCTCTGATTCTCACCTCTGAGTCAGATAGGACTTGACTTGGGAACCAACCAATGGACAAAACAAGCTTGTATACACCTCTTTAACACTTTCACGGGAGAGTAAACAGGATGGAAGGGGACGTACTGGGACATTGACTTTTCCCAACTGCTATTTCTCAATCCTTATTTCAGCCGGACAACATCACTGTTACACAGCAGCCTTATTGAACAGGTAGCAAAAGTGCTTATGAACATACCAGCCCAAAGAAAAACCTTGTGTTCCCCACCCAGAAGCCATTAATGAGCTGGTTAGGTGCAAAAAGATCAGGAATATAAATCTTAAATGACTGAGCGCTCTCTAACAATGAAGTTATTTTCTTCGTAGTGAACACCACACAAACTCTCTGGTGTTTCTCTTTTTTTTTTCTCTTGCAGTCTGGCCATCTTAAATCCTCACACAGTATACTCCTGATCCCAGGCTGACCCCCCAGGTACTACCTTGCTCAGTTGTAAAAAGCCAGTCAGGAGACAGTAAAGACCAAGACCAAATACACAAAATGAAGCGAGAGACCCTTTTCATACATCCCACAAACATGGATAATAAATTCACTGTAAATGATGGTCTGATCTTTGGAACTTCTTACCTGATTCGGTACTGAATGACACAACATTGCTACTTGGACCTTCACCCAGAGGGTTTCTAGGTTTCACGTGGAATTCATAACTGGAGAATAAAATAGAAGAGATGAAAATTTTGCAAAGCAAGTGTACTTCCACAGTCTGGAGCAGGTGAATAGCACACACCTTGGTGTAAGTTGCCTTCTGGAGGAGAACAAAAACCCCTCATTTCTTGCTCTGAAAACACTGAGACATTTTTTGTTCTAACTGCACAAGACTTCTCTGAAGAGAACTAGTCCTTTTGATAATTCTGTGCATGCATACTATTAATGTTTGATTTAATGCACCACTAGTTTAAGCCTGCCTCCTCTCACACAGCAGTTCCAGTTCTGGCAAAGGGAGCAAGTTCAGATGAGGTCTGAAGCAACCTGATAAACAGAGACTGAGTAAAGCTCATTGCTATTTATTTGCACTTTTTGCTCCTTAAGAAGACAAACCTCTCAGACCCACGAACAGTGACAGACAGGGCCAGTAGTGAAACACAGGGCACGTCTTCCAGGACAGGAGCTCAGCCAAGATCCAATTGTTTAAATATATGTTAATAGTAAATATATGAAGCAATGTCAAGATATTGTGCAGAGTCTCCTCTGTATGTTTTTATAATAATATTGCACACCACCACTCTGTACTGGAGTTATCTCATGATCTCTTTTCATCACTGCTGTGTTGGGAACCAAACACAGTGCTATGAAAACAGAACTAGATGGAACAAAAAAGTACAAGCTAGGCTCTTCTTAAGCTTCTCTCACTTCTCCACATTTGATTAACAGTGGTGGGCAAGACAAAGTGCTTTCTAACTCTGCAGCTCAGCTGAAACATACACTTTCACTCAGAAGCTCTAGGTGAACAGCCCTTGAATGCTGCAAACCTGAACATGTTACTCAGAAGACACCAGACAGATGAGGCAGGAAAGAGGGTTACAAGGGTGGACACCAAACACAGCGAAGATCTTGCATCAAGGGCAGAGCTAGGAACAGACTCTGTATCTCCTTCCTGCCAGCTGTACACACTATCCCAGCAAGGCACTTCTCAGCTCTCCTGGCTCCAGCCTGGCAACACCTGGGAATTTGCATGCCCCGCCAAAGCACCCTGGTGAGTAGCGTGTATACACCTGGTCAACAGCATCCTCTTCATGTCTTCCCCACAAGCTGTAAGTGCTGCATACAGAGACAGCTCTCACATGCTCTGAGTGCACGCATGGAACAGAGTGTGTTTTCACCAGGGAGAGAGATCCACAGGACATGAATCCAGGACTGTAGGCCTGGAAAATGGGCCCTAACTTAGAGACTAAACACAGAGCAAAATGAGAGTCCCAGAGGTGGGCAATTAAACATCCAGCTCTTGACTCTTGAAGAATCACTTAACAATGATAACTTTGGTAGCTCCTGACTATAACATAGCATTGTATTGTGTTGCTGGAATTGTTTCCAAACAGCAATTTTCTAAAGAAAAGAACCCCTTACCACACTCTGCACAGTTGGAAATTTGTAAATTCCATTTGCAGGTCCCCACAAGAATAACTCAATCCAAACTTTGGATTACCTCTCTCTGCTTCTTGGCTCCTACAAAACCTGAGCAGTTCACTAATTAACCTCAGTGGAGTATTCATGCAGTACCAAGCAACTGTTTTCCATCCACAGTACTTCTAAGACAATATTTAACTTTAAAATTGCTTACTTAAGCAATTGCCTTTATTTCTAGGGTTTTCTTTTCTTTTTAAGGAAAATACTTACAAAGACTGGTATGCTGAACAGATGCATTGTGGAAATTCATGGATATTTCTAAGAAAAGCATGGGCTTGTTTTGAGCTTTAAAAAGTCTATTTGTAGTAATCTTGACATTTATTCAAACGTGCTGCAAGACAATCTTGAGCTACTCATATCTGAAGATTCTGAAGAATCACAGAAGCATAAACGAAGATTTGCTAATATGTTGGGTGTTTTAAAGTAATAACTAGAAGATGCATTTTGGAAAATTTACAAATTAATCCACACCTAGAGATAAAAGACTCCAAAGAAGTTTTCCTTTCCTTCACAGCAGGAACACCTTATCTAGAGCTATTAATGTAACAGTGATTATCAAGATGGCATGTTCTATCGCTTTATGGGCAGTTTATGGTTTGATCTCATGAATGACAATAATCTGATTCTGTCTCTTTGCAACCTATTTTGCTGATTTTTGACCAAATATATTGTTCTTGGGAGCTGATATGCCCTACTTTGGGCTGTATCAGGCAAATCCTTCATAGAAATCAGTCCTGTTCTCAAAAAACTTCAGTTGATGAACTTGGACCCATCAATTCTCTAACTCCAGAAAAAGACAAAAACAAGAACTGAAGATTATTTTCCAAGGAATGTTTTTCAAATTGTGGTTTAGGGATCACTAGGTTCTCTGCAAAAGACCAAAGCACAGCTGGGAAAATTATGGCATGATTGAAATAAAGAACTAAAATCTACACACAGAGATTTCAGCTTATATAAACAAAGAAAGAATATTGGAGAAAAGGAAAATAATAAAGAAATGTCCAAAGTTTAGCTGAGTCAATTAGGGAAGCCTCCTATTAATTATGCTAAAGAGGAAATTTTAAAAACTATAATATATACAGTTCTACAGTTCTGTGGTATGTGTTTTCACAAGCATCACAGACTCCTTTCCTCTTCCAATTTCAGTCCTAAAACAATTGCAGTGGCTTCAACAGTACAAGAATAACAAACAACCACTTTTGGAGATGAAGAGAAGTAAATAATTGACTGAAAATTGAAAGGGAGAGAAAGGAAAAGTTAGACTGAGATAACAATATGATGGAGTTTACAAATCTAACTGCAATTTTAAAGCCATGCTGTGGCTCTCTTAATAGAAAATCATTTAAAGTCTCCCTTTTCGTGTGCCAGTTGAAAGGTCTGAAAAATAAAGTGGTGACAAAAGGGTGCTGTCTGCAGTCCTACACACTCCTATACAAAGCACAAGAGAGAGGAAAAAAATGCTTAGGGGTTCAAGAAGTATGTATGGTAAAATTAATAAAAGGAAATAGGAAAGCTGTAAAATGATTATCCCATGTCTGCCTCTTAGCTAGACTTATTAATGGGAAACTGGAGCCTGTATTTCATCTTTATATCTGGTGCCTATTATACCAAAAACTGTATAAGCACCAATCTAACGTATCACACCTCTGACATCTCTAGGATTGCTGTGCTACAAACTTTGGAGACCAAGCCTCCCAAACCCTCCCAAACTGTGTAAGACACTAAAAGTCCTTGTGTAGATTAAATGGACTTGACTTACAGTAGTGAGTATGTGGAGTTTATTTTTCCACCATAGGAAATCGTTATACCACATGGAACTTTGGCAAATGCAGCTGCTCTGCATTTTTCAAATCATGCAAAAGGAGAAGATTTAAGATTGCAGAACTGAAAATAGCTGAAAAGAGATTTTCACCATAACAGGAGAACTGGAGCAGCTGAGTACAGTTGTGGGACTGCAGGTCAGTTGCTGGGGAGATGCTGGTGTTAGATGACAATCATGTGGGACTGTCTCTGTGTATAGAGCTTCTCTGTCTCTGCTTCGTTAGCAGGATGATCAGACATAGCAAATGAGACAGGAACGAAAAAAGAAAGAAAGAAAAAAGTGCTGAGCTTGTTTGAGGAGACTTTTTCCCAGACAACCTGGAAGAAAGGCTGAGAGAAATGGGAAATACCGTGAACTCTGACATCAACAGCAATTTAGTACAAAAATCTGTTGTTTTTTAATAGAGAGTACAAAAGCCTCCAGCACTTTTTCCTTCCCTTTCTGCATTTTTCTGCATTGCACCTTTCACTGTAGTTCACATCTCTTGACCCTTGATATTAACAATAACTAAGCTCCCTGCATTGGTAGGTGTTTTCTGTTTGGTTGGTTGGTTTGTTTTTGTTTGTTTGGGGTTTTGTGGTTTTTTTTCTTGTATGTGATTAGCACAGTTTGGGTGCTAACTGCAATACTGAACAATATTAGATATTGGTGATAACAGCATCAGCAAACAGGTATGAATTATTGTGTATAAGTGCACAAAAAGCTTATTCAGTGGATAGTTGAAGACTTACTTGGTATGGCCTCTGAGTAAATTACAGTAACTTTCTCTTTTTTTGTTTCATAATTTTTGTAAGAGACATGAAAAAAATCTTTGAAAGGAAAGCATCAATACATCATAAAAGTTTGGTACGTGCATATATGGTCATGTTTACTTCACAGTTTTGTTTGGTTAGCTGAGTTTTGTTTTTGTTTATCTGGGGACCTTGGATTTACCTTTGTTTTTCTTTTTTAACATTTCCTGCTATTTATATTCTTTAAGAGACCAAGGCTGGAAACACACTTTGCCTTGGGGCACACTCTAACCAAAAGCCCAAAAGAGACAACTCAAAATGTTTTTAAAAAGGAAAAAAGTATGTTTGAAATCACCAAACTTCTTCAGGAGGCAAGGATCAGTACCTAAAGGGAAGTTTTACAAAGCTGTGGAATACAAACATCAGAGGCTTTTTGTTTCTAATTAATGCTCTTTTTTATTAAAAATCTACACCAGCAGGCTGGTGGACACGTCTCCACTGTCTACCTGAACTTCCCCAGAGCTATTTGGCACATCTCTGACTGCAGTCTTAATGTTTTTCTTTATTACCTTCTAGTTACTGCCATCACAAACATGCATGAGAACAGTTTTCAGCTATATTCAGACTCTTTTTTGAAGGCTTGTATAGAAATCAGTGTTGCAAAACTTTTTGGACACTATGGTTTGTGCTATGAACTTAATTCCCCTTAAAAAACCCACCAGAATGAAAGAGAAAATGTACACCTACTAAAAAACATGTTTCAAGAGAGGGCAGGGATACAGAAGTAAGCACTAGGTATTTTGGCAGAGAAACCAATAGAAATAGCAAAAACCTTCAAAATTATACTACATCAGATGACTGGAAGACTTTAAAAAAAAAAATCTATTTTATAGGAGTTAGAAAACTCCAAATCTAGTAAAAAAGCCCCCAAAACATCTCCAAAGAAAAACCAACTCACCAAAACCTAAAAACCCAAACCTTAGAATGTCTTTGGAAATGGAAAAATTAAAACTGGAAGAAAAAGAATAACAACATCTGCATTTAATATTCTAGGCTAGGAAATGTTTATGAAAAAAACTCCTGCAGGTTGGTGAAGCCAATTTTTGCAAAGGCGAATATCAGATGAGCATCATCCAATTCTACCCAGGAGATGGAGTGATGACAGCAAAGCCCACAGTAAGCCCATTTCTATCTCAGGCCTCTCAAGGTTTGTTACAAACAGCTCAAGGAGAGAGATACTGAAAATTGTGGATAATGACCTTATTTTGACTATACATGGGAGATGTATATGACTACTGTCATAGGAGAAATTACCACTTTTTAAGGGTGGTTTTAATGTAAAACAGTGAAAGAGCACAAAGTCCTCGGTATGTCAATGAAACCAGGAGTTCCAGAGTGAGCAGCCTTGTAAGAAAACTGAAAAGCAAGACACCTGTATGACAAGTTAGATGGAATATTACAGGTCTCACTCCTCAAATGACTGCTTGGAAGTTGGACTGTAATTACTTTGACCGAAGCAATTGGTCTTCTAGTTTGTCTTTCACTGTTTTCCAAGTGGAATAAATGGCACATTTCTCAAAAAAACTGTTAGAGTTTCCTCAGTATAAAAGTTGCAGAATTTCCATGTGGGAGATGAGGATCATCTCATGATGAGATCAGTTCATACTAGTTCATACTAGTGTGTTCATTTCTCTCATTTTTCTTTGCTAAGAAAGGAATGACATTGACATTAACATACTAAGCCACCTCAGCTGCATGAAAGACAATGGAGCAAACTAAGATTTACAAGATCAGAAACTAGCCCTAAAATGCAATCTTACAATAATTTGTGTTGGAAGGGCCCTATGAAAGTGATATGGCCCAGGCCCCTTTTCATGACAGGGCTACTTAAAAGCTGCTTTAAGCACAGGGTTGATCAACACGTACAGTGGTTACAGACTGTCACTGCTTGAACAACAGAGTGAAAACTCAGTAGCTCAGCACTTGGTTCAAACTGACTAGGAGAAAGAAGAATAAATGAAATTTGGCTGTTTCACTCATTTCACTAGTTGAAGAAGAAAGATGTTGAAAACCTTAGAAAATGTGGTTCGTTTGAGTGTCATACTGAAAAAGGGGCTGAATGAAACGTGACTTGGACCTACTATAAAATCCTTGGAGGGTAACAAAAAGGGTAACAAAAGCTAACTACAGTACAAAGTCATAATCAACAGCTGTATATATGTGATTATTAGATCACAGAAGCACATCTACCATGTAAATGTTTGAGCAGAAGACATTTATAAAACCAGAGAAAATTTTCTTCAGGCATCAGTTATATCCAATTAACCATCTCTATAAGAAGGATATATATATATATAGTTACCTAGCTCACATGGCACAACCACACTACATGCTTGGAGAGATTTCAGGTAAAGTTTACAATCAAAAGCAAACTATGTGATGAAATTAAACAAAATTCTAGACTGAACCCAGACAGCAGTTTAGTGCTAGGGAGAGCACCAGTTCCAAGAACTCTGACCAGCCAAATAACAGATTTCAACATTTGAATTTTCCAGGTTACTTAAACCATCAGAAGTCTTCTAAGATGTGCAGTCCTGCAATCACCATATTTGGCAATTTTGTAGGTGAAAAACAGGACAACATATTCACCCCATAAAGAAAAATCCTTTAAATTAATGTGATGTTGTCAACTTCCAGGCATACCTTACTGTGGGAAAATGGCATGGATATGATATGCCTTTCCTTGGGCAAAAAACATATGGATCTCAGTGCTCCAACAAAATCACATTGTATAGGAGCCTTTAAAACCTTTCTTTTTTAAATAAAATCAATTACTTGCATTGGAAAGCAGATGATTGTGCCCCACATTTATTTCAAATATGTCCTCAAAATTAGAAAGCTTTTTAAATAATTTTTTCACTTTCATCTTAGAGTATCAATGTCTTGCAGTCCAGTCCCCAAGAACACATAAAGCTGGCATATATGACAGAAAGATGACAAACTGCTGTAATATATACAACTTCATTTGTTTAAAAGTAACCTTCACAGGTTGTTTGTATGCCTATGAAAATCCGTTTTCATTTCCATATTACCATTGTAGGAGTCTGTTAAAACCAAATACTTGATAACTGCACTCAAAGTCAGAACTTTTTCAGCTGGTGTATTTTTTTCTGGATCTAGTCACTTTTCAGACAGCTAAATGAACACACAGAATACTACATGATAATCCTCTTCCCATTTAACTTCTATGTTTGGACTTACTGACAGCTGCAGTCACACATTCAATTTTGATGAGAGACTGTAAGAGTCTCTCATTGTTGACTCCCTAACACTGTCCAAATTCCTGAAATATTCAAAGTCTGGCCATTAGCTCCTAATCTTTAAAAGCTGCCTTGTCAAAAGGCCAGCTTGAAAGAAGAAGGGTGTCTGTTTTACTGCAGAGCTTCCCAGAGGTGTAGTATGAGCTATTTGAATGAATAAAAAACAGAAAAGCAAACAAACAGCATGACCTGGCAGGCTCAGATGCACCCAGTTTCTCCCTGCTGCTTGTTCTGTCCCCTTCACATTGAGAAGCTGCTTGTCTTGCTTTTCTTCTGCTGGATGTGGGCAATTAACTCTTTAGCTTCTAAGCAGGCACCAAAATATCCTACCTGATTTACCTCAACAGGATGATAGACCTTGGCCAACATGACTGCACACTTTTGTCATGTACATCTCCTCAAGAACATACATCTAGAGAATTATAGGCTTGGAACTGCCTTGCTACTATAGAGTCTTTCTGGTTTAAATTTACCCATGAAGACTGAGGTACCACAATCACACATTTATTCCTTAGTGGGAGGTCTTAGTTTAAGTCTGGTTTAGATCTGTCCTGAACTGTCTTGAGCTGTGAATACACTGGACCTGCAGAGCAGCATAGGGGATTTACCCAGCCTTGCTGATGGCTTCAGAAAAGCTGGAAAAAATAGCTCTCAAATTCAGCTTGTCAGTTTCTCCAAAGTGTTTCAAGGCCAAGAGGTTCTTCCCAGTTAATCCACCTTTTTCTACTGAGCATCTCTCTTTCCATATACTTGCTGGTGGTTTTGTAAATGTTGATCACTTGCAAGAGGGACTTCTATTTCTCTTCCAAATTTCTTTTCCAGCTCCACGTCTTCTACAGCTCTTTCCTTTAAGGCTAGTTATGGAAAAGTCTTCTCAGTCTTAATATATTACTTGATGAATTTGTAGATGTTTCAGGGACTCTGTTAATTAATTTATTGAGCTGTGTTTAATTGTCTTTCTTCCTCCTATTTTCAGTCAGTTTCATCCACGGGTCCATTTTTGTTATCTAGTGAGCAATCAGCTCCTGATAGACAGGAGACTTTTATTATGGACATATGACATTCTTTGCAGAACTGATACTATCTACATGAAGCCAGCTGTCTTCAGCACTTTCATATTTTCCCTGAATGTGGTGTGCCAGTGAGTCTGGACTCAAATGCAACTACTTTTGCATTTGCAACTACTCAAAACAGCAACTACTTTTGCTTCTGCCAAAGCTCTCAAGGTGTCCTCAAAATTAGGAAACACCCATTTTGCTTGGAATGGGAGTTTATTGAACAGGGCCACTCTGAGGACATTACATCCTTAAACTGGGTGAGACTTGAGGGGCATACATCACTGTGATTTATACCAAAGGTTTTCAGTTCCGGGCAATGGCCTCCTGAATCCAGACAGACTTTCACTCTTTCCCTTTGAGGCTGGGTTTGGGGAATGAGAGCTACTCCTTCATCAGGAAAAGTTATCCCTCTATATCTTAAGTCAGCCTCCATCAGTCACTCCTGATTTCCTATCTAGCTCCTTGTAATGAAATCCACACTTTGAAAGACAGCTGTACTCCGTGGTCTTTGATCTGCTCTTGCTTACCAAAACCTGAAAGTCTTCTCACAGGTTTGACAGAATTCTTAACAATTAAGACCGTCTTATCTGCTTCTGCATAGCTCCTGCCTTCCTTAAGACCTTTCCAATGGTTCTAGCTGGATCTGCCTGCCTCCATCCTGCTTCCTTTCTGAACAAAGAGCAGTTTAAAAAGCTTTTCTCTTATGGCCATCTGGACATTTCTTTCAGCATCAAGGGCTTTTCTTTGCTTCCATGTCTTTTCCACACTTAACCAAATTCATCCCACCTCTGCCACCATACACACAAAGAGTTTGAGTGTTTCAAGCAGAACTGAAATGAAAACAAAAGCAGCACTGGCAGCACCTACTGCCTTTCTTAGTCACTACTTCAAAAATATATTGTTTTGCCCGAGAAAACTAATGCTTAATGCCCTAGCTATGTATTGGTAACATACCCTAATTTCCTCTTAACAAGACAGAACATCACTGCAGTTCACCCTTTCCACAAACCACTTGCCTTTAAGAAGTAACAGAGATATTCCTGAAGCAAAACACAGCAACTGTAGTCCATTTTATAAGCTCATCCTTTGGACTCTGTCAAAGAAGCTCTTTTGGGGTATCACAATTTCTCTTAGCCTTTTATTTTACCAATTCTCTTCCCTTGCCCTCTGCTTTCTGCAATAGTTCCTCATTCCTTCTCCTAGGAGCAGCTGGTCACAAGTACATGAGCTAAGAACCAACACCCCAGATTACACCACACGTTGCCTAAAAATAAAGGTTCAACATGGGTTATATGCAGAGTTTTGTGCTGTTACCAATTTATGGATAATAATAGAAAAGGGCAGTTTATCTGAAACAGAAACATGCAGTCACCAAAGCCAAATGAACAGTCTTACAGGAAAAACCCCAATGTGTCATTCATTAACTTTCTGATGCAATCAATAAGCAATGCAACAGAAGACAAGTGGTTTTCTTCCCTGCTTTGAATTTTACCACAAAAAGAGGAATGATTTTTTTATGAGATATGATAATTGAAGAATGATAATGCACACAATCAACTGGAAGTCACTGACCCATTTTAAATTTGCCATCTTTTTTGGGATACTGAAAGAAAACAACATATACAAGACAAATGTATTTTTCCTCTCCATGGTAATTTTCTTATGCTAAACTGTTAGTCTTTCTGATACAACAGGTCATTTCAACACTTTGTCCAGACCACAAATACTCTTGGAAATTGCCTAAAGATTCCTCAAATGTGTCTTATCTGTTAACTTAAAAGAAGGCAAAACACAATGATACTTTTTTTTAATATCAGAACAGAAGTAAAACCAATTGGGTCTTACACACATACATATTTTCATTTGAAGTGGCAGACAGCTGACAGGCTAAATTAGTCGGATTAACTTAGAAAATTATATTAAATTACCTTGTGTCAGGTTTTAAGTTTTCCACAGTAGAATGGGTTTGATTTGTAGTGATAATTGATTTCTCCTTTTCACCATCACTTCCTCCATTTTCAGTTGACACAACCTCATACTCTGGAAAATTACAGTAAAGAAATATTTGATTAAGTAACATCTCTTAATTGAGCTTCTTCATTGCTCTTCCTTTTCTCATCTGATTTCCACTCCTGCTGTCTAATAGTCTGTAAGGACGATGTGTGTACCTGTCTGGACACTGATATGCTAAAATGATTAGGAAAGAGAGATCCAAGAGAGATTGTTATATGCCCAACTTCTCATCCTTTCTCATAATTCAGTTATGGGATAGAGGATACTCAGCATTTCACATCTGCCCAATGGTACACTCATGGCACCATTCAAAAGGCAAATAAATATAAGCATTCTGCAGTTTGAATGAAATTGTATCAAAGTTGAAAGTGCAGTTTCTAAACTCTTAAACCTTGATTAATTTAAAATAAGACCTATCTTTTTAAGATCTCCAAAGGAAACTGCCCAGCTAACTTGGATTTGTGCACTTAGGGAATATGCTAGTTTATAATGAAATAATTATGCATAAATTTATTTCTGTATTTATATGATTTTTAGAGTCTCACCACTTTCTTTTCATCTCACTGGGATGTATCATCAAGCACAAACCATGCTCTGAGCAGGGAATTAACAACAGACATTTGGAAAGAAGATACCTCTTCAGTACTAGCCCAGTCTCTCTAGCAGACAACTTCTGTCCCAATTTATAACAACTACTTCTAATAAAAGCGCTGAGTATAGCGTTAATTTCCCTCTCTTTGCAAAGAAATTCACAACCTCTCCAGCCCCTTCCTTTCCCCTCCCTAAACCTTGTCTATGATATCACATACATCTTTGTTACTTCTAAGCTAACAAAGAGAATGCTTTCAAAGAACATTTGCAATGAGCATTTACTTCTACAGAACAATGAATAAAGAAGGTACTATACTGTGAGAACAGAGGCCACCTATCAACAGCTACAAAACCTCTAGAAAACTACTTTCTTTCCTTTTCTTCCTCCCCTAGCCTCCCCAGTGATACTATTAATTTGCTGGTTCTTATTATTTTATTAAATATTTTATTAATACAAGGAGACTCGCTTGTTGTCAACACAGAAAGATAAAACACCTTCAAGAGGATTCAGATTTTAAAAGGAACAACTCTCCTGATTTTAAAAGGAACAACTCTCCTGATTGCTGCTGGACTGTCAGATCCTCAATCCCAATAAATGTAGAAGATATGTATGTGAATGAGCATACACGCACAAACTGATCTGATTTTGAGCTCAGTGTTGCAACTACGGTTTCCTTTGAACTCCTTTATGCAAAAACAAACTTTCAAACCCACTGCAGTAAATAACAATTAAGTGGAAGTGTAGAGCCGCCCTAAAAAAATTATGTTCTAAAATTCCAAGCTTCTGAACCCCAGCAATTCAAGATAAACGATGAAATACATGTATGTACGTGTGAATTTTAGATTTACTACAATAGTTTCCAACAGGGACCTCCTCCACAACATCTTTCTATATTTACCTTGCAATAGTCTCAGTTATTTAGAGCATATACAGAGCAACATGCATGTCAGAAAGTCAGCTGGAAGGAAGGAGTTACTGCCAATAATGAAGATTTCAAAATTTCCATTTTCAGAAGTCCTCCCCCCAAGACAGTCACCCATGAACAGCAAAAGACCAACCACTGCCTTTTAAAGTCAAACTCATGGACCTGCAGGAACGGCTGTCTCAGAAAAGATGGAGGGGGTTGGGAAAAGTAGGTAGAGGACTTTTAGTTTAGATAATTTGTTCGAGTGTGAGCCCAATGCAGTGATATTAGTATTGATAATTAGTATATATTTGTCTAAACCATAACTGTTTCCTGTCTGTGCATTTCCAATTTGGAAACAAAGATATTTTCCTATCTAGCCACCAAGGGCTGAATGAACCATGGAGGAAAAAAAACCCATGCAAAAGCCCTGATTTGTCCTAATTAAATCTCATTAGAGAAATTATATTTATTAGGAAACATGGGAGAGATGGTGGATATCCACTGTCTTAGGTACATTCAGATAGTAAATGAGCAAGTAATTTTACAGGAAGTAATTTTACAGGAATTCAGGCTTTCTGCCTTCTGCCAGCACAATATGTGATTTGGACTTTTTAATTCATTCAAGCTGGAAAAGAAAATGCAGTAAATGTGAATGAGCATGCAAACATGTACATGCACACACACATAATAAGAACTGCTGAGTGCCTCCAGTACCTGCTTGCTACTCAGTGCACAAAGCAACAAACTGTCCTGCATTTCTGTGGCAACACAACAGGAGTAGCAGAGAATGAGCAAAATGGTCTTGGCTCCTGATATTTGCAGCCTTTATGAAAATAAGGAGGTAACATTGATCACTGTTTTGGCTATTATTTGTCAGACCTTTCCATTACTGACGTCAATTTTGTTTTTAGGCATACCCAGTGAAACTCTTTGTACATAGCTGAGGTCAAGCAAAGTGACCTTAAAAAAAAAAAAAAAGGTACAACAAATTATGTTTTCTGTTTACACAGTTCTATCTGAAACAGTGCATTTATTTAAAAAAAAAATAAAATAAAAAAAATGATGTGATGCCTAAATCAGATGATTGGAAAAACATTTATAAAATACGAAAATAAAAAGAGATGACAGCAAAATTGATTTAAGTCCATCTAAACAAGTAATGTAATACTGGTGCCAATATGAAGCAACCACTGTTTTCAGAAAAGGGTATTCAATGCCTTCTTTTGAATGCAGAAAGTGTCCTTGGATGAGTCATTAGCTGAGTTAAATAACTTCAAGTTTTAATTTTTGCAAGCTTGCTATGACTACAGAAGACAACAGAATTAGGAATGGCTGTCTTGCATGTCTACCTGCCTATGTAGTGATTCCTGCATGACTCACATGCATTTATTGTCAATATAAACCCCTTCCTTTAGAAATGAGAAAAACAGATTCTTTTGGCATAGAGAACATGTTGACCCTATGGTGGGTACTGACAAAGTTCTACTGATGTACTAGATGGATGTAAGGTTTGATTGTGACTGGCCCACTGTTAAACAACATCCACAGGTCAAGAAAGATGTCTACATTCTGTGTGTGCATCCATATAATAGACTACTGTTGCACTGTTGGAACTTCCTGATGAGATCTTACCAGATCCTGCACAGGGAGAAGAAACCAGAAATGAGAAGATAGGGAGTCATCTTAAGTATCTTTTTGTGTTATCACTGACACCAATGATCTAGTTTGGAAAACCTTGTTCTAATCTAGTAGCATTTTCTTATCCACACTGGAGTTCACAATAGCACAAAATAAAAGCACTGGGGTCCTTCAATCCCTTGGGATTAAAGTATTTTTTAAATGCCATAAAACTACCGTGAAAGTAACTTAAGATGTACTATCAAACAATGAAGGCAAGAAATCAAACCAACCCGTAACAGTGTCGTTGTCTGGTTTATCCCAGTCCAGTATGACGAAGGTTGGACAGCCCTCAACAGTCACCACCGTGAGGTTGGTTGGAGGATTTTGTGGGGGACGAGTGGGTTCTTCCTTGATGCCAGCTTCTTCTTGAGGGAAATGTTCGAGAGAGCTTGTGATAGAGCAAGGCACATCGTCATCTTTCTTCATGTACTTGACATGGGGAGCTAAGAGCAATAGGAAAGAGCTGTTACTCAACAGAATGTTTTCATAAAATGTCAGTGCCATTTCAGCTAGTTCACAACATCATTCTCAGGGCACCAAGTAAAAGTCTGCAAAAGTCAAACAGAAATGTTTCAGAATAAACCCCATATGTTCAATATTAAGCTGCTTTTTAAAAAAATTCTTTTATTGTTGTTAGACCTGCAATCACTGCCTTCAGCCCCCTCTCATTGGCATCACTGATGAAATATCATTTTGAAGGTATTAGCAGGTGATACACTCTGCTTGAAAGAATTAAAATCTGCCACAAAATAAGACAATTATTTCTTCTATAGTAAAATGACACTATAATTCTACTTGCAGCTTTTGTGAGGCATGTTAATATACAAAGATGTCGCATACACTTTGTTTCATCAGAAGGTTTAACAAGTTCAGTCCAGACTCATTAGAATTCATAGTTAAACTTGCAGTTTCTAAAGCAACTGTCAAAGTGTTAACCATTTTCAGTGGTACAGCACCAAACCTTGAAACAAACTTTCTGAGGCAAATGTCTTGTATCTGCATCCAAATTAGAAAGATTACTGAAGACAAACACTAGTTCTAAGACTAAAATTTTTATTGAATGTAAGCAATAAGCTCTTGCAAGAAAGTGTCTTCAGAAATGTAGTGTCTCTTACCAGAACAAGAAAAAAACCCTGAAAAATGTTTTCATACAAAAGCACTTCTTCCTTTTATCTCACCTTGCTAAACTCTGGATTATTGCAGCAGCAATAACTTAACTACAGGCTGGAAAAGAGATGAGGGATATATGATGAGTAGATATCCTGCATGGCAAGGTGCACTGGTGTTGGGACAATACCTCTCGAGCATGCTTGCAAGCCCAAATGAAGAGCCGCAGCATGTTTGTGAGCAAAACTGTAAAGCAGGAGGTGGTAGCAGGAAAGAAAGTAGAAATAAAATGTAGTCAAGAAAATGCTGATGGTTTGTGCTAAAGCTCTTTCATCTGCAAATGTTGTGACACAAAATCACAAAAATCACAAAAAAAAAACAAACCCAAAATTTTGGCCTTTGAATAACCAAACAAGATAGTTTTGATGCAAGATAGGTCAGTCTTCATATATTCCTCCAAATAAAAATACTATAGCTATTAATATCCTACCTTGGTACCTTGGTTTGCCTGAAGAATCTGTTTCTGATGTAGGACTTGAGCTGAAGACAGTTGAATCAACTGTGGGAAACACAGTTATAACATAATTTGCCATTAATTCAAAGTTTCAGTGTTAAAACTGCAGCATTTCACAGTTCCTTTGGCATTTTCAATCACAATAAAGGCCTTCCATGGTAGAGCTTTGCTGCCAGATCCATCTTTTCATGTTTGCTTGTGACACTTAGTAAGTCTCGTACTTACCTGCTAGTATTAACATAGCCAAAATCAAAAGACAGACTTCATGACTGCTGCTGGACTCAGTTCATGTAATATATGTAAAATGCTCTTTAGACCTTATTAAAAGGATTTTTTTTGCACTGTACTTGCTGTTTAGCTTGGAGCTTGTTTCATCTGCTTAGAATATATAATAGTATTACATTGGCACATTAACTTGTCTAAAAATAGCAACACGGGATTCATAAATTCTGTCTCCAGAGTGTACAACTTCCACAAAATTTGAAGAAAATTGAAGGCAAATACACAGTTAAACAAAAAATGTGCAAAGCAGTCAGGATTCATGACACCAGTGTTGTATTAATGAGCCCCTACACTGAACAGAATCTTCTTTTAGATGCAAATACTATGAGGGGCCTCAATGGACAAAGCACAATACATTCACAATGACCATTTATAAATAAATCAATCTAGCATCCAGCTTGCTTTACTGAGCACTGAGGGTCACAGTGAGTTCATGATCATTATAAGGAGACAAGAATTTCAGTATTACTATAAATCCAGTAAAATTAAAACCAGCATAATTTATGACAATATACTTAGAGCTGCATATTTGGGCTTAAATATTTAAGCACACCCTCCTCCAAATCCATTAATGAATGCCACTTTGAAGAGACTTAGCTTTGGACTTGTAATTAACTCCCAATTTTATAAGAGGCAAATTACCAGCTAACCTCTGTTTACCCTATTACATTTTTTCCTATTTAAATGGTGACAGCTTGATCAGATACCTACCATGATGAACAATATCAGTCACTGTCAAATAATGGCTTGAATTTATGTCCTGTGCGAAAAGAAATTTTCAGGAAAAGAAGTGCCTTATCTACTCCTTGCACAGATTTAAATTGCCACTGAATAGTACTGAAAGCTGACTAAGTATGTATGGATTTATAGGAAATGGAAGGGCTGTCATAATCTCAGTTACCAAGACGTGTTATCAGAAGACAGCGAGATGAGTGTAGTCAAATTATAAAAGTTGCCAAGTGGTATAAAAGAAATCAGAATCACCCCAGACTAAATGCTTCTTATATTAAATATACAATGCATCAATGTAATTTAGGGAAGGGAAGCAAAAGAAAAATGGAAACCTTAATGTTAATTATAAAAAAAAGAAAAAGAAAAGGAAAAAGAAAAGGAAAAAGAAAAAGAAAAAGAAAAAGAAAAAGAAAAAGAAAAAGAAAAAGAAAAAGAAAAAGAAAAAGAAAAAGAAAA
>JAWWTY010000001.1:17281691-17327986 GCA_035222235.1 Margarornis squamiger
AGAAAAAGAAAAAGAAAAAGAAAAAGAAAAAGAAAAAGAAAAAGAAAAAGAAAAAGAAAAAGAAAAAGAAAAAGAAACCAGAACTGTTTGTGAAGTGCTTACCATAATACTCTGGAGTTGCAAAAGCTGTTGGTGTCCTATATGACGTTCCCGTCCTCACAGGCAGTGTTGGTCCGGCGGGCTTAGCTACAGTGACAGGTGGAGGGACTTGTTGTAACAAGGCATTCAATATTTAAAAGAGTGAAACAGTTTTCTGATTTTCTAAGGGAACTCAGATTTGTGACAACTGCTTCATGCAACAAGTACTTTCATTCAAACCATGGTAATCCCTAAAAATTTATACAACAGCTTCCAGCTGGATTTAGGAAAGTTGCAATTTGTGCTTATTGCAGATATAACCTAATCCTGAAACCCAGTAGAAAATTCTTTGCTACTTTGAGATTGCCTTGGAGGACTTCAGTCAGCTAGAATATGACCTGGTTCAATGCACAGAACCATCCTACACAGACTGGTAAAAGAATGCAAAGTGACCAGCATTGACATTTCTGTTTCTTAAATAGAAGAGCACATTTCTTCATGAGTTGTAAGACACAATAGCTGAAGTCAGCAAATGAAACTTGAATTCTTCCCTCAAACATGGGTAAGATCCTTTCATTACTGCTCTCAATACAGCAGATAAATTAGCAAGGTTGGAGCTGGAATATGCATAACAATAAACACCAAGTCCTTAACTGTGGTCTGCATTAAGAGTTTAACCACAAAACAGTACTGGACCTTCCACTCAATGAAATTAAGATACATTTCAAACGAAAGTAAGGAAAACGCAACCAAGTCCAACATTTTCAAATTTATAGCACTACAAGACCAAAGGGAAAAAGTTTTCCTTCTGAACTCATTTCTGTCATAGGTGCCGTAAGTTTAGGTAGAAACTGACTGATAGAAGCAATATTATCTCCCAGAATTAAATAACTATTTTCAAAAACTTTCTAGATTATGTGACATTGCTTTTACTCTTCAGCTGTTACAACCTAATAAAGAAAACAGGTTTCTAAGAGGCAAACAATCCATAGTAAAGTTTGCCTTGATTTCTTTCAAAATAGCTGTAAAAGACAAGAACTAAATTCACAAAACATTCAGATACTCCCAGATAACCATGACATGACTGTGAAATCTCAACCCTGAAAAAGTCAGGAACTACATAATGTAATTATCTCCTGTGCATATATGACACAGAAGAAAATGGTGACTGAAAGCAGAACTCTTCTTTAAACTCTGGTGAACCAAGTTTAAAACAACAACAATCCTTACTTTCCACTAATCATCTTAATAAAGTGGAAATTTGAAAGATTCTCACTAGAGTCCAGTTTCACAAAGGTTTTGGAACTCTCTCATTTCCTTTGCTTTTCCATTCAGGAGACTTTTAATGTCTGCATAGAAACCTTTCCATAATATTCATCTACTGGATGAGTTAGAAAGATGCAAGTAAAGAATTAATCACAGTGTTAATGAGAAAGAGGACAGGATTCTGACTGGGAAAATCCAAGAAGAACATTTAGGCAAATTTTTCCTGTTAGTACAGTGGAACTGTCTCTCCAGGGACCCAGAAGAATCTAAATTACAATGTTTAAAACTAAGCTGGATAAAACACTAGGAAACACAGAAGAAGGAAAATCTGCTACTGGCCTCACAAGGAAGAACCACATCATCTAACCAATTTATTCCATCTTGAAAGCCTAGGAAGGTATGGTAACTGCTGACTATCACATAACCTGGCCTCTAGTGTAAGGAAAAAGGGTGAAATTTCATAACACTGGTAAATTAATTAGACACTTAGTGGAGAAAATTAGTATAGACCCCTATTACATGCAAAAGAAGATGTTTCAGGTCAACATTTTTTATGTCACAGCTTAAGACTGACAATGTCTTGTTTTGTTGCACCTATTACTAAGGAAACACCACCCAATCAACAGCAAGTACAGGCACAACATTCCAAACTTGGCTCTGCTGTTAGCTTGGAGATTCTTGTTACTCATCTGCTGCACAAATTGCTAAAGAATTATTTAGGTCTTTAGTGCCTTAATTGCACATGAAGTCCCAAATGAAACAAACCAAAAAAAGAAAAAAAAAAAGACAACAGAATATACAGTATAGCCATGACCTTTATATTTCCAGGGAACTACAGAGACCAGTATGAAGAGGAAAGCACTTGTCATGATGCAAAGCATAAGGAGGTGATAGTTTCTGACTACCTGGAAAAAAGTTAGCCTAACAGTTCTTATATAGAATCCACAGACAAAACATATATGTGGATACTGAGCATCAGTTTCAGGATGAAATTAAAATAAAATAGGAAATGTGAGTGTTTCTGTGTGCTCTTAAATGGACACTGATAAGCTGGGATACTTTAGCACAATAATCAAGCTAAAGTCTTTGCACACGAAATAATTCATCTTGCTCTGCCTCCCAGTGCAGTTATTTCTCAGGGTGACTATTAGCTCATTATTTGCAGTGGTTACTGGATGTGCCATATATAAGTGACAGAATTTCTTAACAAATAACCAGTTGGAAGTATTCATTTAAGTATAATATTCAATATCTCCCATCCAACTTGCACATCAAGTAGCTACAAGTGCTATTAGTAGACATGAAATATTCATTAGGTTGACCTTCTTAAGGGATAGCTTGGAGCATGATACTGTGCTTTCAGCTTCCTTACTAAGGATGATTTTTACACAGGCAGATTAGGAAAAAAACACCCCAAAACAGAGTTTATGTCAAAAGACAAAAGGCCTGTGTGTTCCAGAAAACTAGTTTCTATAGATAACACAGGTTAAAGAAATCTATAGTATAAGATTCTCCTGTACCCTGATAGCCAGTATCACCTCACACACAATAAAATATTTATGTTGAAAAGGCTGAGATACCTGGAATCCCCGGTTTACCAGTCACGGTGTTTGGAGGCAGAGGTTTCCTTCTCATTTGTGTAGGCTTGGCAGGAGGAAGAGGAGGGTGCTGAGGGCCAGGTGATGTAGTTACTGAATGACATTACAAGACACTGTTATTCATTATTTAACCTCAAATGCTATAAAATCCAGTTACAAGTTATAGCTTGACTTCTCAGACAATGGTTCATTTTTGATTTAGTATCAAAAGGGGAGAGGTGAGGTTAGGAGTTGAAATGAGATGCATTTTCAGCCTTAAATTCTCTGAGAAGTGTGTGCCATGAAGTTTTAAACCAAGCTTACTCTGAAAATATAGCTCCTCTGGGATTTTGTACAAGTGTTTCAGTGATTCACTTTCTGTGGAGTTACTCATTTCTGTCAACACCAGTTTTTTGGCTTACAAAAGGGTATGTCTTCTCACAATAAACACCACCACAGTGTACTAGGAAACATCTTCAGCATCCTACTCACAAAATTTGTGAGTTCGTACTTGTACTTTCTAATTGATAGAATTGCTCATCCTCAGCTTGAAGCAAAAGATGTAGTGAAACGGAATTATCATTAAGAATACTTTATCTTACGCTGTTCAAAAGTGAAAAATGAAAAAAAGTCACTGTCACTCATGCACTGACATGTCTAAAGACAGTTACTGTGGTAGGAAATTCTGAAGCACCCAACTGCGTTGTTTCAATGTGCATTTCTAGCCAGTATCTATTAATTTTATCTGGTAAGGTCCTCTGTCAGAGAGGTCTAAAAGGAGAGCCTTTAATTCATACTTACAAATCATTTTACTGTACTTTCCAGCCAATTATGCACGATTTTATTATGTAAAGGAAAAGATTTTTCTTCCACTATTCACCTTTGCCCTTCTTTCCTTAAGAAAAAACAGGAGATATGTGCAACCCATTTATGTAACAAAAGACTTGTTGTACCTAAGAGGGAAAAATCCTCAAGAGTCATAAAATTCTTATAAAGCTGCCAATGTCAACAAATATGCAAGTTGCATGATCCTGAGGTACTGGCTACACAGAGTACCTCAGGCCCTATGGATTAGACCTTAGTTTGCCCTATAAATAGAGTGACTGTGGGCGAGAAAGGAGCAGATCCAAAGACTCATTTGGGAGAGCGGTTTTAGAAATATTACAATATGCAAACAGAAATATCTCTATCTTTCTCCATTCCCTTTTACTTTTGGACTGTTGCAGTCACTTATAAAACACTTTTCTTTTTTTTTTTTTTTCTTGTGTGATCCCTCAGATCAAGACAGGAAATAATGCTCTGTCTAATTCAGGAAGATGTAGCATTTGTAAGTTTTGTATTAATTCTTAATCCCCAGATGGAGAGGAAAAAAATATGACTAAAGAACTGAAAAAAGATAAATTTTTGCATATATAAGTCATCATACCCTAGATATTACTACATGGTAGTATACATCATTACTTTTTCTCCAGCCCATATTTAGGGAATGGGTTTGTCTGTGATATTTATGGGGTAAAAATGTGCAAGTGTTGACTTGCCAAGTGGTTTCTATCATATTTTCTGAACAACACAATCACAAAAGTTACATACAAGCCAAAACATTGCATTTGGTATATGTATCACAGTTGAATCTACGTCCTGCACTCTGGAAAAACAGCAATCCCTACTATTACTTCCCACAGTGATTTGGGTGATAGTCTGTGATGCTACCACATTTAATCACCAATGGGTGGAGACTGAGCTTGTAAACTAGGATGCACAACAGAATGTAGGGATTTTCTGATAAGGTGGATTCTTGCAAGGACAACATCAGGGTGAACTGTTAGGATTTAATTGATCTCAGAGCTTCTTTAGGGACTCAGTCACTCTTGATGAAAGATGAGGACGTGCAGCCTCTTGGGACAGGCATCTTTACTGTTGACATAGACAATGGGATTGAGGGCACCCTCAGCAATTTTGTGGATGACACCAAGCTGATGGTGCAGTCTACACCCTGGAGGGAAGAGATGGAATCCAGAGGGACCCTGAGGGACCCTGACAGGCTGGAGTAGTGGGCCAGTGCAAACCTCATGAAGTTCACCAAGGTTGAGAGCAAGGTCCCACACCTGAGTCAGGCCAATCACCAATCTCAATACAGGCTAGAGGACAGACAGATTGAAAAAGTTCCAGAGATGGACTTTAGGATATTGGTAGATGAAAAATCAGACATAAGCCAGCTGCTCCTGCTCTTGAAGCCCAGAGAACCATTTGTATTTTGGGCTGCATCAAAAGAAGTGTGACCAGCAGGTATAGGGAGGTGATTCTCCCTCCCTGCTCTCATGAGAGCTCACCAGGAGTATTGCATCCATTTCTGGCATCTTCAGTAAAAGAACAACATGGGCCTGTTATAGCAAGTCCATAGGAGGGCCACAAAGATGTGAGAGAGTTGGGGTTGAGGTTGTTTAGCCTGGAGAAGAGAAGGCTCCAGGGAGACCTTATTGCAGCATCCAGTATTTAAAGTAGCCTTATGAGAGAAATGGTGAAAGATGTTTTACCAGGGGCTGTAGTGGTAGGACAAGGAGTAACATTTTAAACTGAAAGAGGGTACATTTATATTAGATATTATATAATAATATAAACTGGAAGAAAATAGGTTTAGATTAGATGTTAGAAGAAATTCTTTACTGGTGGTTTGACACTGTAACACATTGCCTAGAGAAATTGTCGATGCCCCACCCATGGCAGGGTTCAAGGCCAGGTTGGATGGGACTTTGAGCAACCTGGTCTAGTGGAAGTTGGCCCTGCCCAGGGCAGGTGGGGCAGAACTATTTGCTCTTTAGAGGTTCCTTTCAACCCAAACCATGCTATGATTCCATGAATTTTGATATACATATTAAGGCCTCATGAAGAGAGCTGAGATCACAGAATTATACAAGAAAATTATGAAACAGTAGTAGCTAATTTCATTACCAGAGCCTTTTATGACTACAGTTCAAGGTACTGGATTACTTCAAAGCTCTAAAAGCTTAAGTTAGACATCAAATGGCATCAAATGAGTAAAAGTGCATAAAAAACTTGCAGTCTCTGCAGGTCACAAGTTGGATTAATTTAAGGACATACAACTGCCTGACATTCAGTAATATAAAGTGCAGAGCTTCATCCTTGTTTGCAATTCACAGTTTGCCTCCAGTTGCTGCTAACAGTATATCACACTGGACTTAGTCTTTGCCAAGTACAATGGTCAGGTTGAATAAACTTCAAAAAGAGAAAACATCAGAACTCGGCTGTCAAGGTAGACTCTTGTCTTTGTACAGGTAAATTAGGTGCAAAAGAAATTCAACAGGGATTAGGAACCAACAGCAGTTTGTAAATTACATGTATTCAAAGGAAAACTAAAAGTGCAGTTGCAGCTGGATAAGAAATCCAAGGGTAAAACAAAAAAAGATCTTATTTTCAGTCAGTTTTTATGTCAGTAAAAAGCAGAGCTAAAACAAACTCTGTTCTTGATTATGCTTATGAAACAAAGAAATTCTTTACACATCAGGGTGTTTACATGTTGTAAGTATGTTCATGTGTATATATGGGGCATCCAAACATACTGTAAACTACAACTTTTCAGTTGAAACAGAAAATTTATAATGACCTGACTAGAAAAACATGGAATACAAAAAGCCTGTTTTTAAGTCCTATTTGTGCAAGCTGTTTTTAATTAAAATATTTTGAATATTTTGAAAATACAGTTGCAAGACTTGCAAGAAAAGTAAAGCCTTGTAAAATACATGTAAAAAAACCTGTAACCTGATTTACTCCACATTGTGATTTTCCTTCAAGCTTAATGTTCTTATTTTCCCAACAATACTAATATTCAACAAAATTTTCTCATAAATGGGAGTACAATTTGGTTATGCATTCACCTTATTCTCCTTTGCTATGTGGAAACTATTAGTAGGAAAAAAATCACTGTTTACAGTATTGTGGCTGTTTGATCATAACGATACAACACTGGAGGTGATAATTTTTAGCTTATGGCATGTGCTAGTGACTAAGTAGTGACCGTGAAATATTCTTATTTTATCTCTTTTAGTAGCATCCTGAAGCCATAAGAAGGTGTATTGATAAGGATGATTAAGAATTTTCTTTTCTCGGTGAAGGTGCTTTTTGTGTAGAAAAGGCAGTGTTTTTATTTTTCACACCACTTACAATTTTCCGTATTTTCTGCTTTTATTAACCTTACCAGAAATTGGCTTTTGCCAGCTATCAATATACTCCACAGGTTTTTCTACATCCACATCAAATCGCCTAGGAAAATCCTCAGGTGTATACACATCATCTGTGAAACAAAGGAAATGGAGTAAGTCTCTACAGTGCAGCACCAAGTCATGGAATACTTGTATATTGTATATGTTCAAACTCTAGTTAACATTAAGTGCAAAACCAGCTTGTATGGCCCACCTGTATTTTTACTGATAACTAAGTGAAATCCATTATCTTATTCAAATAAGTAGAAAACGATCTGTTTCTAGAAAGTCTGCAATTTAATTTTAAACATTCCTTGAAGAAAGTATATTTGAAAAGAGGGGACTAATAAGATGAAGAGGTAACAGATGAGTTAAACCAAGATTTGATGTGGAAAGATGAGCATAGAGAACATTCTAGTTTTCAGTGTATGGAAAAAAATATGCACTGATTCTTGCAAAGAGCAAAGTTCTCCCTCTCCCCATAATAAGATCTTTGGTCATCCTCAATATTAAATGGTTAGAGCAATTCTGAACCAAACATATACCATATTTGGAGTACAGGAGGCAAAGTACACATTAAAATATACTTAAAAGTCATATAAACACATTTTCAACAAACTACAGTAAGCGGCATTAAAACGATCAACACAATTCCTGGTACAGAACAACTGTTTCACGTGCTGGTATTTACAGTACCAACAGACTGTTAAATTAACATGCTTTCTCTATACAAAATAAGTGTATTTGCTTTATAAAAACCTTCTATTTTGAATATTTCAATACATTTAAAAATTATATAAAAGTTTGTGTTTGCACATAAGGTACCCGCACTATCAAACTTTGCTGTGTTTATTGTAGCATTTGTCTTATTCTAGCTAATGTAACTCCCTTATTACAAACATTTCAACTTATCACGCTCATTCAAACTTTTAACAGAACTGAGAATAGATGTATTTCTTGCATGTGCGTTTGTGTCTTCTTTCACTTCTAAATTTTGCCCTGGAAATACTCATGGGGTCTGGAACACCTTTAAACTAACCACTGTGTCATTAATAGCAGAAACACCATCAAAAGAGCAGGTCATTTTAAGGGAAGCAATGCAAAAAAATGCCCTTGAAAAAACAAACTATCTTTATATTTCAATTACTCTAGAACTTGGATATACACCCTTAGTTTAAAAAATAAAAAGAAAATGGAACACAAAGTTAATGACCATTGTAATGAAAACCAACTATCTCTCTTTCACAAGGGAAATGGAAATGTCGTTCAAAATTTGTTTGCTGATGTTTGTCAGGAAGTTAAATAGCTCAGGAGCAGTTTTTAAATGATTAGGATTAAATTTTAAAAATAGCTTAGTAAAATAAGCTACATACCCTAAGATAAATGTGAAAAACCATCTCAATAAAATGATATTCTAGAGAAAATGGCTAAAACACGGCAAAAAACCTTAAAAGGAATGCTAGTCATCGCTGCCTCTTTTCCACAGTCAAGTTTACCACCTGGCACTAAAGCTATCCAGGAGACTGAGAAGCCTGCCAGGAAACCAGCCACAATCCCATGCTCTGATGCTGGAAAAAACAAATTCCACTGCTTATCATCTGGGCCCTGGAGCTGCCAAGCAGCCTCTGCATGGGGTGAAACATCTTTGACTGAGGCTAATGAGCCCAGCCAGGAGGAAGGAATGGAGTACATTCAACTGTAGTGCCAGCCCAGCAAGGAATTGAAAATTCAAACTGGTGTTTGAACAACAGAGTAACCAGGGCTCTTCAGTAAAGGTGCTCTTCTTCAGAGAAAGAATAAATGATGACAGCTCTGAAGGTAACCCTGAAAACATATTGCTCCTTACAGTCCAATCAAAGAGTCTGATCAGCTTAGATCAAAAGTTAAGGATTTTGATTAACTAACCACAGAAAACAACATTTTCATAATGAAGAAATGAACTTCCCCAGGTCCAAAATTCCTCTGAATATCTTAAAATGTTATAACATCTTCAGGATGTTTCTTCGACTTAGAGAAAAAAGAATTCTGTAACTTGGCAATGGAAAATATTACTGGAAGTATCATTTTACAGGATAATTCTAAAAAAAAAAATTATTTATTTTCCAATGAGTACATATAGCATGCCCTGGAAGTATATATACCATGCATAGTAAGTGGTAGTGATGACTTTTGACATCATCTCCCACAACTAAGCTGCAGCTCTTCTAGAATAGTGCAACGGCCACTACTAAATAGACATGGAAATAATGACAGCTGGTGGGCACACTAAGAAGAGCATTTAAAATAAGATTGCTTAAAACAATACTTCAGCACCTAAACCAACTTTAAGCACAATAAAC
Organism: Margarornis squamiger; assembly: GCA_035222235.1. Classification (NCBI taxonomy): domain Eukaryota; kingdom Metazoa; phylum Chordata; class Aves; order Passeriformes; family Furnariidae; genus Margarornis; species Margarornis squamiger. The sequence continues at coordinate 17,291,169 of JAWWTY010000001.1, forward strand.
TACATGTCACAAATTACATGCCAAAGATGCTAGAGAGAAACAGTACACAGGCAAAAAAATGTTTAGAATAGACTGTATATGATTCAGGCTATCCTAGTCTAGCTGGCAGGAAGCAACGGCATGGGACAGTAGCATTATCAGTAGTGTGTGAACAGCCAAAAGTTTCCTCTGAATATGCATATTATTTATTTATTAATATTATTTATTAGTTTAAAATTTAATTGTTGATGAAGAATCCCAAAATTATGTATTTAATTAACCAGTGGTTCTATTAAAAAAACAACAGTTTTTATATTGATGTAATAAATTAATGCTCTATTAAATAAAAAATGACAGGTTCTTTATGAATTAGTACTGACAACATTATTTTGATTGGATTGAAAAATCAAGTACAGTTGAAAAAGGACAAATTATTTTCCCCTCAATCAAACCCATGTTTTTAATAAATCTCGGTGGTTAGGGATGTATGTTATCTATGGGGGTAAGGACATGTACATTGAAGTCCTCAGGTCCTCTGTCATCCTTCAATTTGGAATTTTTTGGTGCTGAAGTATTCAAGCCTGAATACTCCACAGTCCAAATCTGCATGGTCTGAATATGAATAGGTCAGGTGCATAGCTAGCAAGATATCTGGTTTAAAGGCTTTCCCACCAAGCCTCCTGACTTGGACTCAAACAACTGCATGACCCTTTTCAACAAAATGTTTTCCAATTATTATTCTGGACCTAACATCTAGAAAACACTGGTAAACAGTAGCCAGATAATAATCTATCTGTAAGTTTACACAGACTGAGTATCAATATCATTTCATAATGACCCTCAGGAATTCTATAACATGATCAGTAGCAGCAATTACTCATGGTGCTCTGAGAAACTAAATTCTGTAATAATTTGAGGAAGCCACATCTTTGTCTTTTACTGGTAAGTTTAAAAAACACCAAAACATGCAGCTCTACCTGTTGTTGGCACAATCCACTTTGGCAGACCAGGTGCTTTTGTTCTGGCTGGTGCTAGTGTGGTTTTACTAAAAGCTGTGAGAGTTTAAAAAGAAAAAAAGAAGAAAAGAAAGTTCCATGAGAAGAATACCCAACAGACTTCTACGTGATGCCAACAATTCCACAGTAGAGAAGAAATAGTAACACCTGCTGTGATGACACACACAGTTTTGGGGTTTTTTTTCATTTGTTTTTGATTTGGAAAGGCTTTACCTCTAGTCTTATTAACTGATTGGAAAATACCCTTTTTTTTCTCCCAACACCACTTAAAATTTCACTAAGCCTAGGTGAAATTAATTAATCTCCCTCCTGCTCCCAGATTAAATAAACAATTATTACCAGGTCTGGTCTGTGATTTATCCGTTGGCTTTGGTCTTGCGGAAGTGAGACGCGTTTTATGAGGTGCTGAAAGAAATAAGGTTTTGCTTAAGCACTGTCTGTAAAAAATTGCACTGATAGTGCAGTGCAATTTGCCAGACAAAAAAGGTCCATGCACCAATATGATACAGCAAAGTGGACATATGAGAGTTCTATGAGTACCAATCCAAAATGTATGTTGAAAATGCTAGTTTCTTTAGTGGTCAGATGACTCTATCATGCAGTCTGACCAGTTACAGTCATGTTTAGGTTTAGGAAAAGATATAAAATATTTACAGCCAGTTACCCAACTGTATATGGATACAGAGTTAGCTCTGCAAGGTATCCATGGCCTTAAGACATTTAATTAGGTTCTGTAAAAAACAAACAAACAAAAAACCTCAAAATAAAACACCACACTGGACACTGCCCCCCCAACCAAATACTTTGATAAAACCATGAAACACTGAACTATTGCTGAGAAAACAGCAGGAAGCATTCAATGTAGACACTGCTGAATCACAGTGTCATCATCAAGGTTGAAATCAGAAGCCTTCAACCTTTTCTTATTGTTGTCTTTCACTTGCAAAATAATTTTGATATTTTAGTACAGGATCTGTGTAAATCACACTGAAAGCTGAAAGCATAAGCAGTAGCCACTACTATCCTATGCACAATTATCAACCTCTGTAAGTCAGCTTTTTTAAGTAAGTAGAGCTGGCTATTTGATACTCAGATCTAATAACTACTCTATCCATAACACTTAATCCAGCCTCTCTGAAGCATCAGAGAAAATACTTATGCAGTACAGAACATATTACTCAGTTTTGACATTTAGATTTGGGAAAAGTTTGACAGATTTAGTTTTTATAGGGCAAATGGTGGAAGTTAGTTACATCTATGTTCACAACACTGTATATCTGAGGATGCAGTACACAGCACTCACATTGTTTAAAATATTCATATCATCTTTGACACGATACTGATTAAACCTCATTTTCAAAGCAATAAAAATATTTGATAAGGGGGAAAATACATTCTCACGTTATGTATTTGTAATAGTTTTAAAGGTAATAATGAACTGACCATTAAACATTAAACTGTACTGATTTTACTCAAGAACTAGAGACTCCCAATACAACAACTTAAGAAAATCTTAAAAATTACCTGCATTGAACCATGGAATTTCAGTTGCTTGAGCAATTTTGGGCTTGGGTGAAACGTGGTATGTTTCATTGGGAACTGAAAATGGAGATAATTCTGCTTATCAAATGCAAATTATTTCCTTTTAAACATATGACATCATAGGTGGAAAAGAAATTCAAATTGTTTTCGTGCAGAACATAAACAAAAAGAGTCAGTGCTAGGAACCTCACAGAAAATCATGCTTTTATACAGGTAAGCCTTTCAGGACTAGGAAGACATATCTCATTAGTAAGTCAGACAAAATCAGAAAAGATGATCAGCCAATGGCTTTCTATATGACTCCTCAGCCTTGTACATGAAGTACTTATTTCTAGAAAAAAATTGCATGAAGAAGAAAAATGGTTGGAAAATTAAAACCAGCAACATTTTGTACATGCACTGGAATGTGGATAACAAATGAGCATAACATAAAGATATATTAAGGTATTTCTGTTGATTAAAGTGTAAGTTTAGCCATATAGCAAAAGCAGAGAAAGTAAAGTTTCATGAAAAATAAACTAACATAATATTCTCATTACCCAAAGGTATTTTGGACCCATCAACAACATGAACTGTTACAAGGTTAATTGATCCCAGGTGTGTTGCCCTTGGAGCTATAAAAAACAAACCATTGTTCTGTGAGTAGGGAAATGAAAGACGTTGGATTTCATGAAGAATCTGTCTCCATTGTTTCCTAAAAACCTATCTACGCATCTGCTAAGACAATTTTAACAGACATGAGACAGAAACATGTTCTGATTAGTCTGGATGTATTTTCATGCTGACAACCAGACAGTGCAACTATTCTGCTGAGCTCCCACTAACTTCAGAACAAATGCCCTAAAGGTGGAGTTTTGACAGTATGTGATCTTTCTGATTCTTAGTCTATTAACTTACACTTCCTTAAAAATTTCTAAAAGCTTGTAGCAACATATTTGTCTTTCAGACCTCACTCAAATTTCATGGAAAAGTATCTAAATTACTGACTGAAAAGGACAGACTCGCAGGCAGAGACACACGCTGTATGTCTCTTTGTCTTTCAGAAATAAGGTTAAAATATGGGAGTTGGAAAAGAACCTGCTCACTAGCATACAGAGCATGGCTAAATAGTGCCATTTGTATTTAATGGTAAACACTTGTGTACTGCTTTTCCTAATGGTAGTTTGTTTTGCACATACACAATTACAATGATTTAAATCTTAAAAGGCAAAGAATAAACGTCTAAATTCTGTTTTCTAAAATTCTTTCCCTAAAACTAACTTTGTGGTGGTACCAAAAGATGGCACTTGTTAACTATGACATGATTGGAAATAGTTCTTATCCAACAGAGACTTAGAATCTAACCTCGTTACTTAACAGCCTTTCAAAGTAAGGCATTTAGAAAAGAAATTTTTGTCATGGACTCTTCAGTTTGATGTTCATAGTAATATATATGTACATATAGTATAAATGTATGTAGTATATAGTTCTTGAATGAATAAGGTCACTCTGCTTAAATTTTTTTTGGCTATATAAAAAGGACAAGCCTAAGGGGGGGAAAAGTGTGTGTATGAATTATAAAGCTATTAATTAGGCAATTTGCCTTAAACTATTATCAGTTCAGTGGTTAGATCAGAGAGGAAGAAAGATTAGGAGCTGCTCTTCCTTATAACCATGTTGTCACTCCTCCCCTAACTATATTTTTCTCCTGTAACCCTCCTACTTAGCAATTTTTATTGAAATAGTTCACACCCAGGGTAAAGCTGAGGTGTCACCATCCTTCATTGTAACTATGCATCCCTGAATCTACTGAGGTTACTGCAAAAAACCACTGTATTGAAGATGCTTATGCTCTTAGCATCTAACTCTCTTGGACTGAGATTCTGTAACCCGAGTTTCAAAAGTACTTGAGAAATCGAATCAAATGTATTTGGGGTAGTAGAATCCCCCAAAAGAAGAGAACTTTGTGAATGTGGCCACAGAAATATATTTTAATTAAAATTAATTGAATTCTTCACATTTTTAATGGCTACTAAACCCATCCCATGGAAATTGATGCAATTCTGGGGCATTCAGTTTGATACAGTTTATTAACATACTCTGAGCTGAACTATGACACTAATTTCTGTCTACTTATTATGCACGTCCCATGACTGCAGTACTCAATGACAGCTGAAAATGTAACTAAGGCAGTGCCACAATAACACTTCTAAAGTTACAAACTGTAAATTACCAGGTTTAGTTTGTGGTACTTCTGGCCAGACAGATGTTTTGGGTTTGGAAGGAATGAGCAGTGTTTCTTTTGGAGCTGAAAGAAAAGGAAAGAGATTATTATTGTATTCTTCAGGAGTCATGATCCAATGCCATATTTAGCCCACAGAAAATGCATGCCTCAAATGCCTGAAAAAAAGACAATAACAATTCCATGGTTTTCTGGAACCTGAAACAAAATGACTATCAAAACACAGAAAAGTCCCAGCATTGTGCTGTAGGATAAGTTGAGTTAGTGTCTAAAATTCTTACTCTAAAAGAAAAATGAGGCACTGAAATTGGTTGGAGATCTAACAAACACAGATTTCTGACCAGACATAAGTCGGAGGCTATTTTTGCTTTACATCTAAAACAGGAATGAGAATCCTTTGTGCTAAGATACATGCATGTGGCAGCAGAATGAAGGACAGTGAAACACTGTTATATAAATACCACATCGGAGCATGGTTTCTAGAAATTTCTCCATTGAAAAATGCATCTTAACTTTAAGGAAACTTATTTACCCATTGTTGCCCTTGAATGCCCAGTGGTAGTAGAAGATTTTGTAATAATTGGTTGTGGAGTTGTCTGTTGTATTGCTGTTAAGGAAAAAATGTGAAGAATCTTAGAATATTTATCTGTAATAGAAACAAAGTAGCATTTGCACTATTTCTAAAACTTGCAAAAAGCCCCAATCTAAGGAGTAGCAGAATATCTTGAAAATTAACTGCTGACAGATAAAATTGCCTTTCTATTAACTTCCACTATACATTTCTCAATAACAAAAATGAGGAGCCACAGAGTCCCCTGTAACTATTTCTAAAGCTGCCTTTGTTCAGTGTAGCATGCAATGTGAGTTGCTAATTATGCAAGCACGTTACAAAGGAGGTCTGCTGCAATTTATGAAAAGAAGCATCCCTCATTACCAGGAGGTAATTAGAGGAAACTAGCCACTGAAATTTGCCAATACTTACATAACTAGATTTTAAGTGCTATATTCATTTGCTATGTTTAATAGAAAGGAGGGAAAACGTTTTTGATGTTATATTACATATCCTACTATTATTTTCAGTGTAGTTTTGGCATCTTTTGGATCGATTTTCTTAAGTGTATTGCATTTGTTTCAGCACAAAACTGGATATGAATAATTCTGTTAAGACGCACAAAATCTGAGGCTAAGGGAAAGAATGATTAAACACAAACACACAAAATTAAAATAGTTACTCCATTACCAGGTCTGGTGTAGGGCACTCTTGGTTTTTCAGTTGTTTTTGGTTTGGCATGAATGAACTGTTTTTCAGTTGGAGCTGGAATAAAAACAAACAGCACCCAAAACAATAATTGAAAAAACGCACTGCTTTCATAGCACACAAGGAACATAAGCACGATCTGATCTGTAATAAGGCAAATTATGCAAGGGTAAATCTGAAAGTCAATCAGTTGGAATTCCTGCAAAGAAAGGAAAACAAGTTAAATGGCCACTTACACAAGCAGACTTCTTAAAAAATATATATAAAAATTTGTACCTTTCCATCAAGTAGTGAAGAATATAGTCATGAACATTATATTGTAAAGTAATGGGACAACACCAGACAGCAGTACCCTGTGTCTTCCTCATCTGCCTTACATGAGTGCCTGAGTTCATTTTTCAGTGGACTCTTTGTATCAAACGATTTACAAATCAAATTTTTTTGGGCTTGTGTGTGAATGATTTTATGTTGTTATCTTCATACTCTTCAGTTAAAAATTCTTGTTAAAAAAAGGTAGGAATCATTTACTGAAAAAGGTTATCTTAGTCCTTGATAGTCTGTGGTCTGCACCAATGTGAGAGGTCCCAAATGTTCTCCTTTTGCCTGTGCATTCTACATCCCCCTTGCTCTGAAGAACCATTTCCTGCATATTAATATTGCATCAGGTAGCCCCAGATGTGTGCAACAGGGCACATACTTCATAAAGCTATATAAAGAGGTATTGATTGAATACTAAACGAAGTGTCAATGCACACAGGGGATATATATTAAAACAGAAACATGATGAAAAGCATTTTTCATTTCCTCTTCCTCAAAAAGAAAAAAACAAACACATATAGTTTGAATATTATTAAATGGTTATTAATATTTCATTTTCAGAAAATCATGGTCAATGTCTGTCTCTGAAACTGGGGACAGAGAATTGATCATTGGCAAAGATTGCTCAAGCAATACTCTGCTGCCCAGCACTGCTTGGGTTCAGTGACCCTTAATTGGTCTACATCTGACAATTCAGCTAAGAAAGAACACTTAGCTAATGTTTCATATATTTAAACAAGTTTTCCCAACCTGGATGACTACTAGAATTTAGCAGAGAGGATGGTTTTAAGAACCAGTATTTAGAGAGTCACACAGCTTGTCTGTGTACGTCACTCTAGAGTTGATAGCTTATAATTTTCTTCTGTGAAAGTATACCATGGGGAGTTGCACTGGTTTCAGCTGGGGAAGAGTTAACTTTCTTCACAGTGGCTGATATGGGGCCATGTTTTGGATTTGTGCTGAACACAGTGTTGATAATATAGAGATGTTTGTGTTATTGCTGAGCAGTGCTTTGCACAGAGCCAAAGCCCTTTCTGCTTTTCATACTGCCATGCTAGTGAGGAGACTGGGGGTGCCTGGGAGGTTGGAAGGAGACACAGCTGTGACAGGTCACCCCAACTGACTGAAGGGATTACAGAATGACAGAATATGCTGAGTTGGAAGGGACCCACAAGAACATTGTGCCCACCCTAAGCCCTGCACAGGACCATCCCCGAGTCACACCATGTGCCTGAGAGTATCTTCCTAATGGTTCTTGAACTCTATCAGAATATTCCACACCATATGACATTGTGCTTAGTATATAAAGCTGGGGGCATGAAGGAGGAAGGGGAAGTTTGGAGTGATGAGGACTGTCTTCCGAAGTAGATGTTATGTGTCATGGGGCCCTCCTCTCCTGGGGATGGCTGAACACCTGCCTGCCCCTGGGAAGCAGGGAATTAATTCCTTGTTTTTCTTTGCTTGTTTGTGCATGGCTTTTGCTTTCCCTGTTAACCTGTCTTTATCTCAACCCAAGAGTTTTCTAGCTTTTATCCTTCCAATTCTCTCCCCAGTCCTGCTGGTGGGGAGTGAGCAGATGGCATTGGGGTTGTGGGGCTTGGCTGCTGGCTGGGGTTAAACCACAACAGGAGTGAAGCAGAAGAGTATTTTAGAATGACATTATCCATACTTCAGATGAAGAAGTTACAAGAACTGCTATCTGCTCTTTAAGTAAAGCCCCCTTTTACTGGAAAATAGATAACATTTGGAGGAATTGCATCATCCTGACTGGAAAGGCTAGAAGATGAGGAAAAGAACCACTGAAAGTAAATGGGCTCAAGACCAAAGAGCGAGAAAATATCTAGAAGCAGAGCAAAATTTCATTATTAGTTTTTAATAAAATGTAATGACCTGTCTCTAAGATGATCTCATCTAAAAAGAATGAAAAATAGAATAATTATTTATGAAATACACGGTTACCCAGTGTTGCCTTTGTTCTTTCAGGAATACGAGGAATCATAGTAGTATCTGGTTCATCAAAAGTTGGAAGAATTTCTGTTGGAAAAAAATGTCAATAAAATGATCTGAATAATGAAGAGAATCTCCCTTTCCTTCCCACACCCCTAAAATACCTTTCAGTATACATACAGTATACATCAGGAGAGGAATGTTTTGAAACAGCAATGGATGTTTACCCTTAGAAACTTATAGTTCTGAAACACAAAAACCCTGAAACCCTAATCCTTCAGTGAAATCACTGATTATCTTACATAGATCAGTCAGACTGAAGATGGGGAGACACCCAATCAAGATATGATTGAAGGGAATCCTCAGTCTAATCTGGTCACAAATGTGTATGTAAAGAAAAAGCAACACAGCAGCACCAAGGGGTTTCTCTCATAAAATCTTCAAAAACATGATGCAAACTACTGAAGCGTATGCCCAGATAAAAGCTGGGGATAACATTTATCCTTGATTAAAACAGGTACGTCACTACTATTTCTTCTGGTAATATCTGCATAAGATAAAAAAAAAAAAATAAAGTCTTGAACTGCTGAAGTTGCCATCAGTGGTATGACTTAATTGCAGCAGTGCAGAGGTTTCTTGAGCTAGAATGATACCCCAATAACAGCAATGTACTGATGACAATGCCCCCCACAGCCCTCCCTGAAAGCAGCTGCTCAGTTAAAACTGCAGTTTGACAAAAGACTGGATAGTTTACCAGGCTTGCCACGTGGAGCATCTGGGATGGGAGTTGCTTTAGGTTTAAAGGGAATATGTTGTGGTTCTTTAGCAGCTGAAAAAGAAGATCCGTTTTAGGGGTTTATACTTTTCAGAAATTAGACAGGTTTATTGCACAGGCACTGCATGTCTCATGCTCGCAAAGAAAAACAATCCCTGCATGAAAGACAGCAAAACTGAGTGTCAGATACATACAGAAATTTAAAGAGGAAAGAAAATCATGAATGAAAACATGGGTGGAAAATTGATCAAGTAAGCAAAATCTGGAGTCAAGCAACAAAAACTGAAAGAATACAGACAACTATAGTGGACATGTTTCCACCTGTATTTCACAGCTCACAACTGCAACACCCATGGCATGCTTGTCTCCTACAAGTGTCAAAGGAATGTGTGTGACAGGGAAAGAAATTTCCTGTGAAGACAACAAAACTGCTAGAAATCTTTCAATGCCTGGAACAGAGGAGAATTAAGTTCAGTAAGTACAAATGAAAACAAATCAAAACCACAAAGAGATGATGTGAAAAACAGGCTAATGATATATAAGCATTGGTCCAAGGAGCAGGGAAGAAATAATAATGACCAGCTCAAGGTAACGAATTTACCTGTTGCTGTCTTTTGTTGTTCAACTATAAATGTACTAGGTTCCAAAATTTCACAAAAACAAAAAGATACACAGAATTAAGGGTAAGTATAAGCAAAAGGGTAAAAATACTCCCTTTTACATGACTGATTTATTCTCATTTTGGAACACATACTTAATTTTTAAAAAAAAATAAATTATTTGTGAAATTATTCAATATATATTCACTTAAAATAATGTTTCACTGATACTTTCAGAACCATTAGGAGGTTTGGCACTTCACTAGTATGTAAATCCCTATTAAGCATATTTTAAGGGTCAAATTCCAGTACCAGGTCACACAAACACATGAGTGGTTTGAGTTACAGATATTTGGAGTCATACACAAAGGCTCTCAAATATGTTTTTCTCTAAGCATCTTTTGATAGGCACAAAAGAGATGCAACTTCTTCCTACTTCTTACCATATTTGCATGTTGTCTACCCTGCCATACAGATTATTCATCAGCAATAACTGTCATGTGCCTGAAAAGCATTGAGAACTCACTAAAACTGAGACATTAAAAATAGAAACCAGCTCTATCTTCCTTAAAACACCAATTTAGTGATAACTAGAAAATGTATTTGTAATATTAAGGGATTTTAATGAACAATTTATTCACTGAGGAAGGACAACCCAAAAGAAACTCTGAATATCCAAGCACAACAAAACAACAATGTATTTACCAGGTTTTGTGTGTGGTACATCTGGACTTTGTGATGCCCTGGGCTTGGAAGGGACTCGTCGACTTTCTTTTGGACCTGTGAAGATGAGCAGAGTTTTGAATATGTTATTGAGGGTGATGATTCTTGGACCTGTGAAGACGTGCAAAGTTTAGAACACATTATTGAGGCTGATGATTCATCATGTGTCTTTTGATTTTCTGGACAGGAGATTGATTTTCTGCTAAAAAATTTTTTAGAAATTACTTCTGTCATTTGAAAATAATCAGAAAGAGATCTCCTGTCGATGTGATCAATGTTATATCAGTGCAAAGACTGAAGACAAAGCGACTGTTACAGTGCAGTGTCAGATTAACTCTCCACTCCTCTCAGCAATTGCAAACAGAGCTTTCAGCAGAGTAAACTGCTGTAGCTCTAACACTTCCCCTAGTTGTGCTTCTCAGGCTTTTCATATTCCAAAAAGCTACTCCTCATTTAAATTAACTTTGCATTAAAAGATTCCACAGCAAAGCAATCAAACAGAAGAAACATGGAAACTTACCACTAATTTTCAAACGGACAGAACTATTTCCAAAGTATTGGGAACAGGAAAGTACTGTAATTGTACACTTGTAAATGAGTAACTAAAAAATACAAATACTTCTGTCACACTCTATGGAAATTAAGATGCAAGTTTCCCTATGTGAAAGGGCTCAAGATGAGTGTTAGCCCACACATCTCCATCATTGTGTGTTATTGACATGTATAAATATCCAGCTGATTATCTTGTTCCATGACAACTATATAGCAAAATTCGATTACGCCAGCGAAACACAGCCTATGCAATAAGCAACTGTGCATCTTCAGAGAAATCCTCAGTTTTGAAAATTTCCAAACTGATGACACTTTCATGCACTAAGGAGCAAAATATTGCTAAGCTTACTTGCTCTGGTTGGAGGAACACGCGGACTGGGCGAAGTTTTAGGTTTGGAAGGCCCATGACGCGTATCTTTAGGAGCTGAAAGAAAGAAACTGGGTTAAACATCAGTAAAGTTTTCCAAGGTATCAGTGTCAACTACCACCCATGGCAGTCAACAAAAACAAAACAGAGATTTGAACCAAAGGTATTGTATGGAAGGGATGCAAAAGAGAGATTTTTTGAACAAAATCAGATTATCGAGAAAAGAAATAATCTTCTGTGACAAAACATCAACTAAGCATGTGATAGAATTGCTGGTTCCATTTAAGAAGAGGACTTAAAAAAGTAAAAGAAGAAGAAAACAAAATAAGTAGCTTCAAATACAAAGACAACACAGCTCTGTAATGGAGGTTGTCCTGGAATGATTCACAGAACCAGATTCAAGGGACAAAAATGCCTTAGTCAAATGGCTATGCCTTAAGCAATCATGTGACCAAAGATCACTGAAGTGCTTGTGTTCTGACAGTGAAATTGAGGTTTGAGTGAAACAGAATTATTTTCCAGTCCTCTATGAAGGGCTGAATTTCATTTCATAAACCAGAGGGGAAGGGAAGTAGAGAAAGAAAGCTAGCAGCATGCAGCTCTGCCCACCCAAACCATACAACCAACAGAAACGATGCCACCCCTACAGAATGACTGAAGACATATACTTAGGGTTGTGTTCTGATCTATCCCCTGCCTCTTATCATTAAAGGCTGAAGGAAATTGCCCTATGTTTTGTGCATAACAACTTGAAAGGAGCAAGGATTCTCCTTAATTGTTTTGTAGAAAGCAAGAAAAGAGACAGAGAACCTTGCCTGTTAAATTATTAAGGAACATGCAAAGAAAGGTGACAAATTTTTGCAGGTATATTCTTAATGATTTGTGCTGAGGAAGAAAGACAATATAACTATTCAAACAAGAAAGCATCATTACCTGTTGTTGACTTCGGTTTCTCAGTTCTATACTTAATTGGTTCCTGAACTGCATTAGCAAATAAAACAACAAACCCAAGTATTATCAAGAACAATCAAAATGTTGCAATCACTATAATAATAATCCACAATAATCATACTATCTCTGCTACAGCCGATGACAGATGGTCATTCCTCTCTGAAACTCAACACTTCAGAGTATTACACTGCTCAGAATTGCCTCCAGTGCAAGGTAATAGCTTTAATACAGAACAGATCCCAAATATAAATCTGAAGCTTTTGTAAAAGCCACAAAGAGACTGTGGGTGGTTTTTCACCTTCAACTCTGTACACTTTCCTGATTTATTTCAAAAGTTTTTTCCAAGCAATAGCTGCAGACTTACTGGGGGGAAAAGGAACCTGAATTGTCATCTCTCTGCCCATTTTCTCACCAATACCATTTAATACTGCATATACCTTGGATACCTATACTGGTTCTGGCTGGAATGGAGTTTATTTTCTTCATAGCAGCCCCTGTGGTACTGTTTTAGATTTGTGACCAAGAAAGTGTTGATAACATACCATTGTTTAGCTATTGCTGATTATTGCTTGTTACAGCATCAAGGAGTTTTCTTTTTCACTCTGTCCCCAAGCAAGTAAGCTGAGGGTGGACAAGATGCCAGGAGGGTACACAGCCAGGACAGCTGAACCAGGGTGACCAAAGGGATATTCCACCTCATATAATGCTAAGCTTAGCAACAAAACTTTCCAAAGGACCCATTGCTCCTAGACTGGCATTGGTCTGCTACTGGGATGTGGTGGGTGGTATCATTTGGGTTTTTCCCCATTTTTTTTTATCCTTCACTTGTTAAACTGCCTTTATCCTGAGCCACACTTTTTTTTTTCCCCCTCACTTCTGCTTCCCTGATTCTCTTCCCCAAACCACTGTGGGGTGGAATGAGCAAGTGGCTAGTGTGTGATTAGCTGCTGGCTGGGGTCAGCCCACTACAGTACCTCATACAACAGCTAGTGTGAGTTGCACAACTTACTTTCTCCATCCTTAATTAAATGACACCCCTCCTTTTCACCTTCACCTTGCCAAAAAACAAGCAAATTCACACAGAAAAGACCTGTTTTAACTGAGAATTGCACAGAAAATGCTCACTGTAAAAGTGAGTAATGAAGAACTGAAGACAGATTTTAAAATTACCAGGTTGCTTGTAAATTCCACATGTCGGTGGCTTTTATCCCACAAGAAATGGTCCAGCATATATGCCAAAGGGATACATATAATTCTGAAGCTCCACTGATCACAGTAGTATTCATAAGACACACATCTCAGTATGATAAGCTAAAGAAACAATGTACTTACCAGACTTTGTTTGTGACATCTCTGAGCTTGGTGATGTTCTAGTTTTGGAAGGAACATGCTGTGGTTCTTTAGGAACTGAAAAAAAAATAAAATTCAAGAATTTATACTGACAGAAGGCATAATATTAAAAAAGAACACACGCCTTTGGGACCCTCTGGAAACACGAAAAGCATGAGTGATGGAGAAATATGAAAGCTTGTCACATGAAAAAACAGTGCTGATGGAGAACCTCTGTAAGAGGATAACATAAACCAAGGCCAGCATGGAGGGACCAGTATAAAAGGTGAAGCAGCATATGGTAGAAACTGAATATAGAGACTAGTCCAAGAGTCCATGTAGTATAGAGACAAGGTAAATTGTAGTGGTTCTGTCCACTTTACCAGAACACATTTGTGTGAGGAAAAAACCAGAAAAGATGATTATGAATTGTTAGTGTAAAAAACCCCACAAACCCCTTACAGGATGAAATTCAATATTAAAGAATTATGACAGCAGAGTGTAGTGAAGATGTATTTGTGATGCTCAGCATACACTGAGAAAAAAGCTCAATGTGATGATCTCCAGGTGATTTACCCTCTAGGTAAAACTGTCACCTATTGTTGGTTTTAGTTGGTCAGTTCTAAGTATTAGAGATTCCAGCACTGTATCAGAAATAAAACATAGATGATATTTTGAAAATTGAAGAGAATAACTCCACTTACAATTACTAGTACTTGTCTAGAAATTCCATTCTGAATCATATACTATATACACTGCCTCATACAGAAAGAGTTATATTAAAAGAAGTCTCTGAGAAAGCAGTGTAAGCTGCAAGATAATGTGAGTTTTCTTCTCCCATGGACTTCAATATATATCCGAATATATATTATGTTATTCAAAAATGACTTTCTAGAGACACAAATCTCTTCCTTTCGTGGTGTATTTCAAAGACAGTTTATATATACACTTGGAATCAGAGACTACTTGCTTGTTTACTGGATGCCATGTCATTAAAGAGCACTGTGGTGTATTGTGTTGCACGATCATATAATTTAGCCCTAAACAGGTATGGATCTAAACCAAAACTGTGTGTTTAGGAGCCATAAGGATGTGAAATTGATGGTATGCCTCTCTGTCAATTCTTCTGTATGGATGACGATAAAAAACCCCCCACAAAACAGTACAAGCTGGTAACATTTGTGTGACAAAATCATTAACCAGTTTTGAGAAGGCCAGACTAACCATAATAATGAGAATGGCCACTGAGGTAAAAACTGAGTTTATGAGAAGTTGCATTTAAGGTGCAATTTGAAAGTAATGTTTTGTAATCAGCAGTCATGGTTAAAAAATTATGAAAGAAAAAGATTTTGACTGCTTTCTACATGAGATAGTCACATCTAATAGATAACATCAGATTAAAAAAAAAATATTGCTCCATGTCTACAATTTAAAGGTCTTCAGTAAATTCATTATCATGAAACTTTTTATATTTACAAAAAGATAACATATGTTAATATTTGAAACCCTTTCAATTTTCTGTTGATATTACCAACTGGATGGGGGACAGAATTTTTCTGCCTGCTACTGAATTCAAGTGCACTCACATGTAATGACATAAAAATCCAGCATTTTGGAATACAGTTTAAATGATCATTAATGCCAACAAATATTTATAAACAAAGACTAACTTTGTGTAGGACAATTTACTCTCTCATCCAGAAAATAATAATGTCATGAAAATAAGTAATTGTTACTTAAAAGGGAAACATATTTATTCTACCAATGTGAAGCAGTGTGGGAAATAATCGTACCACCCAGGTAGCCACAGTGCCTACTTTAATTGCTTGGTTATTTGCTTTAGTTAGCACTGTTAATCTGAGCATAACAGAATTATTCTTGTCTTTTTTATTCTTTTGCATGTTGAAAAATACCTAGCAAATGTTACTAGTCCTGAAAACTGCAAGTAAATTGCTGAGCACAGCAGAACAGAACCCCATTATGTTTTAACTGGCTCAGATAACTAAAGAGCTGCCTAGAAATACATTTCAATCCAATAGAAACTGTATTAGAAATAATCACAAAGCAGTTTACCATCTTTGGCTTGTGGGATATGAGGTTTGGGTGAAGTTTTAGTTTTGGAAGGAACACGTTGAGTCTCCCTTGGAGCTGGAAGAGAAAATGTGGGCAATAAGTTGTTTAAATTGCACAGCAATTACTATCTGATACCAGCTGAACACACAAGCACAGAAATCTCACACCTGCAACAGAGAAGAAAAGTCTCTTTATAGGAAGTAGGAAAGTCAGGTATTGCTCTCCATGTGTTTGCAACAATCTAAGCAAGAAGGTGAAATTTCAGTTATTTTTGAAGCTTAGGTTTTACTTTTTTAAAACAAAATAAAAACTGGAACAAGCACAAACAAGCATAATTATGCGAAAGGTGATTCAGAGCTGCCAGAATAATTTTCTTAAAAACCAGGAGACATTCCAGCTGTGAAAAGAGCAATAAGCCCAATGGTCGTGAATGCCAAGCAAGAGAATTACCTAGAAGAAAAATGAAGTTAAATGAAACAATCCTAAGGCATAAGGTGATTAACTTCAATGATGCTTTCTGTGATGGAAAAAAGCAAACACGACAGCTGGCCAAGGAAATATCATTACCTATCGTTGACCTTGGTGGTTCAGTTCTAAGAGTAATAGGTTCCAAGACTGCAACAGAAACAGTGTGACAAAGTAAGTGTGGAACATACTCTGAAAACCTAAAATTACTACACTGGTTAGTATAAAAGCAGGTGCTAATACAACACCACAGTAATGTGGATCTTCAAACTAACTTTTACTTTTTAAAACCACGGACAATTAAAGTTCCTAATAATACAGGTTAAATAAGAAATTGGGCAAACTTGATGGCAACAGAAGCAAAATATGTGGATAGAAATCAGTAAATCTTAGAATAAGCCAGAGAAGAGATCATGGAGCTTAACTTGGAGACAAGGGACTCTTGGTACACAAAAATGCCAGGAATGCCCACATTGAAGCCTGTTACTATTCGAGAGCAGCGTGCTGACCATGACGAAACAATTAAGTTTTTCCTATAAAATGAACAATTAAACAGAGGACTAAAAGGCTGCCATTGATTCAGCTACACCTACTAATTGTCTGACAGCTTATTTTGGTAAAGCCTCTTAGTTTTTTCTCATTAGATCCTCTTACAATTTGGATAACAAAATCAATATATCATGTCCTTTTCCCCCTCATAAACTATACCAAGTGGGAAAAAAAATTACAAAATGGCAGAATGTATAAAAATTTCCTGTCAGTAAAGAAAATATATTAAATAGTACTAATGCATAAACTTTCTCCTCTCAAGGCATTAACAAAGAAAGTAGCATAAAACATACAGACACACACACACCTAAAGATAGAACCTTTTCTATCCAAACTCTCCTATACATCTACAGATTTTCAAAACGGGCTTCACAACAAATAAAACTTTGATTGCAATTGATGCTTTTGATGCTATCTCTTAGAAGACCTGTCCACTCTAGAAACATGGAGAAATAATCAAGCACCAAGATTATACTTCCATTTTCTGGGTTTGGACCACATATCAATAAACAAGAAACCTACAGGAAATGATGTTTTCAACTGCACATATTATTAGACCCATGAAAAGAAGAATGACTAAAGATGACTCATAATCATTACCCTCTGTAGTCTTTGGACGTTCATATGTGTAGGAACTCCTAGTAGTGACTGACACTGGAATGGTTGCTGCTGGAATAAAGAGAATTTTCTTGAGAGAAATGCAGATGCATCTCTATCTAGTTTTCAGCTGCTGGTATGGCTCAGCTGTTCGTCCTTCCCAATTAAAATCCATCTCCTCCCAAGTACTCAGAAACACTGCGTAAATGATAAATTTACTGAATGTTTGTAACTACCCTTAGTGACTCTTGTGGCTCTTAGAAAATAAAAGTGCATTTATGCTACAGGAACACAAGAGCAGAGGAGCTCTCTAAATCTTCATCCTCCTGTTTTACTGAAGTTTTTTTGTGTCTTTATGGCTGTAGACCACTAAAGAGAAACAGTTTCAGAGAAATCCATTTTCTTTGGTAAATCTTTCCATTAATTTTCCTGGGTTTTATCCATAGTGATGCAAAGGTTAGATGTGAAAGATTACAGGTGTAAATAACTGTAAAATCACAGAAGGTAAGACTGAAGATCCCAGTAGATTCACTAGTGCCACAGCACTTTAGACAATCAAGTTAACAAGCTTCCTATGTCTATCTAGAGTACTTAATTTGAAAGGGATAAAATCCAAAGACTCTGAAAAATATAAAGATCTTTGAAGATAAACTTGGTAGGTTTTTTTAGTATTAGCATGACTTTAAAATTGGAGTCCATTTTCATTCCTAAATATGTCTACAGTCATTAAGTAATCTCTCTGCTTATCCAAACCTTCAAACTTTGCTTTATTTGTTTACTCTGCTTTGACTCTTCTTAGCCTGTCTTCTATTACCTATACCTCCCAACACAGATTTTAACTAGGAAAGAAAAAGTGACTGATGAATATTGTACGATGTGCCTCAAACTATGTTTTTGGACACACAGAAACTTGCTATGTAGCTATTCAGTGGGGAAACATCAGTATAAAATCTTGATCTTGGCAGTCCAAGGGTGCAAAACAATTTCATGCAACAGCTGCCAAATGAGTTGGTTTTCTTCTTTTCAAAAAACAACATGCAAGATTCAGACCTATATTCAGACATAGGCATCTACAGCAGAGACAAAAGTAATTATTCTTGTAATACAATACTGGATTTCCTACACTAAAAATTATGTAGGAGTTGTAAACAGCATGAAAAACTAATTATACACACTATTTTGAGACTGGTCCAAGTCATAAGTACCATTCACTTAACAAGCTTCACAGGGAATAATTTGGTCTGAAGAGAGTGATTTCTTTTTATGAGAAAAAAATTATTTGCAGAGAATCTGGAAAGAATTTAATAAAATTGCCTGATCTCTTCTAGCATTAAGTAATATATTCTTACAATAAACAATTATGCAATTTTAAGCTTTTTAGCTTCATTATAAACCATGTAACTCTATTTACTTATTCTTCAGGTCCAGAAAATGCCAGGTGTATTTTATTGTCTGCCATCCATCATAGACCAAGTTCAACCCCAGTGTGAAGGTGCTATTTCATTTGCGATCATAAAATATGCCTTTAATAGATTCCAGAACAGAATTCCACTGTTATTACCACAGCTTCAGTTAAGTCTAGATATGCATTAATGATCACTGAATCAATACAAATCCTATGGTTCTATATAAGGTGCTATAGCCACCAGCAAAGGAGGAGAATTTGCATGTTTTGGACCCTATGCTGAATTAAGTTGGAAAACTTGCTATTTTGAAATGAAAAGCAGGAAAAATTTGTTTCAGTGATGGGCTATGTGAGTTGGGGATTTGAGACACAAAAGGTAAAAGTTATCTTGATTTGCTTCTTTTTTTTTTAATTTTTTGGATTCAATACAAAATTATTATTCCTCAAAGGGTAATTCCTCATCTCTCATGATTAAGTGCCAAACTTCACACAGAATAAATTTAAGCTAAAATGCACTACTTCAGTGATAAACTATAACACATGTTTGCTATGGAAGTTAGTTACCAGGTTTAGTTCGTGGCTTTTTGGGTCTGGCAGATGGTCTAGGTTTAGATGCAGAAGGTGTGAGTTTTGCTTCTTTAGGAGCTGAAAGAAATATACTGGATTATAAGTTTATCCTTTCCACTGCATCACATACAAATCAGGTGAGGCAACAAATGGCTACTGGGAACAAAATCAAATGGCAAAATCAGATATGCCAAGAAGGTTTCTCAAAAATCTTCCTTAGACTTCACTTCCCCAGCAAAATCTCTGCCTGTTTCTCACCGTAAAAGTGAGTAATTACATTTAAAAGATGTAATTATAGCTTGAAATCACATTCTAATGTCCCTTTCGTTAAGTTAGCAAATTCATTTTTGTAGGATACCTAATAGGTAAAACAACAGTGCTCTTTATCCCTTTGAATTCCAGGTCAATTTAAAGCCATCAGAAGACAGAAATAGACAAAATATGCAAAAATGTGCTCAATTTTCAGCACTGTAAGGAAATTACTGTCAGGTAGCTGGAAAAACATGGAATCAATAATAAAACATGGAATTGCTTCCTAACTGTAGTCATTGAATTCTGTTAATAAAAGTACCATCATGTAAATGGTAAAAATTAAGAACAACCAGTCATAGAAACCCTTTTCCCCCTGAATATGCATGAGGTAAAACTTTAATTAAGTAATCTGACTGTCAGTTTGACCTCAGATAAAGTTTAAAGTCACTTTCAGGCAGCATAGTCAGTAATTTTGTTCATTTTTAAAAAGCAGTGCTATAAGGCTTCTTTCCAATAAAATGTTTGATAGCAATAGACACAGTGGAAAAGTGTTTGACATTTACAGAAATAAGAGAACAGACTGAGACATTAAGTGTCTGAGAGGTGTTTTTCAAGCCAAAAATGACATTCAGAAGGATTCATAGAACAGTAGAATTAACACATTCACCTAGTGTTAATGAATCCTTCCCTGAGACTTCTAGGATTAGCACCTGCAATACTACACTTGGGCTTGGCTATTCAATTGTATTTCCAACGGGTTGCTGATTATTTTCTGAGGGTAAATAGTGTTGGTGTAGAAAAGCTCTCAATAAAATGGAAGACAATTCTGATCCCCAAAATTTTCCTGTAGTATAGAACTAGTGAAACTGCATCAAAGAAAAAAGGTTTCTTTTTCTCGTAAGTTTAGAAAAAGCATTTCTGAATGCTTATCTCCTAACATTTTTCCTCTTTCAGAGGAATGAATTAAATACAGAGAAAAGTATGAGAGGAAGCGCCAGAGTACAAACTGTGGCTTGGACTACAAAAAAGAATGACCAACAGCTACAGAAGCATGTATTACCTAGGGTTGTTTTGGGTTGTTCAAC
The DNA here is from genome assembly GCA_035222235.1 of Margarornis squamiger. NCBI lineage: Eukaryota > Metazoa > Chordata > Aves > Passeriformes > Furnariidae > Margarornis > Margarornis squamiger. Next base: position 17,311,739 of record JAWWTY010000001.1, read on the forward strand.
AGTCTGAGAAGTTTTAGGCTCCAAAAGTGGTGGTTTAGGGGCTAGAAAAGAAAAATTCAGGTATAATCAAACCAATCAGTAGCTGTATCAGCAGTAAGCCAAAAGTGTTATCATTCCAGTAGTTCAGGGGAGTTGTTTTTTAAACCGTCTAGATAAGCCTTACACCCTACACTCCTTCTAGTCTTGTTTCCTATGAAATTGCACACTGTATGCTTCTGGCTATGTGTGAGAGTTTGCTTCTAAAGCTCCTTCCCCATATTTATGTTCCCAGAACATTTTTAATCAGTTATTTGATTCAATTAGCAAACAAATTTATTTTATGTTATGGGAGAATAGTGAGAAAGGATGGATGAGGTTTCTGACTGAAGAAAAGAATGTAGTCCTTAACAAATACTGGAGAATCTATATGAAAGAGGAAACTTCTAAATGCCAAAGTCTTGCTGAAAATATTAAACCAGTACCTGCAGTTAATTGTAAGAGAGGTATAAGAAAACAAAGGCAGCTCCTGCCTTTTACTGATCTGTCTATTTATACGACATGAGAACAGAAATCTTTTAGGGCTCTAGTAATCCATATCATAATTATTTATTGATCAAGTACCTGAATCACTAAAGGAGGCAAATTAATTTTTCTTAATCCCAAATAAGAAGAAAATTAGTAGAGATGTGTTTGTTTGAACAAAAAGCAGAAAAGACAAAAAGACACAACACTACGGTAATGTTCGTATGGTCAAAGACTGAAATCTCGTGTATATGAAAGTTTTTCCTTCTACTTTGATAAAGATCTCCTATTTCCGCTAAAATGGCAGTGCTTTCCATCGGATTTTCTACATGAGGATTACTGATCACATGGGGAGTACTTTACTTTCAATCAACAAATTATTTGGACTAGCAAAGATGTCCTCTTTGCCATAGTATGTCTGTGGGAGATGAGGATTGGCAAAGGAGATGATAGAAATAATAATAACATATATTGTTTATACAGGTGATAGTAAAACACTCTTGTGCCACCTAGAAGAAATTTTTTCCATTTCATTGTAACCTTTAGAAAGGTTACAACACTAGAGAACTTGTTTATATTTTTATCACTGGACCCAAATGCATATAACTGATGAGTTTAACTTTCATTCCTTATGCTGGGCAACATCAAATGACCAATTTTAGAATGATGAGCTAGTCAGGATACTTATGTACTGCATAGCTCTTTCCTTTCAAGGAAGTTTTGCTTAGATAATTTTAGTGAACATATCTCTCTGCATGCCAACTTATAAAAATGGTGTGCACAATTACCAGGTTTCACATGCTGTATTTCTGGGGTAGCAGATGGTTTCAGTTTAGAGGGAATAAGCGGTATTTCTTTTGGAGCTGAAAGAAAGAACTCAGTTTGCAATAAAAATTTGTTTAACAAGCATTTCCCATAACAAACAGCACATGTCACAAGTTTATATTGAAGAAAAGACAACTTAGCGTGGAATGTCAAAGCCAGCTGATGAAATAGGATTTTAAAGTGTGGAATGGAGATAATACTGAAATGTTGTGCATTCAACAGAAATAAGATTCTGTGACTTTAAAATAATTAAAATTTCCACTTCGGAAGCTTTGCAATCAGACACAATCAGCACATGCATGTGCACTGGGAGTAAAAGAGAAAGAACACTCTAGTAAGAGGATGATGGTGTTTGGTCATGCAAGAGGCAAGTTTTACTTCTCTGAGACAGTAAAACCACCCAGAACTATGTTCTTAGATACGTCAAGAACAATCAGTCTAATGACAATGGAAGAACAAGACTCTTTAACCAGGAAAAAGAGTATTTATGCATGTGAAATGATATGCCAGAAGAAATTCATATGCGATGAAGTACTCAAAACAAACACAGAGTTTTTCACTGTGTGAAAACAACATTACCTAATGTTACCCTTGGCCATTGAAAAGGACGAGAAGTTTTAGGTGTGAAAGATTCCAGAATGGATTCACTTGTTGCTGCTGGAAGAAATGATGACAGTCATAAGAGAGCAAAGAGCTAATGGAAAAAACTCTTCCTTCATAAGCAAAAACAAATTTATTTTTACAAGAACAACAAATATTTCACTAATGCTTGGACAGTTTAGTATGCATTAGGGAGAAATTCAGAACTGCACAGAGCTTCAGTCACAATAAATTGGCACATTTATGATGTGCAGAAATTCTGGATGTTTATTTCCTCCTGTCTTCGTTGCAACTGCTCTGGATCTCAACCACTGCTGAGTAAGGTTTTAAGTAAAGCTCTTGAACATTTTGAGTTTTGCTTCAATACTCAAGGGAGATGATATTGTGTGAAATGAAGGGATTTAATGAAGAGGACATGTTAAGTAATCAATTAGTCAAACATTAAAACATACAAAATTTGGAGTAGAAAGTCGACAGTTGATGCAACCATGGTCTCAGTCCAAAACCATTGAGTGTCTATAACTGTTAACCAATTTCATGCTGTTAAGGATACACTATCCTTAGTATTTTTTAACAAGATTACAACAATAAAATACAGCCTATGGCTCGTCGCAGTGTTTTCATTAGAACTACTGTACAAAAATACTGTTTTCTCAATTGTCCCTGTGGCATATTTTTCAAAATACTGGAAGAGAGTCATATGACTATGAGCTGTCATACACACTATAACTGTGAGAAAGCACTAATTTCAACTACTAACAGCAACAAAAATTAAAAATTCAGATGTTATGACCAATCCAAATGTGCACTGAAAGTGATAACAGTGTACTCACTTCAGTGAGTTTTAGAGCATGGTTTGAGCTACTGAATTAAGAACTAGGTAGAGATTATTGTACCTGGTCCAGCATCTGCTATTTCAGGCCTAGCAGGTGTCACAGGGCTTGAAAGAACAGGTGGAATACCACTGAAAACTATAAAAAAACAGGTCACAATAACTCAAATTATTAATTCTACATGTAGCTTTTTTAGTTGCAGAAGAACAAAAAAATCTTATAGGCTATACCTAATTTGCCATGCAGAGGTTCACCCACCATACACATGCTTTACTTCAACTATGAAGCAGTGTTGGTTTAGAGTGTGAGCTGAACCTAATTGCTAAAATAAGAACTAAAACTAAAGTGTCAGTCAACTAAAGCTAATATTACTTTAGATAGCATGGCCCAGAAAAGGCCCTTTAGTTTAAAGAAACCCAGAAAATACAAATATAAAAGAATTTCTAACACCATGGTTATAATGAGAAAACACTCCAAAAAAGGCAGAAAAAATATAAACTACAAAAATTAAAAGCACTGCAAATATCTTTCCGTGAAGAAAAAATGACTGTCTTAATTCTCTTCAGTTCTTTGTTTTCTGTCAATATTTTGTTAGTGAATTTCAATGTTGTATAATTTGTGTACATATACATATGTGAAAAACAAGGGTAAAATAAAGTTAAAAAAATTACTGAACAGTAAAAAATAGTAAGAAAGAAGCTTCCTATCCTGACAAAACAATATATAGTATATAAATGCGTGTTCTTTCTAAGTGTATAACAATTAAGATTATAAGAAAAAAACAAAGTAATTTTAAAATTCTTATTAAAATATTATTATTGGCAGCAGTAGTAGTAGTAATAAACCTAGATTACTTCATGTAAGGATATCCCAAACTAGCCCTAGTAGCTTTTTGAGCAACAAATGTGAGATCAGAAACACCATCAGGTGAGTTTCTCAGCAGAAGCTGTGATGTAAAAAAGGGTATGTTCTCTGCCTATACTAGTGATCATGACTCAAGCAGAAGACAATATGGAAGATAACCAAAGTATCTAAAATTAATAATAAGATTTCAAAAATTGCTGTCAAAACACCACAAGGGGTTTAGCTGAAAAGCTAATGCATTGTTATTACCCGTAGTTGTTGCTAATACATGAGGTGTTCTGGAAAGTGGAGGCATAGATTTTTCCAGGTCAGCTGAGCTTGTGGCTGCAGAAAAATGTAAATAGCTCTGAGATAGGTTCATATGATGCAGGCATAGGAAGGAGGGGAAAAAAATCAGGAAAAGTAAGATTGTTTTACATTGCTTTGCAAGATGCCAACACCACTACAATAGTTTCATAAAATTTCCAGCTTGAAAAGAAAGGAACAAAACCTCCAAGTTTTGAGGATGTCACATGCACCTAACAGACACATCCTGACAGAAACTGCAGTCCCCTTAAAAACAGACTTATAACAGGAGTCAGTTGATCAGTAACAGGAAAACCCTGTGCTTTTGACTTTTTCACCCGTAGAAAAAGACCTACATACTTTAAACACATGCAAATATGAATTTCTACAACAAGGTATTTGTATTGCCAAAGCTTTGCTTGTTTCAATATAGCAGATGTCAGTATTTTGAGTTAAGGGTTTTAATATACTACACATCATGCAATTTGTCATTTAATTGTGATATTCAATCTAATTGACATAATGTAAATTAACAGAGCTTTTGTGATAAGCCAGACAGTGAGGCATAAAATCCAAAATGATACTGTTGAAATATTGACTGCCAGGTTTAGGATAATTTGCCTTTTCACCTCTTGCAATGAATATGAATTTAATCTTGAATACCTATGATCCCAGTAAGAAAAGTTCAAAGGTGAAATAACATAAAAAAAAATAATTCTTAGAAATAGAGAAAACTGCAAAATAATCTGTACTAAACAGCTAACAGAAAATCCTCTAGGGTAACATGCCTCAGTCAAGAACATATCTTTAGAGCTGATAATGAATCCATTTAGCTATAGGTCCTTATATTCAACAGATCAAAATGACACAAAAGAGTATTAATTCCTATTGTTTACTTATTTGATCCAGTGCCACAGAATATCACCATGTAGTTACAGAGCATAACTATCAGATACTGTGGGCAAAATTCTGCTTCAATCAACACCAGGCTATCAGAGCAAACAGCCTCTAAGTTTAATATCCTTAATATAACACAAAATATTAGTCTATGGAAGTACCATAAATACAATTTACCAGTCTCTATTTCTGGTATTTTTGCAGATGCAGATGTTTGGGACAGGCAAAAAATATGATTAGAGTCCAGTGAAGCTGGAAAAAAATCAACCACACAAGCAAAACAAAGCATTCTTTTCGGCATCAGCAGAACATATAGACTGAAGAGGTTTCAACACTTTACTAAGAAATGAGGGACATGAAAGAGGGAAAAGTCTCAAATGCACATGCAATGGATTTTCTAATGTGAATGTGTGAAGATGCACTGGTGATGCAAAAGATGAAGAAGCTGTTACAAGAAATATGAAGAAGATAATCACACTGCAAGAAATGTGAAAGTGCCATGAATGGCCCTTTCATCTCTACACTTATGCTTCACCCCAACACAGGCCCAAGAGAAATAACATTTCTGCTAAAAGCACAACAAGAGCTCGTGGGACAATCCTTGTCTTGCATTGTTACCAGATCTGCAAGAAATATAGTTACCACCAAAGGCTGATGGTGTGTTGAACCTTGAAGAAATATGCCATGATTCAACAAAAGCTGAAAAGTGGCATCGACCTTAAAAGCCTAACACGATCTCAAAAGCAGCAGCAGAGCAGAGCATTCCCACTTGCAGGTGATGGCAACGTAAAGGTGTGGGCAGAAGACAATCAGCCGCCTTGAAAGTCGGTGGGGAAGCAACAAACAGCTGAACCTGAGGACCAGGAATGCCTGGAGGGTGGCTGAAGTGCTGTGCTGTCCTCTTGTGCCAGCCCACATGGGATCTGCCTCTGAAGAATGCTGTCGTATTTGAACGTGTCAGAGAAAGCAAGACCCGCTCCCAGAACACAACGAAGCGGGGCAATGGAGCTGAAGGCAAGGTGCAATGACATGGTCTCTCTGCTAGATGTCACATGCTTCCTGCATCAGCAATGGAAAAAGCATGGGATCAAACCAGAGAACTGCAGGACAGTGTGGCGAGTGCTTCAGCAAGCCAAGCTGCACCAACAAGTCTTCATACTCTCCATGGAAGACGACAAGGATGCCAGATGGTTTGGGGTGGGAGGCGTGACGGGGAGCGAGAGGGATGGGAGGCAATGGCAAAAGAAGGGCTTTGCTAGTTACCCGTCACAGTTGGCTGGGTTGGCAGGGAGGAAGGAGTGGTGGACTTCAGCCTTGGTCTTCGAGTAGCTAAGATCAAACACAAAAACCACCTTCAGGTCCTCAGACATGCTGCTGTTGCACGGGCCATATCACGACAGAGCTACAAACCAGGAGACACGGCCCTGCTTGGGCAGGCTACAATGTCACAGCATCACTCCCCACAGCAGCATGATGCTGTCTTTCAACTGGCATAGGTAGCCCCGAGTAAACCTAGAAGTGGAAGCCCAATAAAGGCTGCAGAAAGCTCACAAAGGGAACCATCTCTAATAAGCACCCATAAAGGTCCACCCACATCACTGACCCCACTTTTGAGGACATCAGCACATCTGAACAGGCTCATCTCTGCAGAGGAAAGCTCTGCCAAAGCAATCGGTGGAGGAAGGGAATGGCTGGCTATTTACCCATCCTTGTGGTTTCTGGTGAAGCAGACAAGCTCCATTCCAGGTCTGGTGTCTTGGTTGCTACGGTCAGACATGGAAATGATCTTGAGATATCCACTCAGCCTTGCCACAGCAGTACAAGCAGCACCAGTTCACAGCCCCCCAAATGTCCATATTTGGGGACACACGTGCCTTTTCCTGGCATTACCTTGTGACTCAGTGATCAAATCAGGAGTCCACTGTCTTGTTGTGATTGCAACTAACACAATACTCCTGGAACCTCAGTAGCTAAATGGCTCTCCATCAGCAGAAAAATGCCTAAATGTCTAATTCACCAACCTGCTCCTCACATTTCCTCAAAAGATGCCAAAACAACTGTACTTGCAAATAGAACATGGTAGCAGGACTCATCTTAGAATTAAAAATTCAGGATGACACGTTCTGGGCATGCGTTCAGTGCAAGAAACTGCAAATATTAATTACTAATTAATAATTTTTCTAGCATTAAGGATTAAACTGCACATTATGCTATCAATATTCAGTCATAGCTCCAGCCCCTCTTAATAGTTCAATAATTTTTGCAAACAGGTATTTTCTTACTGTTTTCACTACTTATTGTTTTTATACAGACCAGACTATATAAAGCCTCCCCATCCCTGTCATATATGATACTTCTCATTCTTCATTACAGTTAGTCTTTAAGCCAATGGTTAATATTCTTGTTCATCAGGCTTGAACTTCAGTGCTCATTGAAAAAGGAAAAAATAATTTACCTCTAAGGAATCTATAAGACACCTCTATCACATCAATAAGAGGGAGCAAAATTGTTTCTGTCATGTTGGAATATTTAGTTCTAGAAAGAATTTTCAAAATGCAAACTGGACCTAGAGGTACGCTGGAGTTTTACGACAAATTCTTTTTGCCCTTCAAAATTGATTTTTCAAGAGACGGAAAAAAGCACAGGTTCAAACATCATAATGATCATTAGAATGGCAAGTGTTTTAAAGTGCATTAACAAACATAGATATTTCTCAAAGCAGATGAAAATGATGTAAAGTGATGGCATGGGAAAGGCAGAAAAAAATGAAAATATCATATTTACCCTTCACTGTTCCTTGGCTTGCAAGGTAAGGAGAAGTAGGTTTCAGCTTTGGTCTCTGAGTAACTAAGATTAAACCAAAAAACTGCCTTCAGAAAATATAGGTGAATAGTTTTTTCCAAAGCAATGTCAGTACAGAGTTCTAGGTGAATGAATTCCATATTGCATTCAGGTTTTTTACATAACTATTTGCATTCATTACAGGATTATTCCATTTTTAAATATGGATGGCTTAGTTGAGTTAGTGTAGAATACAGACAGTTAAACTTTTAGTGAACTAAGCCTATGGAGCAGAAAATTACAAAGAGTGATTGAAAAGCTTAATAACTAAGTATTTCCTTATAATTTATATAAATGCCTGACTATCTTGCTGACATATTTGGCATTGTCACTATCAGGAAAAAAATTTAAAGGTTTTGACTAAATTTTAAAATACAGCTTTTCATATTTCAGTATTGCAAAATGATAGAAATTATGATGGAAACACTGTTTACCCTTCACTTTCCTCGTGGTTTTCTGGAAAGGAAAAGATGTGGGCTCCAGGACTGGTCTTGGGAGAGCTAAGATTAGAGATGGAAACTATTTTGAGATGTTACGGCAGTCCCTCTATGCATATGAAAGCACTACTTTAATCACATCCAAACAAATCAACATTTAAATTGTGGTTTCTCAGGTACACTCCTACCAAATATATCATATATCCATCTTTTGTCACTCAGTATTACCAAAAAACACCAACCACTACCTATACACTGCTCCTATCACACAATAATGGCAGTCATGATACTCCAGAGCTGCCTCGTAACTGCAGTAAATGACAGATTCCAAAATCCACTTTCAGGCACCAAACAAATATTTTCAAACTATAGATTGAAAACTAGTCAATGAATATGTAGCCAGAACTTCAGCTGGCATCAAAACTGTCAAGTTTTGAAAACGACCATCTTACATTTAATCTGAAAAACAATTAACTGGTGCTGATTACTATTCGCCATAATTAAAAATCTGAACTTTGGGTCTAAAATAATTTTAAAGTTGCCATCACACTTGAAAGAACATATTACAGAAAAAGTAGGGCACAAATTTGATGTACCAGCAGAGAGCAAATTACAAACATGGAATTCTTGTTCTTATTAGACTCTTCTAGTCTTAGCAAATAAAATTCTTCATAAACGCATCAAAGGTTTGTAGGGTAGATTGACAGGGGCATGGATTGAAAGAGTTTCAGAAATGTCTTCCTTTGAAAGATCCATTTGACTGCACTCTTCTCTGTGGCTCGGTGCTATTTACTGTCCTCTCCATTTTGTTTGCTGAAGAATGGGAATAACCAGAGTTCCACAAATATGCTTTCTGAATTACCTAGCCAAGGTTTGTATCTTTACTAGCACTGATTTGAAGATGTGTCAAACACAGCAGTTCAGATAGCAAATATAAAAGCTAGTACCTACTTGTTAGTGTACAGGGGAATGCTATAGAACATTTACAAACATCTATAGAGATCTGCAGTGGGAGACAAGACTCAGAGTATACTAAGAGAAGAAAAGGAAAGTTCCTGTGTTCAGCATTAAATTTGTCCTTTAGAGGAAGGAAAATATTAAAGAAGATGTCTTGATTCTTTAGGAACCTGCAGAAAGCTGACAAATCTTTTATCTCCCCAAATGAAAAAAACACATTTCTTTTTTCTCCTAGATATGTCTGGTCTATAAAGTCTCAAGCTACTTAAAAAACAATGAACCTGAGTTTGCAGTGCTCACTGTGTTACCCTGCATCTCCATAATAAGAATTTTGTCACTACAACATAGCTAGAGTCCACCTTCATTAGAAATATACTTGAATTTACTTGAATGTAGAAATATACTTGAATAACTTCAGAATTTACAACTTAAACAACAAAGAGAATTTCCTACATATATCACTCCCTGTCCTCAACATTGTAACAGATAACAGATAACCAGAGAAATTCACTTTCATAATAACAAAGTAAATATAAAATTAAACATGGTATAACTTCAAAAAATAGAGTAGCTGTCTGTATCAGAATTCTCTGCATACAGTGAAGAAGTTTGACTATGAGTCTTACAGTATGTTTAGTAAAATTCTATTACATTAAGTAACACATAATTGGTCAATTGTGATTATGGGTAACACTATGAATTAGTACTGCAAAAGTGAACTAAGAATTTGGAAAACTCTTAATGCATAATTAGCATTTTTAACATTATATATATTGTCTTAAAGTAGTACCTGATGCAGAATTTTTATCTTGCAGTTGTTCTTATCCCCAAAGTAAAGGAAATCAAACCAAAAGCACACTGGGGACTCTTTTCATAATTCAAGGACACTCAGTTCACAAGAAATGCCAATACCAGACTGGATTGATGCTGTTTCTGTGACTTCAGATGCTTTAGACGTGAATTGTGAAACTATCTGTGTTTCCTTAAGAGCTGAAGAGAAAATCTGGGTTTACACTGCTGAGGAGTCTGACTATTGCTGGGATAGCAAACACACGTCGTGGTGTTCAATATGATGCAACAGCAAAGACAAGCAAGGTACTGGATGCTTAAAAGTCCCTTCTGTATTATGTGAATAAAGAGAAAGATATGCAGCCCAGTAAGGTGACAAGAGGATCCAGGATCTGATGCTAGACAGAACTTCTAAGAATCTTCTTCTTTTACACTTTCTGGAGGTTAAATTACACCAACAGAAAAATTAAATTCTTACAAGTTGGTGCAAAAGATCAGTCCTTTTGCACTTTGTCCCAAAAATGATTTCTAGCTGTTGATCAAGAAGTGATCAATACAAAACAGTTCTTCAACCAGCTTGCTGTTTAGACTTAGAAACAAATGTGTTCACAGTAGAAAAAAAGGAAGCAAGTAGCAATGTGATGAAAACTAAAACAGCTAAATCAGACATGAAAATCACCCTTAAACAGGCAGACTCTGCATAAGTGGTAACACTGTGGTTTTAAAGAGAAAAAATAAGTCTAGGTTAAAAGTATTGTTCGTCATCTGAATAACCACATTGGGGTTTCGGGATGTGTGGCTCTGGAGAGCACAAAATATGTGAAGTCATTAATCAGTCTTCAAGAAACAAGGTAGAGTCCAAATAGGCTTGAAGAACTTTGGCAAGTAAACATTTTCTAAAAACAACTAATTAGCAAGTGACCAACCAAGCAATATCTTTTTAAAATAAATCATTAGGATAGGTAGGAGATCCACTCCAGGGGAAATAACATGTAAGCAAGTATTTCACTACAGTAATGTCATTGTATGGCTGGACTTTACTTTTTTAGTTGAAAGAAACTTCTACTCATTCTCTTCCCCTTCTTCCCCTCCCCAACACAAACATGCAAAAGTGAAGACCAGAATTCCTGAGGTTATTCCAAGGAAGTCCTTTAAACACACATAGCTGTACATGGTAATGTTTCCCATATCAAGCCTCTGCCTAGAATATGTTAATTAAACATTATTGCCATATTAAGTCACATTTTTAACTCTCCTTCAAACCTGGGACTTAGCAAGGAAATGTTTATGTGGAATTCCAGACTAGATCAGGCATGATTTTCTCCATTCTCTGAAACACTGTAAGTGATGAGAAATTGACCCCTCTGGTTTGAAATGAGTGCAGTATAACTTTCTTTATAGGCAATAAAGAATAAAGAATAACGAAAGGCAGAATAAAGAATTGGACTTGAATTTGATGTTATATCAATATGTAGAAAACCATTACTGAAACTTTCTGTTAGGGCAATGGATTATAAGTTATTGCTCAGTATGGAAGATGTGTTAATGATAAACACTGATTTATACCTCTAAAGAATAAATGTATAAAACATAACTCATCTCCATTTCTCAATTTTAAGACTGTCTAGTTGGAGTCTGCAAGATTTGCCATTAACCTGCAATTACAGGCTGTTGGACAGCTACTAAGTTTCCTGTCAAATATCCCTTTAGTCCACTTTTTGCTGCAAGGGAGGTTTGGCAACAATTCAAAATCGACTTTGGATGAAATTGTCATTACTAAAAACAGAACCTTGAGCATTGATAAAACTGCATTTGTTCAGTGTCATTTTGTAAGGCATTGGTAAGTTATTTTATGAATTGAGGAAGTAGAAGAACCCTAAAGAATAAATGTTGGGAAGGAAGAACCAGAAAACTATATACTTTAGATTATTATATATTTATAAGTGTAAGTAACTTAAATGTCAAAAAAATACCATCATCCAACCAATTTAATTTTACTGGAGTCTGGTATAACAGGTTTCAAGGGTGTTTGAAAGCATCCCATCTACCACAGAAGCACCAGGTCAATATGAATTTGTTGCAAATACTTTCTTTAATTACAATCTTGTGCCATTTATTTAAAAAGTTGTCCTCAAGCAGTATAGCAATACATCTGATAATCTTGTTTAGGTTTCTGTTAGTCTTGGGCCTATGCCATCTCCCTTACTGGCAGCAAAATGTATAACTTAAATAGCTGCTTTCAATATATTCAAGTTAAAGTATTTAAGGGTCTATTCTCCACTATTTTGAATCCTATACATTCACTGCTATTGGTCCTACTATTCCTGTGGGACTTTCTCAACACTTTCATCCATTAGAATAGTTTCATTCAGGGATTTAAACAAAATTTACATCAGCTTTCACCCTTACCCATCTACAGTATTGCAACTTAAAAAGAGAACCTTACTGTATGTAATAAGACATGCCTATTGCCATCAAGCACAGCAGTACAGACTTGTAAATATATCAGTAATGTAGACCAAAGTTAGAAGAGAATATTCACTGTTTTAGAGCATCATACAAAATTTTCTAAATTAGTCTGATATATGAGAGGGCACATTAATTATGACTGTTCTGAAATTATTTTGAATCATGTTAAACTTAACTAACAATATACCAAATGTTTAATGAAATCTCTGCAGGAAGTTCTATTTAAAAATTACATTTGTCAAGTATTACCAGGTACAGCTGATGGCATTTCTTGGATGCCAGGTGGTTCAGATCTTGAAGAAATGTGCTGATTTTCATCAAAAGCTGAAAGAAAATCTGGAATTTAAATGAGAAGTGACTTCAGAGCTGCCGTGTTTGAGCAGTAGCTGGTGGGCAATTCAAGACAACACTGATGTGAGCTCAAGCAAGAATGCAGTAGCTGCAAAGATCAGCTGTGAAATGAGGTGTTACAGGAACAGTGAAGCTGGTGTGAAATGAAGTGGGGCCAATTCCAGTAGCTCATGCTAGGTATTCTTCTTCTCACTGAGCTTTTTTTTTTTTTTTAAAGTTTTTATTCTTTGAAAGAAAATTGCAGCTACCAGAAGAAAATGAAAGGCAACATAAGCTAGCAGAGGGTTTTTGTAGACTGCTATTCAGTCTGTGTGGAAAATTATTTTTCAGGGTTGATTACACAGAAATGGCTGAGTTGGGCAGGGGTGGGAGTGGGGGTGAAGGGAAAGCCAAGAGTCAAGTAGTCTTCAAAGCAACATATCTGAATGAATCTTAGCACTGTCCACAGCCAATGGAAGTGATGGCAAGGGCTGGAAAAGCGAATGGAATTATATGCTATTTACCAATCATGCTCCCTCTCGTTGCTGTAGAGGGAGGAGAAGTGAATTTCAGGCCTGGTCCCTGAGTAGCTAAGATCAAATTAGAGAACAATCTTGAAACAATAAGTGAAATTTGTCTTTAGGTAAGGTGATTTTTTGGCCCTTAGCAGATCTGAGGGGTCTAAATTTATTTTAGAGTTCTTGTATACACACTTCTAATTGATATTTGCTGTAGCCTACTCCATTCTTTGTAACTTTTTTTTTTTATACATATATATATATATAGCATCAAATTCTGAGGCATTTACTACAAGGTCTCTGTATCTGATTTTAAAATTCTATCGAATAGCAACAGCCGACAGCAAAGCCCTTCTCCCCTAACCTTTAGTTGTGCTGTTCCAGATAACTTTTAAATAAAGAGCTGCAAAAGCCCAATGTTATTTTGATACACCATGCAACAGTTTGCACACAGGTGGTATCCTGAATATAGTCTACAAATTAGTGTTTTGCCCAAGGATCACATTTCCCCTCCAACTGCCACAAAAATACTTTGATGGAAACAGGATCACTGAGACAGATCATCCTTTGGCAGCAAATGGCTTAAAAATATCTTTAGGTTTTTCTGATACTATTTTAATAAAAAACCCAAATTTTTTTAAAAAACCCCACATTTCAGATCACTAAGACCACCATTTCCATTAGCGAAATTATGGAAAGAAACTATGGGCAGTGTTATATGAAAAACTGAAGAGTAGGTGCTCTTAATATTAAGAACATTCATGATTGATTAAACTTGAAGGCCAAATAATAAGAAATCTAAGTAGCCTGATTCTTTATATCAAGAGAGAATCCTGTGGTAGTTTGGTGAGAATAATGCCACTGAGAACAGTAAAGGCACGCCTGAATAACTGCTAAAAGTTTTCTATCTAATGAAGATAGTTTGATTTGACCGAAATGACCTTGGATAAATGGAGTTCTCAACTTCAAAAGAAAACAAAAATATTGCATTCATGCAGAGGCAGGACAACTGTCAGCACCACCCATCGAGTATTAGCACAGCTGCATCATGTTTGTGTTCAGTGGGAATTCCGCAACAGATAAAAGCCACAGTTTGCTAAATTTATCTGTGATGAGAAAATAGAACACTGACCAAACCCTAACAAATAAGACCAGAGAAAGCACATGCATGTTGTAATAAATTAATCTCCAGATGACAAAATATGTTAATGTTCGTTTACCCAGTTCCACTTGGTTGTTCCCCAGAAAGAGAATGATGTTTGATACAATGATGTAATAAAATATCACTTGCTTGAATCCTGCTAGCATGAACAGAAACACAGACGAGAAGCTCACAGCAACCCTCTATTATTTTTTATAACTATATCCTGGGAAAAATCTCATGCTCAAATACAAATGGATCTATTATACCTCAAACCCTATATTCTTCATGAATACATGGAGAGAAATAATAAATTATTAGCAGAAGTAACCATAAAAATAACTTTAAACACCAAAATGCTGTACCACAGCAGTCTTTAGAACACTAGAAACTACTCAAAAAAGTTGTAACAGGAAACAACATTCAAACAAGTGTCTTTGACACATGCTTACTAGCTAAAGACAAAACATTCCCTCCTCAAAGGATAACTGTTATGCTGGCAACCCAAAATTCATCGAAGCTGGACAGTTTCTTTTCAAGTACTAAATTCTGCCCCACTGCCCCCATCAGAACCCTTCAGTAATATGATACTGGCCTGAAATAGCCAGAGGGTATCAGCATCACTTACTTGAGGCTAGAACTGCTGGACACTCACAATTACTACAAATAACATGAAGCCTTAATAACCAAACAAAAGACCACTGGAGGCAACATCAAAAATACAGGACAAATAACAAATATCAGAATAGTACCACTTAAATATCAAGAAAGACCAAGGACAGGAAAAAAAACAAATGCCATTTACCAGTCTCTCGCTCTGAAATTTTTGCAGATGTAGAAGTTTGGGGAGTAGAAGTAACGTGAAGGAAGTCATGGGAGGCTGTAAAAAAAATCGTGGCTTATTATTTAAAAAACACATGAACCATCACACCATGGCATCACCTGCAACCATGGACCTGATGGTTTAGAGTATGAATAATAAAATAAAGAACAGAAATAATAAATAAAGGACTGAAAAAAACCAATAAAAGCATTCTGCTAAAGAAGCAGAATTTTAAAAAGAAAGGTTAATTTGGACAGAAGTGTAAAACCACATAAATATGATGCAAAAAAATTAAATGGAATGACACAAGTAAAATGGGAAAAAAAAAATCCCATAAGGTGAGCAGGAAAGCAAATAAATCTGAAAAAGTGCAAGAAAACTGGGCAAAGGGAGGCAAGAAGAAAGCAAGCTTATGAAATGAAGATACTAAAAAAATCCAATTAAAAAAATTGGCAAAAATCGAAGTATATAAGAAGTGATTAAAAAAACATCACCAGGCAGAGAAAGGAATATCCTTAGCCCAGACAAATTCATATGCTTTTTTATAATTACAAGTATCTGATTTCTCCTCTGTAAAAACAAGAAAGCTAAGAAAATAACTTTGAGTGAAGCAAGATAGGAAATGCAACTTCCCTGGAAAGACCATGTAGTGTGTGACGTATTCCAGTTGATATGGAAACAAGAAGGCTACAGACAGAAGTGCCAAAGTAGTTAATACTGTTCATTACACTTTTAACTTGCACTCAGCTTCAGATTTGAGGTTCACCAGCCTGCTCACATAATGCTTGGTTACCTCATGGGCCACAAACTACTGTCAGGACACAGGACTGGTCTTGCACATCTACTGCTGTGAAAGAAGCTGTCTCCACAAGCATCTCCATTCATAGTTGCCAAGTGTCATATCCAATGCTTGAAATAAATATGGCTATTCACATATGGCAATTACATCTCTACACTTATGCTTCACCCCAACACAGGCCCAAGAGAAATAACATTTCTGCTAAAAGCACAACATCTTTTGGAACAATTTCCATCTTGCATCACTACAAAACTGGCAAGACATAGTTACCACCAAAGGCTGATGGTGTGTTGAACCTTGAAGAAATATGCCATGATTCAACAAAAGCTGAAAAGTGGC
>JAWWTY010000001.1:17328086-17339595 GCA_035222235.1 Margarornis squamiger
CTCAGTAGCTAAATGGCTCTCCATCAGCAGAAAAATGCCTAAATGTCTAATTCACCAACCTGCTCCTCACATTTCCTTTAAAGATGCTAACAGTAATTGCAGAGGTAACATGATAACTAAGAAACACAGCTTCATATTTAGAATTCAAGATCTGATCTCGCTTCTGATCCTTCATTCTATGGGTCAGAAATTACTGTCCTTGGCACTAATAAAGCACAGTGTAGAGAATTTCTCTACCTGTAGAGAAATGCTTGCAAACAAGTGACAAAAGGAAAATTTTCCTCAGAATTCTAGAACATCTTACAACTTAAACTTGTACACAAACAAATGACACTTTGCAGACTGAAAAAACAGGTAACTTCACTGACATGACTTCCTCACACTCTCTTATCCTAATTTTGCACAAGGAAAATGCACAACCCAACACATAAGTTAGCAGTTAATCTACACTATATGTACTTTCTAGCACTATGCACCTTTGCCCATCGTTTTGGACTTGGCTTCAAATGTAAGGGAGGAAAGACTAGGTGAGAGTTTACAAACATGCACTAGGATGAAGTTGTTGGTAATTAGGAAGTGGTGCCTAGTAATTTCCCTGGGATATTTTGATTTTACCAACCCGTGAGAATGGAAACCCTTCTCTTCACGTCCCTTAAACTTGATCCTTTTCTCACAATATTCAATGACTCACTAACTAAATCAGTATCTGGAATTTTGTCATGGTTAAAATTTGATGGGGTACTGTTAGGAACAGCAGATAAATCTATTTTTCCCCCTATGGAGACGCTTCTGTATCCAGTGTACAAAAGGAACAAATTTGACATGTTAACAGTTATTTAACCATTTGTAATAATGGGTCTCCATATATATGCAAACACAGTCCTTCACAAAAAAACTGGACAACATCCAGATGGGACAATTGAGCTAATTGTTTGCCAATGTAAAAAAAAATAATAAAATAATCAGTCTTATTCCAACATTCTTTTCAAATTTCAAATGTTGCAGAAGATACAACCGGTCTCTCTCTCCAACTACAATTTTATACAGAACAAATCAGACTAAGACCTCTATTTATCAAAGCATTGCTGTGTCTTTTAAGAGACTGTCTAGATGGCAGGAGAACCACAATGAAGAAAGATACCATTACCAGATGAGATTGATGGCATTTCTGGTATGCCAGATGTTGTGAATCTTGAAGAAAGAGGCTTCCTTCCATCTAAATCTGGAAAGATAATCTTGTGTTAAAAGGCTTAAAATTGCCTCAGGACTACTTGGATAGCACAGGACTCAGGAGACAAACGTTGCATTGTTAAAATGGAAGCACAGGGAAAATTGCTTGCAAATCATCTAAGCATTACTCTGTCTCATGGACTATTAGGTGGTGTGGAAGTTGATGTGGAAACCAGATGACCTAATTATTCATACTAATGAGAATGCTTATTACTGGTTAATAATCTTAGCACATTATGAATGGGAGGTAGTAAGAAAACACCTCTTGATCCAGAAAACAGTCAGTGGGCTGGCCAGTATAAAGCTACTCAAAACAATCTTTTCACAGAAACATTACACGGAAATATATGTTAAGTTTTTTATTCCATGTCACAGTGAAGTTCTCTGAGTACAGAAAAAAGCTCCAAACCAAAAGTGAGAAAGGCAGGTCCATAGCTGGGAACCTCACTAATGAGAAAACCAAACACAACCAACTAAAGGGAACCCACTTCTACATCCCTGATCCTCCATCTAGAAAGATGAACGATGAGCACAGATGAGAATCTAGTTAATGGCAGCAATAAGTGGTATGAATTACTGGGATGGTGACAACTAAAGCAATGCAAAGCTTCCAAAGGTATCAACAAGGTTAAAAAAAAATAAAAAAAAATATATTTTCAACTAAATAAAGTCATCTTATCAATTTTACCCCATGTTATTTCTAACAACTGATGCACTTGCCACAAAATAGTACCCAAAAAAACCAGCTGTACAATGTACACCACATATATCCATGAAGCTAAAAATTATTCAGAAACTTAGGAAAAATTGTGATTTAAGGAGATTAAAGTATCTTGGTACCACTTCATTAAGTCATTTATCTCTATTTATCTTATCTCAATTTTGGTCCATTTTTTTTTTTTTTTCAGTCAGATTTGGTCCCAGGTGTCTCATGTAGCAGAGAAACTAGTTTGATTTAAAATCATTACCTGGGAGTAGGATGGTTTGTAGAATAATGTACCGAATCTAAACTGTATTGGGATGCCAAGAACTGGCAGATTATTCAGCAGAGAATTTTGAAGACTACTGCTGCATTGGTCAAAGAAGATCTAGGCAATGAACTGCTTTCCTCCCTCCTTCACCTCCTCCTACCCCTTCCCTATTGCCCTCACCTCTTAACTTGTACATGCTCGAGCAAGGCTTAAAAAACTTAAGCATCCTCACATACTAAAGGCTACAGGAAAAACAACCTGTTTCCAAAGCTATAATTCAAAGTATAGCTTAGAAAAGTCTGGCCTGAGATGTGTTGACTTTCATATTTTAGGAAAATACATACGAAAAATCACAGCAAAATGTACATGAACATTGAAGAACTGACAGAAAGAAAGAAAAAGAATCTGCTAAGTAGAAAGTATCATATTTTTACTTGACTGTAACAGTCTTAAGTCTTGCAAAATTGAAATCTTTTCTTGACACACCTATTTGATCAATACTGCATTATTCTGTAAGCTGGTTGCAGTCCGGCTATAAAACTGTGCTGTGCCTCATCCCAGGAATGAGGATGCTGATACAGAACTCGAAAAAGTAACATATAGGGCAATAGCCAAGGCAAGCAGTATGCAATAGCTGTCTGAAATCATCAACAGGAAAGGAGTAAGAAACTTTTCAGCAGTAACCAATCAAGTGGGTATGCTTCTGAAATAATTATTATAATTTACCAGTGCCTGGTATTTCTGAAGATGTAAAAGTTTGAGGAGTAGAAATAACATGAAGAAAGTCATGTGAAGCTGGAAAATAAAAGCAAAAGTCATGCTGAATTGTTTTGAAGTGACAAGAACCATCCTGCAATAGCATTGTAATTTTTATGAGCTGAAAAAACTTATGGGTAATATTTAACACATTATGTTCCACAGAAAGGTAGAGTCTGAAATGTACAATAACTGATTGCGACTTGAAAATGATTTCCAAAAGCATGCATTAATGCACAGATATGTAATGCAATCAATGACCAAGTTGTTCTCAGAATCACACAAAAAGAAATTGATCTACAGAGCTAAAAAGGAGAAACACAAGGCTATTCAAAATAAGAGAACAAAATATGAACAAAAAGTAGCAAACTGGGACTGCACGGAATTTTTGTCTAGAGCTCCTAGGATCAGGAAGGAGGATATAGTGGTGTTGAAAAAGGAAAAGGAAAAAGGATGACAAAACAGGCACTGGACCAAATGAAACATATAAACTGTCCTTTGTCAGATGTGAATGGCTGACAGTTGCAATCAATTTCCCCTTCACTAATGGATTTCCTCCAGTGTTAATTTCTTCCAAAAACATACGCATCAGGCATTACACTATTGGCATGCTAAGGAAATGAAACCATTCCAACTGGCTCTCATCTTATTTTTTTTTCCCTTCTTTTGGGTAACTGTCAGTTGTCCCAGGTAAATACCAACTACAACATAAAAAACCACATAATAGAAATTTTCTAAGGACCAAGACAGTCCCTGAATGTTTAATGACATGTTTTTATAGTGCCATTTTTGAAATCTAGGCACTTTCTGTCTATGTTTATACAGAAAGGCTAAAATAAGAGCTACAGTTTCAAAATATGTTGGAATTTCTGTAGTTTCCATTCATTTCTTGCAACTCTGAACACTTCAGCAAATCAGAATGTTCCACTTATGAAACTCAGGTGTGGACAGGCTTATTTAAATTTGGGTTTTGCTGTAAGTCCAACTTAATTTAAAGCTAAGAATTACTTGCTGTTGCCAAATATGGAAAAACCTCAGAACTACTAGTTCAATATTTCATATAAAATATCATTAAAAAAAAATCTGATATTTTGATGCAGCACTTTCATACCTATAGTTATTCTTCATTTATGTCAAACTGACCAAACTATTTAATGAGAGCACTATGTCTCCTTTAAAAATTCCTAACTGCCAGGAGGATTAACCTTATGAGAAACAATTACTGGATCTGGTTGGTTGCACTTCTATGGTACCAGATGGTTTGGATCCTGAAGAAACAGACTGTTTTTCCTCAAAAGCTGAAAAAAGAATCTGAGCTTAAAATGCTGAGAGACCAGTGAGTTGATGGATTAGCATGAAATAGCTTAGTGAAGGCTGTGCAGTTCCAGATGATGCGAATGCAAAGCTGAGCAAGATGGCAGACGGCCTAAAATGAGACATGAGACAACTGCCATGACAATGATGGCTGGCAATAAAGTTTTCTAGCCTTGAAATGTGAGTTCCACATGCCTGAAAGGACTCTTACTAGCAAGAAATTCAACCTTATTAAATTTTCTGGATAAGAGCTGCAGCTTTACAAAAAGAAAGATGGTATTGATGAGATATGACAACACCGTCTTTAAGCCAAAACAAGTAAGTTTTTCAGCTGGTTACACAGACACAAGAATGGTGAATAAGCAGCTCTCTGGGAGTGTTGGTAGCCAAGACTCTAAAGCAGATATTAAGATTACCATTTGCAAATCTATGTGATGATAAGAAAATGGAAAAAAAATCATGGAACTAATCTGCTAATTACCCATTTCGGTCTCTCTGGTTTCTGCAGAAGGGAGAGATACAGATTCCAAGGCTGGACTCTGAGTAGCTAAGAGCAAACATGAAAAACATTTTTATAATTCCAAGATAGATATTCTCCTTGCAAGTGATGCAAAAGCTAAATTCAACTGTAACTAGCAAATTTTTGTTTGGTTTGAAGGTCTCTTTGTTCTACTAATTTTTACCCCATTCATATTTTGGTATACATTATCTAATCAGGCTGAATCCATATTACTTAAGAGGTTCCTATTCATAGCAAGGCAGCTACAACCCAAACACAATACATTTGATATTCACAGCACTTGCAGGTCTATATAAACAGGCCACTATTACATTATGTATAACTTATTTTTAAAGGAGTTGTAATGGGAAAAGATAAGAAAAGAGTAGTACAATAAAGTCAGTGAAATAATCATGAAAGTTAGCAAACAGAACCTTTTATCTGTTATCTGTAATGAAGATTTTTACAAAGACATTCTGCTTATTTAACTTTGAAGTATGGATAACCTGAAGTGTGCTTTAATGAAAACAGGGAATCAAGATAGACTTGGGCATTCTTACCTAAAAGCCATCATGAACAAGTTTTCACCATGTGCAGATTTTGCACTAATGTCCTGCTTTTAAGAAACAGATCCTATTCACTACTTAGTGGCCAGTAAGTACTATTCTTTCCAGTAAACTTACGCCCATTTAGGTTACAATGTCTTTGAAAGAGAAAATTTCCATCTCTCTTTTTAACTGTGGTTTATCAAGTTGAGGATTTTTGAAAAGCAGTCATACCAGAATTTAAAATTTAAATGTCCTTGAATGCTTGAGATTGAAAAAACCATTTAAATTACTAAGTGTAGGGTTCATTTCTAACACAGGCAATATAAATATATGCTAAAAAGTGAACAGACTTTTATTTTGTATATTATATCTGATTTTTCAGTTACTTTCAACCCATTTTATCACACTAGCCATTGTAATCTCAAGTTACTATCCTGATATAGCTGGACTCAGTAGTTGGACCAGAAGATCATTGTGGTTCCCTTGCAACTGGAGTCAGTCTGTTCTGTATTTATAGAGAAGAAAATAATACCAAAAGCCATATGATTCACAGCTTTTGACTAAAGTTTCCATTGATCCATTTACATCCGGTAAGAACTAGGAGAGATTCCCAAAGGCACCAGAACATTGAAGGCATGTTAACAAACTATCTTTTCAGAAACATTTGAATTCAAAATATACTGACCACACAGGAAGTTTATAAAACAAAGGAGATATCTCCCTCTAGGACAATCAAGATAGAAAAGATAAAGGAAAAAAAATATTCAGAAGAACTAGGGCAGAATACAGGTCACAGGCACTTGAACTTCATAAAAATGAAATTTTGCTTTCTTTGCTGATCTTATAACAGCAGGTGATCAAGGCACGCAGAGGCACAGTGCAGAGAAATCTCTGTATAATCGTCCTCTCACTCTCACAAAATATCTTTGACTTCAGCATTGACTTCATGGGGAGCACGGATGCTCCAGCTGACCCAGTGATGGGGCCCAGCCTCACAGAATGAAATCCCACTTTTGCTAATGAAACTAGTGGAAGACATGAGAACAAAACCAGAATAGATATTTGAATGAAACGTATTTTGCCTCAACTGTTGTTATTATTCTACCTTTACCACTAAAATTGGTTATTATTACATAACAGAAAGCAAAGGTACTTCACATCTAAATAAGCCAGCACTATTCTACCATAACTTCTTGCTTAATGTTTAGTGAAATAAAAATTAATATGATTCATCTGGTTAAAGGGCATTCCAAGTAACTAACAATGTAATACAAAAAGCAGCAACAAGGAATTGTTTGGGGAGATTTGGCTACACAAGCCTGTTATGAAAGCAGAGATCTTGAGAAAGGAAGACAAGGGTTATGATGTAGAGGAGTAGAGGCATGAGATGATAAGAGATGGGAGGGAGGGAAGGAGGGAGGAAGGAAAGAATTAATATTCTTTGCTTTACGGTAAGCAAAAATCTAGACTTTTAAATCTAGGCTAATGATGATTCTTGAATTAGACTATTAAAATTTCCATAACACTCAAAAGAAATTATTATCATTATATACATATATGCACATATATTTAAGTATATATGCCTATACAAATATACATACATGTAAATGGGTGTATATATATAATACTTACAACTTTAAGAAAAAAAAAGAAATGGTATGCTTCCTCTTTGCCCATAAGATTTTGATCATAACATTATGACAATAATACAAGTAAAAGTATTTTGAAAATGTGAGCAGCATCTTACTTTCTTAAATATCAGGCCTTTCAAAGTGTCGTGAAGTTCATCACCAAACAACTAATGAATCTAATTTATGAACACTTAAACCACAACAACATCTACAAATTACAGAAGCATTTTAATCAAGCATACAAGTATTTGGCGAAATACATGAAAACCCACAGAACTGATGTTGGCTGGAACAGTATCCAACTGTTGAATACAGTCAGTCACAGAGGCTTGTGGGGTTCTGCCAAGAAAATTACAAAACTAAGAGTCCAAATTTCAGCTGAGTTTAAGTGACTCAGTTTTACATCAGTTTTGTCCTATGGACAAAATTTATCCCATGAGCATCTGTTTGTTTTTTTGTCTTAAATGAAGCATTAATCTGTCACAACAATAAAGCAAAACCAGGCTTAGAATGAAAGAAGGAATTTGTAAATTTTGTGAAGATATTTTTTCACTAATGTTTACTCATATTTACAAAGAAAGTAATTACCACGTTCTGTCAATGGACTTTTTGGAGCATCAGAGATTCTGGATCCAGAAGGAGGTAGCTGTATTTCATTAGAAGCTATGATAAAAGAAATAACCAAAACTTTACTTGATTAAACACACTATAAGGCACAGCATGGATCTATATTTGACTTATAAACTACTCATTCCTGACAACAAGTGATATTCAATAAAACAGAAGAAGTAGTTCTAACCTAGGGAAAAAACCACATGAATTTGTCACTTAGAAAGGTATGGGGAATATGAAAGATATCACTTTTTCCCTAACTGTAGCACAGAGATCCATCAATCACAGGAATATGATAATGAACCTTTATCAGTAATTATGACCACATGGTTTGAAATTAATCAGTAATCCATCTTGATTCAGTTTCATATTTTTGATCTTTACAAGCATGGCAAAAATAAGAAAGGTTGAGTATTGTAAAAAAAAGGGCTACTTAAAAGTTAAAATGAAAATTAGATAGCTCAGCTTCAGTAAATTCTGGAAATCTCCTTGGAACTGTAAATGAAAAAGGACAAAAGCAAGAGTAGGACACTACCATGAATCAATAGGATTACATGAAAACACATTTATTGAGTAGTATTAGCAGTTCTCTTCATGGGGAGATCCGTATTTCAGTTCTGCAAGCATTTCTGATCCTTCCCTTTATGTAGGCCTCCTGCACTTTAGAAAGATCTAATCAAAGTTTAAAAAACAAAAATAAATAAATGTAATCTCAAGTTTAGATTTGTCTTCATAATTTTGTGTGGCTTGGGAATTAAGGTACAAGCAATAAAATCAACATTAGAGAATTTAGAATTCCGAATGCCAGAAGTAAACAGATGCTATTTCAAATCACAAAACTAACAATACAACATAGAGACAAAAGAAATTAAAAAAATCAGTAGAGATTTTCTTTCCTCCGAGGCAAATACAGTTATATCACATCACATGCAATATAAAATTGTCCATATGCATCACCGCTGATGTTACCTATAAGAACCTGTCATCAGAAGAAAAACAAAGAGGTATTTTTTACAATTCTATCACTAAAGGTAATTTTACAGATGGAAATTTTATGTTACATTAACCATGCAGATCATATAGACATATTGGAAAAATGAAATTGAATCACCCAGTAAAATCTGTGAAAGCCACAGTTTAGCCAGAGCTGGACACATCCTGCTTTATGTTTCATTCCAGTGTGAGTCACTGGAACCACAAAAGGAACCAGAATTTTTTAATTAGTACTTCCTTTGGAGCCAGTACAAAGGGGATGCAGCAAGTAGTAGAAAAATTTTGCTGGAGGTGAAAAAAGCATTTAATGTACGAAGAATGTAAATAGCAGCAAAATTAGTTACCCAGTATGTTTTGAGTTTGCACCAATTTGGGTTTAGGCGTTGATTTAAATTCCTCAGGTCCATGTGTTTTCTCAGCCTGAGCTAGAAGAAAGAAGCTTTATTTAATTTAGAATCCCTCTAAGCTTTCCTTTATCTACTGCCTGAAGCCCACTGCTTTTCTTACCACCATTTTATGTCACCTGATTAAAGTAATTTCTACAGCTGCTCAATTCCATCACGATTAATATTTACTTTTGTTTTCAGATGTGTCTATATGATGTTTTGGATTATTTTGTTGTAGTTTTATATAAACAAAGGAAAATATAAGTGACAAAGAGAAAAGTTAAGATCAGAATCTCACCCTGTATTTCTATTACAGCCTCACAAATTCATTATGATACATATTATAAAGAAGATCCATTACATCATGAAGTGTATTTACAAATATTTCCCCTGCTATTCTGAATTATTTTTAATCCTTCTAATATAAAAATTATCAGGAAAGGAATAAATATTCACCTATAATACCTCAGCTCTTTCATTTTTCTGTTAATAAAATAGTGGGGTTTGATTTCCATTCATTCTTCTAAGCCTACATCTTCAGAGTAAAGCATGGGCAGCTTATTAAATTGCCATTAAATGTACCGAAACTGACTCACTGGTCATGTTAAAACATATATTAGTGCATAACTGTACTCTTCCAGCTGTTTCACATAACAATTAATTCCAATGGTAAGTAAGTCAAGATCATTTCTTTCTTCTCCCTCTTGTTAGAGATCCCATAGGCATTTACTCAGTCACACAGTAACACAACTGGTCATCTCAGACTATAAAATGACAGAGCTTATGGGTACGGAACACTGAATGGCAAGGTATCAGCCTTGAATGTGGCAAGAACATTAATTCCTTCCACAGAGCAAACTGCACAGTATTTACCACATGCTGGTACTCAGAAGACATCTTTAATATTGGTGATCGGCATCAATATAGCATTAAGCTTTAGTATTCATTCTGTTTAATAAAATATGACTTTCTTTTGACACACAATGGAAGACAGTTACTTTTGTTTTTCCAGCATGCTCTCCACACTTTTCCCACAATCTACTGAATGGGCTTCAAGCAAGAACTGATCATGCAGGTTTATAAGCTTCTTATTTCATTTCCTGAAAAACATGCCGTTTTCCACATTCTAAATAGTCATTTAGATGCTACTACAGTTACAACAATTACACTATTTTCTAGTCTATAGTAGGATGCTTTTCAGAGCCACAAAATCTGAAATCTTTACAGACAGTGCTTTATTAGGACCCAACTCAGCTTCCAAGTCAGTTACAGAGCTGTTTCTGTCATCAGTGAAAGGAGGATTTCATTCTACAGAGACGTTGAAGCAATTTATTTCTGTGAAACTTGTGGAATTCACCCATAAGAGCCACTGAAACAACAACTAACAAATCCATACGGCAGAAGTACCTCAAAAGCTAACACTTCTTATTGGTGAGAAGCAATCATGAAAAAAGCCCAAACAATCCCACACCAAAAGCAAATACAGAAGTTATTATGCTCTGGATAGTTTTACAAGGTCAGATGGTTTATGCTCATATCATGTCCTGCCAGCTAAATTATCCAAGCAAGCTGAACAAAATAAAGCATGCCTAGAATTGGGACAAAAGAAATCAAGCTCTCCTCAGTTTTGCTCAGAACATTGTAGGGATGACATGAAACAAGAGCAGACATTTTTGTAAAAAAAGATACAGGAAGTAGAAAGTTAGACTCTGAAAGCTACATTAGAGAAAAGAAAAATGCCTCTACTATTCAGGGCACCAGGCAAACTCAGCCTATGGTACTGGTTCAAGGGTATCTACAAAGTAAAGGGTTAACACAACCAAGCAAGGTAAGCAGAGAATACAACAAGAACACACTTAGGCAATGTTTCTTAGACTGTGTTTCCTCTAAATTCTCTTGACCCTCTCTTCCTCCACAATAGGAATTAAGTTACTCTGATGCAAGCAGTAATTTCACTCCTGATACAATATGTGAGAACAAGGGAAATTCTTCAGGGGCCAGAAGGAGGACAGGAGGAACAGCACTTGGGAAACATGGCAACAAAGGAGTTACCTCAACTAACCATTAACCCTAGTTAACGGATTCAGAGGTGGCACTTTTCATTTCTAGCCTGTTCCCTATTTCACAGTTCTTCCAGTCTTATAGTTCTTCCATGTCCCAGACAAATGTGCTCATATTTCTAAGTGTTGGTAGGCTCAAATTTCCTCATGAAGTTAATACATAGACCCATACTCCATTAAATGGGAAGAAAAAATGTGGCACTTGTTTGAGATATATTAGACAACATTTCAAAGATTGAAGAAAAAAAAAGCACTATGAATTTGTGCTGTTGTGTTAAGAATAAATTAATACTGGGTGGAAAATATTGTGACAAGCTTGGCAAAAACAAGGAATGAAAGAGCTTACTAACAGTCTTTCCATGGAAGTGCATGCCAAGGGAGGGGAGGCTTGAAATGAAGAAAATGATGGGAGGCCTGGTTAATAAATGCATTAAAAAAACTACTAAACTGTGTCACATCACAAAACACACCCTTTGATAAAGACTCTGTGGAATACAAGAACAGGCTTC
>JAWWTY010000001.1:17339695-17455260 GCA_035222235.1 Margarornis squamiger
AAAAAAACTACTAAACTGTGTCACATCACAAAACACACCCTTTGATAAAGACTCTGTGGAATACAAGAACAGGCTTCAGATAGCCTGCTTGCTGAAATACTTCAGGCTCCTTTCTCCCCTTCTAGCATGGCTGTTGACACAACAGCTATGACAGCACAGAACTCCTTTCAAATCAGTGTTCTGTTGCCACTTTTGGCACCAGTCCTTAAACCTTCCACAGCAAATACTTACTATGTCTTACTCAAAGAATCAAGTATGGTTTTTGTATAGTGATATCTGAATGAAATATAATGAAGCAGATCTTGTTGCTAAACTCAATTAATCATGCCTATATATTACACTGTCTCTCAAACGGAACCCTTGCAAGAGGCTGAGGCTCAGATCTCTTGCTTAAGTTACTCATGAAAGTCTGGCTCAAATGCTTAAGTATTCAACCTATTTTTGCATAGGCCATAGCAAGACAGAATTACACTTGAAGAACATTTTTCTTCTAAAGAATTCACTTTCATTTCCCCATTTCCTGACTTTATTTTTCTCTTCATCTGAAATACTGTAACCATAATGAATACATTTTTTAATGTAAGTAGTGTGACTTACCCCTACTTTAACACAAGACACTGGTGCTGAGATCAACAAATAATTACTGAAAGGTATGGTCAAGGGGAAAAAAATAAGGACGCGGAAGCAAAACCACAAACAAAGCATGAAATGGAAGAAGAAAATTATTCTAAATATTTTAGTAAAAAGTATTGTTGTGACAGCAATAAGAATGTGTTTGATTGCAACAAAGGGTTACTAAATTCTTGCTAAAAAAAACCCAGTATAATGCCATGTATAATGAAACACACTATCCAACTTCATAAGCATACAATTCTGTGCTATGTCTAGAGATGACAATGTTTATGGTTAGAATTACTACATGCTGGCACATAAACATAATTACAGAACATAAAGAAAAGGAAATAGAATGAACCAATTCCCTCCTTCCCAGGTGCCACATTTCACACTGTTTAGCTGATTAACCAGTACATTCCATCACAAGGAATGATATATTTTGATTTGATGAATTCAAGCTTCAGACTACAATTTTGAAGGAGAGCCATTTACACAGATTTATGCCTTCAGTTCTCACTTTTACAAAATGGCAAAGTTCTAGAAAGTACACTTGTGGGCTGCCTGTTCTGCACTTACTAATACGAGGTAAATAAATTAGTAAAATAAGGACAAAATTTAATTGCACAAGAGACCTCGAAACATATACCAAACCGAACCAACCAACCAAAGATTCCTTATGGGTTTTTAAGTTTTTTAAATTTTAAAGCCTTGCCATTCTTCATGTGTCCTTTCTCCCTTTTAGCAAATAAGCCGGCAGACACTGACTCTTGTTTCTGACAGCAGAATCAAGACTTCAGACTCAGTTATGGGATAAGAGCCAGACTACAGAAAATGAAGTTCTATGCCTTCTTAAACAATAGTGAAATGTGGGTCAGTCAAGTGGATGTAAAGCTAATCTTCATCATTTGACTTTGAACAATTTAGTTCTTCCCAATACTTTCCCCCCTCAGATTGGAAAAGTTAAAATATATGACTGTACTTGTCATACAAATTCATAAAGTAGCCTTTCTATGTTACACTGGCTTGTTTCCTAAGCAAATAGAGGCAGTAAATCCTGCAGTGCTCAAAATTTCACTATACATTATTGAACAGTTAAAATATCAGCATCTGACTATGCCCTTTTAAACAAGTGATATTTTTTCAGCCATGAGTAGATGACAACAAACTTCAGTCTTTCAAATATAAAAGTTAATATACATTTCACGGACGTATAACCTTGGATATGAATCTAGGATCAAATTTTATACTCCTTTCCCATGTGTGTGAACAGGTCCCATTTACATTAATAGGACCAGAATGTCAACAGTGTGTGGTTAAGATTAACATGTTCAAACCTGAGCTTAAATGGAAACTCGTGCCATCATCCTCAGCACCTCTGAAATAGAGCTTGTTACTGCGACTGTTCCATTTTGCACAATCATGCCTTTATTCCTAGTTTTCTTCTTCACATATTTCGTTAAAGTCAGAATACCAAGGTATATCACAAGAAAACTCTTTTTGCAATTTTTCACAACCCAGCACCTCACAATTTTAATTCTAAGGGATTTTATAAACATAACATTTCTATCATCTGAAACTTTCCTCCAAATTTAGATTCAGATTTTTATCCACTTCAATAACTCACTGTTACCAATTCAGCTACACTATCCTCCTGTTTTCCAGCTACCGACTCTAACTGCAGAGTAAGCAACACAAAGATGGATTTAATTTTAGTTCATATATTTGGCAAAGATATTACACAGAGTTTCTAAAAGTAAAATTTTCATTACCTGGAAGGGACTGAGGGGAGATTTCTTGAACTTCTGGTGTTTTGGATTCAGCAGGCCATACTCCAGTTTCATTCTTAGCTAAAAGGACAAAGACATTAGGGAGTAATTGCAAACATGTCTCTGCTCTCTTCTACCACAGATTTATTTCTGTCTCACTTCAGTTTGACAAAGTAAGCCAACATGGATAAATGTGGAAAGCTGAATACTTTTAGGAATAAAAGAACTTCCACTGTACAACCAGTACAAGCCTCTATCTAGTTATGCTAAACATACACATTTGTGGTTTTGCTTTGTTCATTAAAAATATTCTAAAAATAAAATTTACAGCAAGGATTTAATGCCTTATGGATATTTACTTTCACAGTGCAAAATGGTTTCCAGTGTTTTTTATTTGTCTAGTATTTGAGTCTTAACAGCAAAAATGTTTTTCAGAATTAAAAGATGCAATATATTTCTAAGTGCTATACAAGAACAGTCTAACACGTTCTCAAATACAATGGAATTGTCATACTAGTCATGTCCTTATTTTCTTTGACACTACTTCTAACAATTAGAGTAGTATGACAATAGCCTTCTATTCCAACAGATATAAAGATCAGTAGTGGACACAGGGGAAAGTAATTATTTTTGACTTGAATAACACACCTGTTGTGGGTTTTTTCTGGACTACTAATATTAAAACAAACAAACAAATAAATGAAACAAAAACTCCATGCAGTATGGTTTTTGACTAATTTGAAAGAAAGAAAAAACACTTTGAGAATCCAATAATTCTTTTTTTAATTTTGTGATGCATTATTTTGATTTTTCTAAGTAATATAGAATTAAAATAGTTGCAGTAAGTCAGCAAATCAGAATTAGTCATGACCTCACACACAGTGTAAGCTTTATAGCATTTTACCGTAGACATACACCATTCTCAGGCACCACTGAAAGATACCTGTATAGATTTGGTCAACACATCTTTTTGTCAATTACTTTATACATTTACATTATTTCTCAAAGTACTTTTGCTTGACTTTTTACAATGACTCTTCCCTTCCAAATTCAGGAGTCCCTTGTGTGAACACCCACGTACTTCATGTTCTCTGCTAAGGAACACACAGTGAGCTGGACATAACAAAGCCTCACTTGTCTGCCCTGGGTATTTTCCCAAAGGTGTTTGTGTAACCTATTATAAAGAGTGGCTCCAAACTGGCATCATGCCAGCCAGCTATTTTAGACATTTAAATTTAGAAGTTCAAGTTCTGCACTAGGCTAGATGAGGAAGTTGGACATGTCTAGGACAAAGCTACCTCTATCTTTTTCCTCATCTGTTGCTCATAGTCACATTCTGCAATTTTTACTGAGCAAACTATCAAACCTTATGACCTATCTATAAACAAAACATCATTTTCCTACAGAAAGATATCATTTTACTGGTAGAAAATGAAAACAAATGTAAAATTTCTAGATATTGCAGTTCAAAACTGATATCAGAGGTCTTAAAACGTGTTTTTTTTCTAAAACTAAGGCACATGAAAAATGGATTTGACAAAATATGGTCTACTGAGTTTGTTACTTGTACATTATATACATGTTAACACTAAGGTAGTAATGATAAAGAGGTTGTTTTCCATACTTGTTATTAAAAGAAAATATTAATAATCAAGTTAATGTGTGATTATTATCATGATTAAAAACTCTGAATGCTCTGTAATATAAATACTGCAATTATGTTTCTACACTTAGCTTGAATTTTCAGTGGCCACAGATGATGTTAAGAGTATTTGTCTGTCAAATGGTGGTAATACCCAATTTTTAAGGAATTCGTCCTCGGTACAAACATATTCTTACTCAAACACACTGAAATATTATTCTACTGGGTAGCTCTACCATTAAATGTGCATAGTATCTTAAGAGAAACAATCACTGCTGTTGCCTCCCTGCAAAGCAAGCCAGGCTGAAAAGTATTAAGACTAGTCAAGCCAAAAGTCATCAGCTCCTGAATTCTGCTCAAGAGATCTGTAAAAGATGCCCTAGGGCATTATTAAAGTTTTTAAAGATAGCTTTATTTTCCACAATTATGCTACTCACAGATGATAATGCTCAACACAAGCCCCAATTAATGTTTTTCCTGCAGGTTTCAGGCATGTTCACAAGATACACATGAAACCTGTACTGAAGTGCTCTAATTTCTGGCTGCCATTTTTAATAGATTTTATTACAGATAATAAATTGGAATTTATTTTTGAAGCACCTTAAAAAAAATGCGCACATGTTTCAAATTAAGTGAATTTCTATGAATCTTTATGTCCATACTAATTATTAATTATAAAATAGAAAAAAGAAGGTAAAAGAGGAATAAATTACTTTTCTGCTTGCATACATGATCTCACATTGCTACACTTCTGATACTGTTCACAAAAATATACAAGTTTAGTTCATTTCTGCTTACTCAGTTTTTTCCTGGATGCTGGAGATATGCCATCTATTGTCAGGAGAGGAGGAAGTTTCTGTTGACTTTCATTGAGACCTGGAACAATAAGGTGCACTACAGAGAAAGATGTGTGCCATTAATTTCAAAAGAGATGCAAATACACAGTCTGTGCTCCAAGTTATGTGAGCAACCACAGCTGAACCATTGGGAGTTTAGTCTGAGTATCTGGGAAATGAGTTAATTCTATTCAGTAATTATCACTCCCATTTGATACTAAGTCTCCTTTCCACAACTCACTGCATTCCCATATTACCACTATTTCATGATTAATCAGAGTTGAAAACAAATCAATACTGGAACACACGACCCTGGAGTGCACAGCATCACAGATGCTGGGATGTTCTGTCTGGTGGGCCAAGAAGACTCAACACCAAACTGGGTTACTAAGTGTATGCTTGATTCTCATCAATACACTAAAACTCCCACAAAGCAAACTTAAGGCAAAGTTATGCAGTTATAGGAAATATTTCCATATATAAAGGATTAAAAACTCCCTCCTGAACCCAGTGATAAATTGGTCCCAGGGTGCATGATGCAGTGAGCCTTTCATGTCTATTTCAGGCAGAGGAGTAGTTGACCACACTGAGCACTCTGTGATAGACTTTCCCCTCTTTTTATGTTCTAAGCTGATATTGTGTATTCTCATAGGTCAAACAAGAACATAAAACATCAAACTGAATGGCTTGGAGGGTTATGCCCCAAGATCTAACATCCAGTTCTGATTGCAAGATCACTGTAGCATAATGTATCAGTACAGGTTTGTGTCTGTAGATGGTATGTTATGCTACCTTAAAAGCCCAGTAAGAACAACCCCACACCTCAACAAGGTCTTTGCCAGAGAACTTCACTTGAAGTATGAAAGAACTTTGCTTAAACAGTGGCAGTGTCTTCTTTTAAATACAATGACAATTAAATCATTCTATTTCACTTAAGCTACAACATTCTTGAACCATCTGTACCACCATAAAATGTAACAAATACTGTCTGAACCAGCTGCAAAATACCCTTGGATATGCAGGGAAAGAACTGTCAAGGTCAAGAAAATTAAAAGCATTTTAGCCAAGTTCCAATTTTCAACAAAGGGTTAAGAAAAATGATAAAAATTCTTCTAGTCACCTAATATTGCTCCTGGCAGAGAAGAACTATCTGGTGTTTTTGACTGCGTCCGATTTTGAATAACTGTGGAAACAACACAGGCATATTAGAAGCGAATTTAAAAGAACTCAGAATGAGAAACAAAACTACACCTGAAACAAGTCTCAGCATTCTGAAAACCTTCCCTCAACTTAATATTTGCAGATCAGGACACCATCCTCATCTTTTCCGTATTTACATTTAGTTTAAGAGACTGCAAACTATGTTTCCTCTACATGATCTCTTCATTGTGCATCTCTTTCCTGTGACATATCAATGTGAAAACTGACATTCTATGCTTATGTTATTATAGGGCCAGCTGCAGACCATCTCATTAGCCAGACATTCATTTTAATTTCATTACTCTTGCAGAGTATAAGAATAAATTTAGAAAAAAAATACAAACTTACTTTGTTTGATTATTGTGACAGGGACCAGCTTCTTATTATCACCGAGTATAAGCTGAGAGAAGAGAAAAAAAGACAAAAAAAAAAAAGGGCCTTGGGATAACTGCCATAATAGTAATTGAACTTTCTGAGTAATAAAAACAGAGGGCTCTAATCCAATACCGCGCCTGTCCCAAGTTAACACTGGATATGACTCTGGCCCTCGTCACTGATGGTTACACTATTGCTTCAGTTCCCACGGGCTAGTGTGGTAATACTGCAGTTTGATCTCCTTCTTTCAGCCTGAGATGTTTTGCTTTATAAAAACACAGCACTTGACAGTTTAGGAATCCCCCATCCTTTTTTCTCTTAAGAATCTCTTGAGCACTCACTGGGGAGTAGTCCAGAAGGCTAAAAAAAGCTGAAATTTAACTACAGGAAAATATCTGAAACATGTGCAATTACAAATTTGGTCACAGGATACAAATATATTCTCAGGAATACTCTGTTTAGAACAAAAACTATTCCAGAGCCAGGTGCACATTTGTAAACTATCAGCACTCTTGGGTGCAAAGCCTCCTTAAAGTAGATTAACTCAGAGCAATATTGTTTGGTGTAATTGTTTCCAAAGTGTGAGTGGTCAGTCACCCACATGTGTCTTACATTTTTATGCTAAATACTTGGAGTTTTCTGCTGTTCATTTCTCTTTGACCCAGATTACCTCTTGCCTAATTGTGAGTATTTTCATTTATATTGATGTCAAAAAAGCAAGGAACAGAAGAACGGACTCCACATTTATTAAAAGAAAGAAAACAACTGATACCGAAGATGATAAATCAGTATTCATGACCATACAAATGTACTGGGAACAACTTCTGAAAGCTTACTAATATGCTCAAGTGATGAGATGAAGTAGACTGTAATGGCAGCAATATAAAAAATGCTAAAGACATCAAAAGGAATTGTTTTCCAGTTACATCTGAGTTACAAGAAAGAAAATAACTCAACCAATAACCTTTCTGTGCTAAACGTGCACCGCTCAAGTCAGAATCAGATAATGTTGATTTTGCACTTTATGACATCTGGTCTACTTCACATGAAAGAACATTTTCATGAAAATTCAGCATTTGATGACAGTGTTAATTATCTACCTGAGGATAGCTATTCTATTCTAAATATATTTGAAAAGCTTTAAAAAATTGTTGGGTACACATTAAACACATACCAAAGCCTAAGAAGCTGGAAGAAGGCCAATCTCCACAAGTAAGATGGACTGTTCCTTAGGGAAATGGATGAAGGCTACTTATTCTATGAAAGTGATTAATTTCTGCCACCTAATAACAGTTTTGCATTGGCATGAGCATGGTCTCAAATTAAATGGAGGTTTCAATCATTGTCATAAATGAAGGATAGAAAGGAATATTCCTTTTTTATTGCCTATGTTTTTCCCTCGTTATTAATAACTTTTACATTTCTATTTTGTCTTCTAGTAAAAAAACTGTATTGCAGATGATCAGCTTTTGAAGTACCCCTGCTCTTTATGTGACTAACAAATGAGATGAAAGGCATTTATCATAAGAAGATGTTCGTTTTATGGTATTTCTCATCAGAAATCTTACAATCAAAGAAACAGCTCTGAAGTAGTAGTGAGAACTTCTATAACTCCACTGTGGGACTTCTAATCATAATTATTATCAGTCTTTTTACTCACAAAAGGTGCTTATATCGACAAGAGCATCCTTTCTTTGTTGAATAATAATGGTGACTTTAATGACAGCAATATAAAAATTCAAAATACATTTAAATACATTCAAAATTTAGTTTTCTGCTCAAGAACAAATCCTTGACATGAAATCCATGTTCTCCAGCTGCTCTAATTACACTGCTGATCTGCATGAATCTGTAAGTGCTGCACTTGAAATCTACCACCATGTTGTGAAAGCTGTCTTCTCAAAAGAGACTACTTTATGTATTTCTACCTCTAGAAAAATTTACTGCTTGGACCAACTATTTTGGAAACATCAGCACATCTGTAGGAATGGCTCTATCAACGATATTTTTCAGACAGGGATTAAAAAACATATAGGTACTAGGAACATTAGTTATTAAAACAATTGTTGCCATCATGAAAGGAGATGGCAAATAAAGTATTCCTTATTTTCTGAGGAAAAGTAGAGATGTAAATTATACCATAAGTCAGATGTCTGAACTTCTGACCGTATATGCATGGCATATTGCACAAAGGACTGCAAATCTCAAACAATCTGTGAAATGGCATGTGGCAACATTACTTTAAGAGACACTTGATCTTTCTTTCTCAGTTACACTCCAGTACTCCAAAAAGCTACAACTAACCAGTATACATGTAAGAGACTCCTCAAGGAAGGATCATGGTCAGCCTGGATTGAATAAGTTCTGGAAGTGAAGGAATGTTTTCTTCTGGAGTTTAACAAATGGTAGAAGCTAAGAGTCCTTTTTTACTAGAAAAATCGAGGAGGACCCCACTTTTCAGACTGATATGAAATTACAGGAACCTAATCAGACAGAAGAGGAAATAAATTTCTACTGCATTTTCCCCACCCTACCACCACTCATTGCTATGAAGGGAAGAAGAATGACAGTCCCCTTTTCTTCCACTCTCTCATTAGTTGTAGCTCACACAGCCCCAGGAGCTTAGACAAACTTAAAGAATGAAACTGCCAAAAGAAACACAAGCTGATATGTGACCAATGTTGAAAGGGCAGAATGACTAGAGGGATCAGCAATGTTACTTTAATAAACAGCCTTTAAAAATGTCCTTACAGAGAAGAGTTAGGACCATACTGATATGAGTCAGTTGTGTCTTTGGAGCAAAATGAGGCACAAACAAAGCTTGGCCTAAATAACACTTTCTGGCTTTGAATCGATTATCCAATTTCACCACTGAAACATACTCCAC
The DNA here is from genome assembly GCA_035222235.1 of Margarornis squamiger. Taxonomy (NCBI): domain Eukaryota; kingdom Metazoa; phylum Chordata; class Aves; order Passeriformes; family Furnariidae; genus Margarornis; species Margarornis squamiger. The sequence goes on from JAWWTY010000001.1 coordinate 17,349,017, forward strand.
CTAAAGCTCTGGAAACTGAAGTAACAATGTACACTTAAGAGCAGCCACTATCTGCTTCCCAGCCTCAGTTTTATGGCTTTTTGCACCACTAAAGTGAGAAACGGAGAAGAATTTTTAGAATAATCTATGGAATGTTTTCACAATATTTCTGTGGACGGTGATAAAGCAGTCCTGCTCTGGAGCTAAGCCCTGTGAAGCTGACTAAAGAGACTAGATGTTGGCTCTAGCTCTCTGTTCATGCTTAAGATGTGCAAATATTTGGAAAACTGTTTTAGCTCACTTACTCAGAACTTCTCCTGCATAAATAGAATCCTGACTTCCTCAGAAGCAGCGTAACAGCCAGGGTCCTGGCACACAGGGTTTGCTAAGAGAGGCAAAAGATCTCAGCTTGCACTCCAAGTGCCAGATTGAATTACCTGGTCCCAGGCTGTGCTGTGCAACTTTAAAAACACTTATGGGACCAATGGGAAGAACAGTAAAGTTGATTTCTATCGACATAACGAGATGTCACCTTCCTGAACATATCTAACATCTGGATCTGTGTTACTCACAAACAAAACATTTTCTCTCGAATGCAAGATATGACTATATTTCCAACTACCTAAGCATTACACTGCTCTAACTCTATATGTAATGCAATAATTACACTATTACTGTCCTAAAGGAATGGAAATAGCCTCACACTGCACCAGGGAGGTTTATATTAGGAAATTCTTTTTCGCAGAAAGGGGTGTCAAGCATTGGAACAGAATGCACAGGGAAGTGGTGGAGTCACCATCACTGGAAGTGTTCATAAGAATTATGGATATGGCACATGAGGTCATGGTTTAATGGAAAATATGGTGGGGGTAGTGGGTTGACAGCTGGACTTGAGGATCTTAAAGGTGTTTTCCAGTCTTAATGATACTATGATTCTACATATATCTAATTATTCCTACAAGAAAATGTATGTAATGAATTGTGGTTTGATTTTTGAAGGAATTGCAGGTCTGATAATGACAAACCATTCACAATATTGAAAAATATGAAGAACAGACAATGAGAAACCATACATTAACATTTCCTACCATGAAAACACTTGGAAAATCTGAGACAGAAGGGAATTGTGAAGAATGGGTTGTTCCCTTATAATAATTAACACTCATGGGTTAACCCTTTAATGTCTGAAGTAAAAAGGGTTTCTACAACTTTTCTTGGAAAGTTATCCCATAGTCCACCTCAGTGACAGTACCTTAAAAAACCCAAAAATGAAAGCAAAAAGAAAACAAAACTCCAGAAGATTAGATGCTGAAACTTGCCCTTTGCTGAAAAACTAAGGAAAGCAAATATGAAGAAATTATTTAATCTAATAGTAGAACAGGCAATTCTCAAAAGTTATTAATAAAATGTCTATTTTTCACTGTATTAAAAATACTCTAGTAACAACTTCAGTCTAGAGAGCTTTCATTTCTCCTTCAGCTTTTGGGAGTAAAAAGTACCTGTATATATGAATCCATGAACATATGAAATGTACACATGTTTGCTTGCTGTCAAATGCCAGATGAGGAAAAAAAAAAATCTTTGCTTTTATGTATAAAAATCATCACATGTTTTGATGAAACAGAAAAATTCTACTTTGCCACATGCAAGTATGTAATGAACTGCCTAGAAATCTTGATAGGCACATTAAATTGCACTTTCCAGCTTCCTCTGGTTATGCACTTGCCTCACATATGAGAACTGTGAGTGAATTTAATAGGATTAATGTTTTAGAAGACCTGAATAAATACAGGATTACGCCATAAAACCACAACACTGGGTTATCACAAAATTAACTAACCACAACAAATATCAACCTGACTACTACAAAGGGATAAGCAAATGTTAAGTTTAGAATTCACACACAGAAAATATTCAACTTTGTTAAATTGGAATAAGTATATCATTATTAATAAAAAATCATTTCAGCTACAGTTCTCAACCATCCATACTTATAGACACTTCTCCATACAAGTTATCTAGTCTGAAATTTAACATATTGTTTTTTATATTGGCAATTAGCAGCCTTGATAATATATTTCTTACTTTGCTAGAGAACAAAAAAAATGTGATCATACAAAACACAAATCTGGTATAAAATAAGTACATTGTGCATACCTGTGTTTGGGAATTGGGTACCAACTTGTACATATTCTGGAGTTGTCCATTTATTTTTTTACCTGTTTTGACAAAAGGATAAATACAGATAATTACTTTTTTTTTTTCTCTTCACATTTTCACAACAAGGAAACAAAATGTATTCTTCTTGTTCTACAGTTGGGGTTAAGAGACCTTAAGTGGCCTTTGAGACTTACTACTTCTTACTAAGGCAGAGGCACCTAAGAGGATTTCTTAATAAAATTAATATAACCAGTAGACTAACATGCAAGGAAGAAACTCAAAAAGTATTTCTGCAACCCATCTGTCAGGCTGGTACTAGGATTGACTAAAAGCAACTTATTTTAAGGTCCCCAGTAGCAAGTATGCTTTTAAGTATGCTCCTCTAAAAGAAATAAACATTTAGCACTGGCAGTACAGAGCAGGGATACTATTTCTGTTTAGGCCTGACATGGTTTTGTTCATCTCAACATATGAACAAAGTAACCCACGGATTTAAACTCTGAAATTTTTCTCTTAGGATTTTCCTTTTAGTTTCTTAGTGATCAAAGCTTGTGATGGAGCTGCTAAGTACAGATGAGAAACAGCCTTGCTCAGCACCTACTCTGTTCTAACATGGTGCTTCAAATTTTGTCTGCGTCTTCCACATTTACACTCTTCTGCTCCCTTTGCAATGATAGCTGTGCAAACAAGACTAAAGCTACAGGATATCATATTTGTTCACAATTCCATCCAAAACACATGAGCAATAATAAAAAAAAATCAATTCTAAAGAAATATCAATTGAGAAAAATTTAATTCGGAAAAAAATCTTTAGAAGTTCTTGATAATTTTAAAGAACAGGACCTACTACTGGCCCAAAGACAAGGGAAAACTGACAGAAGTTTCTCTCTGATGTCATGAGAAAATCATGTTAAGATGGTCAGAAATAAGCGACTTTCATCTCTTTGAAAAATTTTGGTTAAATAAATGCTGAATATTTGCCATGCCTTTTATGTCTTCTCAAATAATGAATTAAAACCAGATTCGCCTCCCTGTTCCTCCCAACATGGTTACGATATAACAAAAATATGGCCTGTGGATTCAACAAATACAAGAATATGCAAAAGAAGTTTTAGCGTATGTTAATTTATGTATTCTTCAGTGAGGAAAGAAAATTTACAGTGAAGGTTGTTTGGTTTAGGTTGAGATTCTTCTACTGTTTGAGAAGACATTGAGTTGCTACAAGACAGGAAATTAAAAGAGAAAAGAAGTGGCCATTTGTGCTGATTGATAAACTCCTACGCACACAGTTGGTCATACATTTATAATAAATACATACTGTCTGTTCACTGTCCACAGGTTATGTATCTACCTACTGTATACTGAGTAAACCATGGAAGGCTTGAATCTGAAAGGTGCTGACAACTTTTAAAGGAAAGAATACTTTATCAGTAGACCAGAATGTAGACATGCAGGGTAATCACATGCTCCCTGGATGAAGATGTCGCAGAAGCATCCACTGAATACACAAGTTTATATTCCAGGGGGAAAAAAAATCTCATCTAAATAGGATATGAACTCTTACAAGAAAATATCTTTCAACCAAAGTCAATCTGCTTCCATAAACCTAGAAGGATGATTCTCACGGCCTATTAAAAGTGTGAAGTGTCTGTAAGAAACAGCATTTAGAAATAGATTATATACAAAGATAAAATTTTGTGATTCCAGTGAATGTTTTCATTAGGCTTGAACACAGTATTAAACTATAAACACTGTGTGCTCTTCCTTTTCTCCTTTTCAAGTGCTCAAATATATTTCAGCACTCACTCTACAGATGACTTTAAGATGTTCAAAATGTAGAAAAAGCCAGCCAATTTAGCAAGCCACTTTGAGTACTGTGAAGCAGTTTTTTATTGTTTTTTTTTGTTTGTTTGTTTGCTGTGGTGTTTTTTGGTTTGTTTGGTTTTTTTTGTTTTGTTTTGTTTTGCTTTGTTGTTTTGGTTTTTTTTCGTGAGAGAAAAGGCTACCACCATTATGCACCTTAAGCTCATGGATTAACAATGACCTTTTATTCTGCACTACTGAAATGACTCTACAAACACTGGGCAGGTACTTTAACATTATAGCTTTGTACTTTATCGTGAAGGCTAACAAAGTTCTTTATTAGGGAGTATGAAGTCTTTTGCAGTGTTACAAGACACCAGACTCCCCCTGCCTTGTCCTCAAGCTGTGTAACTCGAAACTGAGGTCAAAATCCAATTTCAGCTGGAAATCTCATATAAGGCTCTCTTATGAGAATTTCCATTCCTCACATTTTGAGTCAAGCTAAAAATACTAAGCGTAGGAGTTTGCAGCATCTTCTGACCAACATCATGTTAAGAAATACTATCCTTGAGAAAAATAAGTTAAGTTGGACAATATTTGTTAAATCCTCTCTTCCTCTCATCAAAAGGAGGAAGACTCTGCTGATGCCTGTTTCCTCCATTGATATGAGTGATTCTTCAAGCAGCACATTTTTTTCCAGGGGTTAATTTGACATCACTCTGCCTACATTGTCTTGGGACTTTAGAGAAAAACCTTCAAATATGACTGACAGAACCACCAGAGACCTAATACCCACTGTCTCTGTGAAAACACAAACAAAAGCATACATGACAGTGCATGCTTTGAACACAAATGCAATTCCATGACTAAAATTAGCTTCAAATTTGACTTTCTAGAAGAGTCTTAAAGGGCCCATTGTGATGCATGCTGGATAGGGCAGGCCCTGTCTAGCTTTTTACCAGCTTCAACATAAATGCAGGCATAAAAGATTCAAATAACGATAATAATTTCCATAAACTCAAATTAGTTGATGGAAGAAATTAAATGAATTAGTTGGATGATGGTTGAAGGATTAGTTGATTAGCTGATCATCTTATTATTCATGGCCTAAGGAAAAACCTTAGAATCCTCTCAGAAGTATAAATATAGAAACTCAACACTTTTTGTGTATCTGAACTCTACCTGTTAAAGTTCTACCAGCCTGCAGCAGGTCCTCTATTTGCAATGACAAGAGAACCACTTAAAACTAAGTAGGTGGCAGTTTTTCAAACACAAAATGTTTCTAGTTTCACCAATTTCTAAAATAATTTGTTAGGAGCATAGCATTTAAACAATAAAAACCCGATCAGTAAGTAATACCACAATAGAGGAAAAAATACTGTCAAACTGAGTAGCTATTTGATTAATTATTGTCAAATACTTACTAGAGAGAACTGTCTTATGATTGAAAGTCTTGCTCCAAATACTATCCTCTACGTTGTCTTTAACTCCAAATTCATAAGGTGTGTTCGGCTTCAAATTGTCAATCACTGTCTCTGTAACTGGGCAGAGCTGAAAAACCCATTTCTTGTCTTTACCTTTTTCTCTGTAGCGAACTGTATAGAACCTGCTCAGGAGAAGGAAAAAAAAAGAAAAAAGAAAAGTCTGCACAAAGAAACTCACTACAACTATTTGCATGAGAAATTAATAAAATAACTTCTACCCACCATTATTGCATTGTTCTTGTTCTTTCTGGTCCTTTATGGTCATCAGATATTAGAAAAGCCATGACATATTTCACAGACATGCACCCCATCATACAGACCCTGACATTAGGAGTAGTACAAAGAGAGCGAAAGAACAGTCATCTCATTCACAAACAACCCTGTGTACAAGGTTCTAACCACAAACTGCGACCTCATTTTGCAAGCAGGTCCTGTGATTCTGACATATGCCAGAACTAGTCAATGGAATCATGTGTCTACTACTCAACTGATTTCTCCAGATTTTCTATATCCACCCAGTGAAAGGTGTTCCCCTCAAAATTAGTCCAAAAACATTCTCAAGGGAATACCAGTAATAACTGATGTTTGTATAATACATTCCTCTTTCAGTGATCCCATTATGCATTGCCCTCACTTCAAACAAGAAAATAAACCAAGACATTACTTTCAGCAGTTTAAATCAATAACATGATGAATGCTAGCAGACTGTGAAATTAAAAAACATTTCTACAGAAATTGCCCAATTCTATCAAGCAGCACCACCCTGAAAAAGTATGACTGCAATGCTGAACAATATAAAACAATGCAACGGAAATGGTGGGAGCTTCAGCACAAGAACTCCCCTGCCTACTACAGTCTCATTTTCAATATAGATGCTGAATCACCACCAGAATGGAGATTCCTGTTTTTGTAAAAAAAAAATTAAAAAATCTCAGAGAGATTTGGCAACCTTTTAATCCAAGTATTACTGAAATTGTTACACATAACATAAATAATGCATATCTATTGCTTATAACACATTTCCATCAGCTGAAAGTAAATGACTTTCACCTGATTGTATTTTGAAACACTTAAACAAAGCAACTTTAGATTTATAAATTAAGATTGTGAGATTTATCCCAGGTATTATATAGGAAAATATATGGAAACGAAGGGAACTAAAGAAAGCAAAACAAAACAAAAAGAAAAACAAAAACCCAACCCAAACCAAAACAAAAAAGTGCTTTTTTAATCAACTGAAAAGGTATCAAAGGTCCAGACTAAAATTCCTTGGTGGACCAAATATAATGCAGTCAATACATAAAGCTGCTTTTTGCCAAATGTACAGAAGAGCACTTTCAAAGTAGAGTATCTGTGAAACGTGACTGCTGAGGACACTGAAATTCCTACTTCATTATTAAAACAAACCTAAGACAAGGCAAGTGTCAATCACAGAAAAGATTTCCATACACAACAATCCACTTTGTTTATAGATTTTATCTTGTAGCTGTCAAATATTTTTCCTTTGCACCAAAATACAGATTCTCCTGTTTTAGTTGCTACAATCAATTCTTTCAGGTACTTCCCCAGGTTACAAAATCAGTACTTTTGTCGGCTCATATAACTCTCCATTAGCTGTACTACTTTGTGTTCAAAGCAAGCAATAGTTTAACCTAAAACTTCCAGAGGAAAGGGAAAAATAAAGAGGCCAAAAAGGACAAGTAGTGAATATTCTCTTTCTTATTAATTCTTGAACTACTAAAGAGTAATCTGTCCCCTTACTTCTGTGGGCTGTGAGCTACACAAATTTCATATGTCAAACAATAGATCTAATTATCAATTGACAAAGAGCATTTTAAACAAGAAACTCTTGGCAACATTACAATAAGGAAAATTTCTTCTCCTTTATCCTTTTAATCCATCATATGTAGTCACACAGACGGTAACAGACAGGAAAGGCTTACTTGACCTCCCTGTCAAAGGCAATGGATGTAGCAATAATAAACAAATCCAATCTTCAGCATAAATGTATCTTGTTGAACCCCATACAATTTTTTGGTAAGGGATTTGGAATAAGTATGGACAGATCTATGATCAAAATGTGAATCTCAAGTGGAAATAGCCACCTTCTACCCAGCATGCCTGAAAGAGGAATTTCCTTTTGTTTTCTTCTTCATCATACATTTTCCTAGTTGCTTTAATTCAATGGGATAGAAATAACATAACTGTATGTGATGGGGAAAAAAAGAGTATACTGATTCAGTTCAGTTATTGAGTAGTCTAAATGAATAGCTGCATCAGAAATGAGGACCAAAAAACATCACTTAAAACTTCCTCATAATGAATAGGATTTTAAGTGTTCCCACTTGCTTCTAATGAAGAAAATGTTCTGGTTTTGATTGCTGTCTCCATACCTGTAAATTCTTCCACCCCAACATGAATTAATCTACCAAGAACATTTGCTCAACAAAAAATTCACTAAAATTCAAGACTATTAAAAAAATCTGAAAAGATTTTCATAGTTGTGCCAAAGTATGCCATTACAAAAAGAAACATAGAACATAGAATAAATGTGCTCTCAAATCCAAGATTTCTAAGCCTGCAAAAACTTTACCAAGCATATAATTATGTCACTAAAACGTGCCATAGTGAGTACTAAAAACACTGTGATGACAGAATTTCCTCAACCATAAAAAACAACAAAAATGAAGCTCCATCTAACAATTTGCAAGTCACAATCATTTGACTATCAAAAATATCCAGACTGTAAACAACATGCACTTTTGGGGAAACGCAATAATTTGTTTATAGAGTACAAATCCAGAAATGCCAAGTTTTGTCATGAAAGAACAACAATTTATTGTTAAACCAGAGCAACAAACTGCCAAATAAAATGCAATTTCAGTGCCTGCCTGAGAGCGCTCTACCTATTGAATTTTGTTCTGATTTTACTTCTTCGCTTATTCAAACCTTCATTTCATAAAAAATACACTATCAAACAACCGACACACGTAATTGAAGACACGAGAAAGCAGTAAGATCCAGTCATCACTCACATGTATCTATCCCCCTGTGGCAGTGACATACATGCACAAAATGCGTGCAGCTGGCCTGCTGTGTGTATCAGAAGCTGCAAAACTTTCTCCTGAGCTGCAAATATTCAGTGAGATGTCTCCATAAATACCCCCTTCTCCCCCGCAAGTGATATTAGGCAGGCTGAAAGAGAGTACAGTCACATTCACACGGAAGGGAAAGGTACACTGCATGTTTCTCAGACCAAACACTTCCCATCGTCTCTGGAAGGTAAGAGCATGAAAAACTGGTGGCACACGGCAGGGCCCTAACAGCTAATATCAAAGTACTACACTTGGAACAGTCCTAGGATTGCTGTTCACAGCTGTGAATACCAGTTCGATGTTTCAGCTAGGAGGTGGCACACCCAGTTACACTTGGCGAGAATTTATTTTCATCTGGATTCTTAGCAGGTAGAAAGACCTAACAAATAGAGAAGTTAACTTAATATTTAACGTTGATTCTTCATTTCTTTTGGTGGGAAATATGAAAAGGGTACATTTTATCAGAACAATGTTTATTGAGTGACTGTTTTATTTCTGTTTGCAACAAATACTAATCAAAAGATGTCAGGATTCACTTCATTTCTTTTCCAGCTAACACTTCATAAAACATCAGAGCTCTTTTCTTAAGCTCCATAAAAATTAGTACCTTACTCCCAACAGGCAATGCTGCACTCCTCAACTTAAAACAATAGGTGCCATAAGGATGTGAGGGGGACTGTGCCACTCAGAATAATTATTTCCTGTAATGACACCCCCCACCCCCCCCAACCCAAAACAAGGAATCAAACCCACCACAGTAAAGGAATAAAGACATCCTCTCTCCATATGCATTTGTGCAACAACATGGTATGTTTTATGTCTGCATCCTCAAAACTCTGCCTACATTAACGAGCTATATAATTTACAATATTCTGACCTTGCTTGCCTGCACTTATGATGCACACAAAATGTGATGGCAGAAATAAAAGAAATAAGACTAATCATTTAAAGGAAGCCACAGGAGTATGATAATACTCCATGGGCCAACCACTGTAGTGCTTACTCTACCTGCAAAGTAGATGCCAGACTCTCAGTCCAACACGAAAGGATCCTTCTCTTCTATGTTTAGTTTCCATAGTTTGTTTTTTAAAACTCCACAATGCAAGGCAGGGCTCTGCTTAGAGATAGCCTTTTCATTATACAAGAAATCAAAATACAATGGCCACTTTCAAGAAGCAGCACAAAGGGGTTTTGCTTTCAAAATTCAGCAAATCTCATTTACTGATAAAAGAAGCAAAATTCTAAGATGGATAGGCAAAGCATTGGGGTTTTTTTATCTATCAGTATGAATAACTCCGTCTCACCAAGAATTACAGTGTTATTTTTCCAATTTTTAACCAAATCTCTTTTCAGCCAGATTCCCAGAAAATGTTCAGAGTCAAGTATTCATGCACAATTAGATACTGGAAATCTTATAAGGCAGATGGTTTTATGAGATTTCCAGACTAGGTCAGTTTGTGTAAATATCATGGGTTTATTTGGAATCAGATCCCAACCAAAACTCCAAACAATTTAATCATGACTATTTTAGTCACACATAACACTAAACAAACAATTAAGCCTTGGAGATATAAGAACATTCCAGCTCTGTGATTTTGTGTTGCCAGAGACACAAGATTATAAAACTAATTTCATTTTTGTTCATAGAAATGTAATCAGACTTTTTAAAAGAAGATTATTAACAAACACATATTTATTTATTTGTTTATTGTTAGACTTCATTAGGAGCACAACATCCATTTAGTGTTAGAAATAAGAAAAGAAATTGTTTGAACTATGATTTTTCAGATACTGAGTGGTTCACAAATTGGCACATGGAGTTGATTATATTATTTCCTTTTATTATTGCCAAGTTTACTTTAAAGTAAGAGACACAGACATATATAAAAAGATGGAAAGAATTACATCAATGATGGTCACCCGTTAAGTTTGCAAAGCACTTTCTGATTTAGTTCTCACTTTTACATTCACTTTTTTCGCATAATTTTTAGTAGAAGGGCAGAAAGAAATTGAAGAGTGAGAGGCTCTCAAGAAAGAGGCTGAACAGTAACAAATTATTCCATGTTTAAACAAGCTTTTAGCATATACTCCCACAGCAGTTATTCAAAAGCATCTGAAACTCTAGAAGTGCATTTGCTGCTGTGTGTTTTCCTTAAGAAATTCTTCTAAGTTTAAAATACATTTTGTATGACACTTGCAATACAAAGGATGATGAGGTTGGCAGCTGTATAGTGACAGAGGTTTGGAAACAGGCACAGAAGGGGATAGGCACATATATTTCTGAATTTAGGGGTTTTAAACCCCTACTTCTATGTGCTATACAGTGTAAAGACTAAGTATGGATTCTTCTCTGTTTTTTCCTGACTATTTTTCTGACTTTTTTTTTAAAGCATCGAATACAAACTAAATAAAACATAAAATATACACTACTTGCAAGTACGACATTAGGACATCTAAATCTCAGGCAAACAAATTTAAACAATATCAGTGTGAATTTGTCAATGTTTTTAACTTAAAAAACCCCATAACTTCAGGTTTTAAATATCTATTTTGCCTGTGTCCAAAAGCATGTTTGTTTTTCTATAGAATACACTCAATAGAATATTATATTTTACTGTATCTACACACCCTGATTTTATCTAACATGGAAAAAAACCATTTTCTGTTCCTTCTCCTGACTTTTCCTCCTAAAGAACTGAAAGTCAAAGTCCACCTTTTTCAATGCCTAGCTTCATTTTGGGATCTTGAGAGTTGTTCTAATCAAAGCAAATGCAAATATCTGCGGAGTAGCCTCTCTCTTTCAGATCTAATGACAGCAAAGATAGTCCCAGTATGTTTACTGTGACAGCTCTGTCCACTGTTTGTTTGAATACAGAAAGGCAGAGAAGTCTCTCTCCTGGGAACAACAAAAAGAGGAACTGAACATGGCTGTGCAGCAAGTTATCATGACCTTGACACCCTCCCTCGTCAACTATCCCACACTGGTGCCAGAAAATGAAGGATGCTGAGGAAGCTAACTCCACATAGTGGAACCTTTCTGGTGTGCTGTAGTTTTCATCAGTCACATAAAACTAACCACTTGAGGTTTTGGTTTAGGTCCTTTTGCTTGGTTTGCTTTTTCATTCTAGTGTTAAGGCTCTGACAGAGATAATAGTCACTTCACAAAATTCTGATCAGAGATAATAGTCACTCTAAGGAGGCTTCAAAATTTGACCTTCCAAAGAACTTTGGCCAACAAAAATGGCAGCGAATATCTTTCTTTCAACAATGAATTAACATTTGTGGTTATCTTGAAGGAAATACATAGCACTCTGTTGGCTTATGTCCTTAATCTCTAGAGAGTTAAGCAAGCAAAGAATGGGTTGTTGAAAAATGTCACAGGAACATTCTCCTTCTCTGGAGTTTCTTAAAAAGCACTTTGTAGATACAGAAAACCACTGTGCGTCCTCAAGAACCAAGAAGAAATTCCACTGAAGCAGTAAAAGATATCAATGCTCTTCAAGATCATGGTACCTCTCACTCAAAACTCATTTGCTTACAAAACCAGATCTTCTAAGGAATATCCCACTGAGATCAGACTCACACCAGAGAAAATCTTGGCCAGCAGATCTGAGCTATTCCATGTGGTTTTCATCTTCTCAGTCAGATACACATTCAAATAAGTTATATTATGCAACATTTGTACAAAAGCCTAACGTCCACCCAGGGATGGCAAAATCTGGGGCCAAGAACAGTGATTCCATTTCAGGTCATACAGAGTTACTATTTGAAAACTCAGTGAGATGTACTGACAGAATGGAGTTAGGAGGTCCTGACTGCCACGTAATGCCAAAGGCAAAGATTAGAGGTTAGTCATTAACAGCAATCTTGAGGATGATTAACAGGACATTGCAACATGTCACAGCAAGGAGAACGCATCAGATGAAAAAGGATCTAGTAAGTGAATAGACTTCCACTGCAATCCACAGAAGTGAAGATGAACCTATTACCTGTGTTTTCAGTCTTGTACTTTTAACATAATGCTACCTTGCTAAGAGTGGGTTACCTCCTAATTTTTTCTTATTGTACATTATCAACTGACATTCAAATTAATAGTTTTTCTCCTAGACACTGACTAGAAATATATATGGATCTAATCTCTCTTGGAATTAAAGATATGCGCACCATGGTCTCATGGAAAACTGTTCTCATCATTTATACAAATCACAAGCAGTTGGTCTAGTAAAGGTAAAGAAAATAAGAGCACCACTTAAGTGGCTTTTTTTTCTTCATTAACTTTATTGCTCTGTTTGATTGCAAAATGGAAATCTGCTCATAGGTACATACCCATACTTTGATATGATTGTTTGGAATTTGATTTCTATGCTTTTAAACTAGCTATTCCTGAGGGTCAGAGTATCTTTAGAGTTCAAGTATAGGGAATATTCAAACAAAATGAATGATACAACTCTTATAGGAAAGTCATTCTATAGGGGCAAACACATGGGAAGTACTTTAGTACAGCCTGATAACATCTCAACAAAATGGAGAGCACATTAAAGTATTTTCTGAGAGGAATCAGTTGACTGAACTAAAGAACACCTAACTAAAAACAACATACAATTACTCAACACAAGGGCACAGCAAAAGCAAGTCTCTCAGACTACAGTAGCAAACATACAGAACATATTCTAAACATAACAAGACACCAGTGGCACACTGCACTAACTGGAAACCATTCCATACTATGTTAAAGAGTTTGTTTGAACTTTGAGTCAGTGAATGTCAAACAAGAAAATTCAGCTCCTGATGAGAAAACCCAAAGCTGATTAAGGCATCGTGGTGGATACTATATGCCTTGAATGTCCAGGTGGATTAGTACAGCATATAGGATTCTGCTAAAGTGCTCTTCCTTCCCACTGCAGAATGGGTGCTGTACATTTGGTGCTGACACAGCACATGAAGAAGATAAGTTCCCCAGTAAAACTGGTGCTAAAATATGTGCACAAAAGACTTTACAGGCTCCTCCTTCAATCTCTCACAGTAGGAAAATATTTGCTTCTTTCTTGAATGAAAGAGCAAAATTTAAGCCTTAAACAACTTTCATTTCTACTGAAAAAAAATCCAATCAAACTGCATTCTTGGACATTCCCTAATGTTTCATAACAATGGTTCATATTCATATTTCATAACATTAATGTTGTTTTCTTCAAAAATGTTTGCAATTCTGGTTGGTGATGAAAATCTGAATTTGTTTAGGAGAATTTTTTCAAGGTTGAAAAGGGTTAATCCAAAACTTTTGTGCGTTAAGAAAGAGGTCATATTGGTTACATGGGATGGGTTTCTTATATAATCTATGTTTGACATGCAGTTTAATGGCATCAGTGGGAGGTTTTTTACTAGCACCAAAGTAAGAAGACTCAAGCCTAAATTAGACAGTATTTAGACAAATATTAGACTGGAGAAAAAATGTTCTGAATAATGGAAAAAAAGTCTTTAAAACCCCAAAAGGTAACAGTTGCACACTAGATGTAGATGCATTTCAAACACGGCTGCACAACTTTCTTGCTGGTTTTACAAAACACTGTTGAGTCAAATGGAACTTCACACAATGTAAATGAAGGCAAAAGAAAATTCTTCTGTCACAAAAGTAAGAATACAAAGAGAACGACAAAGAAGGGAAATCATCTGTATTAACAATTTAAACAATTGCAAAAGAAGAATTTCATTCATCTGCTAAGAGTTGCCGAAAATGTAAGCGTACACTTAATTGAGAAGCTCCCCAACACTGTGACTTCTCTCGAAACTGTACTTGGTGAGTCTTCCTGAGCTTCTCACCTATTGTACCACCCATTAAATAATTGCAGCAAACCAAAAATGTTACAGTAGAAGAGATCTTCTTTCACTTACAACAGAAAATTAATGAAAGCTGTACTGTATCAATATCAGGGAAGTAGTTTTAGTGATAAGATCAAATACAGGAAACAGAAACCAAACAGCATTATAATAAAGAATCATTCCCCTATCATAGCCCAACAAAAGACTTCTTTTACTCTTATTCAGTCAAGTTTAAAGAAAAATATTTCCTATGATTTAACAAAGTTTCTTCCCACTGATTCAGATATAACTGAAGGTAAAGCCAAGGCCACTGGTTTAAGAACAAAGGATGTAGTGTGAAATAGCAAGATTTGTACTTCAGCCTGTAGATATCTGACTAAATTTGCATTCAAGACAAGTAAAGACTTTCAAAGCACTAAATGAGGGAGAAAACTTCACATTCAGAACTATTGTTTCCAACACTTTAATTTCCACTTTAAAACTTATTTTAACCGCAGCAGAGAGAGCTACACTGAATTAAATCATGACAGTAATAAAAAAATAAAAAGTTTTCCTGTTATGTTACCTGTCACTAGCACAGTTACTTGTTGCTGTCCAGTCATGCTGAGGGTTGACTAGGATGCCCCAAGACAGAAATACAGAGGTTGGGGTGAGAGTGCCAACTACCAGCTGCAGAGGCTTTTGTGTCTTGGTCCGACCTACAGGAGAAACACATTGTTAGATTCTCTCTCCTGCATTATGTAAGGACAGGGGTTTTGCAGCTGGATAATAAAGTAAATGAAGACCTACTTATCTTCTAAGCTTGAAGGGAAAGATACAACAGTTCTCTTTTTTTCCAAGGTCACCATTGCTAATGTATGATTTACAAAAGGGACAGAGTGTCTGTGATCTCTTTTTTCAACCTAATTATTCTAGTTAAACCTAGTTTTTGAAAATGAGCAATTGCTGGTTTGGGTATGCTTAGTATAAGAATAAGCCATATATAGATCAAATTCAAAGCTCTGGCTGTCTTGGCCCATATCACATAAGGGATGACACAGAACTCAGGACATCACCCACTCTCTGGGTGTGACAGAAATAGCTACTTCCTAGCAGGTCTCTTAGTAACACTGCAAATATGTCCAGAGACAATTAATACTTCCTACAGCTCTTTTCATCAAGGGTAAAATAAAACCTACAAAAGTTCTTTTGCTTTTAAATGTAGGCATATCTGAGTTGGTGTCTGTAACTGTGGGATTTTTCTCTTCTAATTACCTACTGTATTGAACATGTTCAGCTTCAGCATGATCCTTAACTTTAGCTTTGCTCTGACTGAAGGAGCACAACTCTGGTGTGAAGAATGAACTTTATTTAAAGAAAGTTTAAAAGCTAACAGGTGGAAATGAACAAACAAACAAATGATCTAGGGATACTGTTCTGAACCTGCAGTTTATGGACTGCTAGGAGCTCAAGGAGAACCTCTGGTTTATGGAAGATGACTAATTAAAGGGAATTGAAATGTCATTTACATCACACTGCATACTTCAAAAATCTACAGGATCTATATCTCCTCAAAATGTAAAGGCGACCATACACTCCCTTAAAGTTTAGAAGGCCACTGGTCTAATGGTGCAGTTTCTCACTCTTGTGAAACAGATCTGATTAACTTTCTTCTCATGTCTTTTGAACTCTGTTATTTCATCACTTAACAAGGCCCAGTGACAGTTTGATTTGTACTTTCAACCAATGCATGTGTGTACATTTAGAAATGTTAACCACATGGGTCTTTAAGTTATACCGTTGATGAATACATTGCCACAAAACCCCCAAAACCAAGCAAAAGTACAGTCTATGCTTAAGAGCAAGGCTGATGTGCTTTGAAATACTGTAGAACATAAAATACTTCCATAAGGGCAAAAGTCCAAATATTTTTCTTGTTTTCTGGACCAGTTTTGACACTCTTTCGCTATTTTTAAAGAAAAAAATTCAAACAGCTTGCTCATTCACCAAACTATGGCAAATTTGCTACCTATAGCAAAATCCCTTTCTTAATCTGTTTTTGAGAAAATAGGGAAAGATGTTAATTTTATTGAAAAGTCAGGCTCTCCTATATCTTGAAATCAAACTGGTTTTTGGGAGGACCTATATATAACTTTGATTAAGAATTTTATTATGTCATTAGCAATTACTTTCACACTGCAAAAACAGGGATTACCTTGATTATCTCGTTTACACTGAGCTGTATGAATACAAACCATACAATTTCTCTGTATTAATTGCAGTTTGAACTACAGTGTCTTTTATAGAAATGCAATCAGTCTTCGTTTGTAAATTTAAAATTGCAGGAACTCAGACTTCACCACATATTTTTGTAATTTGTCCAGTTTAACTATTGGCACTACAAAAACACGCACCACAGATCTAGCTAGTATTAAACTATTCACTGTTCTTACACCTTTGCTGGACTGAAAAGCCAATTATCTGAATCTTGTTCCACAAGTCCATTTCTGTAGACTGTAGATACAAAAATTAATAATGTCCAAATAGTGCATTGGGCATTTTTTGGCTTTGTGGGGTTTGAGATATCTATATATCCAGATATATACATATATATATATATATATGCTGCATCTGAAAGGTAAATTAGTTTCCTAAATCTTTCCAGACATACTGTTCTATTTCTGCACAAGAGCAAGAAGAAATTAATCCCAAGCAGTTAGCTGGACTTAGAAAAAAATAATATAAAGATCACAGATTCATAGAATGGTTTGCTTTGGAAGTGACCTTTAAATGCCCTTTTAAAAAGGTCCTTTTAAAAGTCCAAGCCCCCTGCAATGAGTAGGGACATCTTGAACTGGATCAGGTTTCTCACAACCCCATCCAACCTGACCTTGTGTGTTTTCAGGGATGGGGCATCAGTTTATTTTTTACAACAGTCTAGTGGTCCTGAGAGTCATCTCCATATTAAAGTTATATAAAAGATTATTCTGTCTTCTTTCAAATATTTTAAGAAAAAGATGCAGTAGTGTTAAAATACCTGAACAAGATTTTTTGTTATTTGAAACACGTCCTGGTCTTACTGAAACCAAATACCGTGGCTCTGCATCTGTAAATGAAGACAAAAGCAATTAGTACAGACATGTTATTTATTTGAAACCGGGATGAACCTATTAACCTATAATTAAAAAGAAAGAGTCAATATACAGTGAATGCTTGACATATTGTCCAATCTTTGTGATCTTTAGGCATGTTTTCTTTAAGATTTATGGAGTTTAAAATTATAAATGTTTTGATTAAAACAACTTTAAGAGGGCTGTGCCAGTGTGGGGAAAACCACCCCTGACTCTACTTCCTTGTTTCTATGCATTGAAATCACTGGAAACTCATACTTTGGGTGCATTTTAATTGTTTAATTATTGTTTTTTAATAGTTTCAATATACATTCTATATGCAAGACCTCTGAAATCAAGAAATGCAGGCAGTTTGTTTAATATCATATAATGAGCCCTGATTCAGGTTTAGAAATGGAAGCTCTTTTTTAGTATCCCACTGCAATTTAATGGGTCATCTAACATTAGCAATGTGAATATGGGTTTTTTTGCAAGTTGTCAAGAAGCAACATGATGCTGAATTAATGTGCACATTATCTGGCATCTTGGAAAGCATGTAGTCAATACATCTGCACTTTTCTGGTAATTGATCAGATATAAGAAACTGCAGAGCAAGATCCTTTAGCTAAGGACTGCTCTAACACAGATCCCTGAATTACATTTTTTTAAAATGTGTTCAAGGTGGTACTAGAATTCCGTCATACACACACATATGCAGAATTCTCCTGTCACTTACTATGTATGGTTGCTATAAAACAGAATTACCAATTCATCCTCCTCTTACACTGTCCAATCTTGTTTAAAAAAGAAAAAGCATTGCCCAGCTTTGAGCTGGTTTTAGAAACTGAAAGGGAAATTGATTTCGTTCACTCTCTTAAGTAATTACTATTCATTCTTAGAAAATTTTCCTGTCTCCACCCAGTTTTTTGGGTTACTTCAACAGTATCAGCTGTCTCTAGAAGGCTGGCTTGCAATCTTCCTAGCCAAGCTAGAAAAAAGTAACACAAATTTCTCAAGTAAATACCCCCTCTTTATGAGTCTGGCAGACTGAACAAATTTAGATAAAGGTCTAAGTCAAGCCCAGAACTTTTGGATGGATCTATTCACCTTTTCATTAGTCCAGCTGCATTTACATTTGGATATCTTTTGACACTGAATAGCTTCCATAAGCAGTAATAATGTTGTTTACTGTCAACTAAGCTCATAAAGTACACTCAGTGCAAAACACATCTGGTATCTTGACAAAAGACGCAAACTTCTTTGAAACAAACTTTGATGCTGTTTCATCATTGTCATTTACCCTTCACTTGTGATTCAAATGAATCTATCAACCAATGCATGAAGCTGCTCAAGAGCTTGTTGCCAGCCAGCATGAATTCATTACAACTACAGGAAATCCAGCGGAATCCTTTTTCCTTTGTACATGCCCTCTGCAGACAGATTCCAGTTCATGGATAATGTCTCACAATTCCTGTCTCAGTTACTACATAACAGGCAGAAGACAAACAAATATTTTAAGGTAAGAATCACTGCAGTAAGGTGCTGATTATTTTAATGGATGATATGTAGGTGGATGTCACACTTTCTACAAAGCCATATATCACTCTTGAAAAATCCTAGGAAATATCATGTTCTTATTCACTTCCTTCTAAATATGTGTACCTATACACACATAATTTCATAAATTATGAATCTGCTGACTTCAAGTTTATTGTTAACAGGATCATTAGAGGTGTGTGACCCTGCAGAAAAGCTGACAATAAATTTTATCTTAATCAATAGTGTGACTGGGTTGGAAATATGGAAGTCATATGCCTAGAAATACAGACTATTCTGTATATTGTGTCACTTATAAAAAAAAAAAAAGTTAATCATTGCTTCATCTCTCATACTTCAATTCCAACTGAGGACAATTATTCTGAACAGAATACCAATTACGCTGCTCTGTTAACAAAACCAGGTAATGCAGAGCTAAATCAAGGAAATGTCTACAAGGCACTTCATTCTGCTGTGTAGGCCTGTACTCTTTTGTTAGAAAGAACAAATGAGCACTTTCTTCCAGGCTGTATTCATTGTGGGGTTTCTCATCTTCTGTGTTGTTTCAAAATTGTGAGTGCTTAATGATAGGCTTTAATGAATATGCATGTGATTAGAGCTCTGATGTGCTGTAGATCTAAAGAAAGGTGCCTACAGTTTCCAGGCATTAGCTATGAATGTTAAGGTTACAAAATACCAAAAACCCTTAAGTTCCAGGTGTCGTTGACATTTCTGTTTTCAGTTTTGCAAAACATTGGGTACTAAAACTGCTATTAAATAGGAAGTGCAAATGACCTACACATGGTGTTACATTAAGTCCTTTTTCATCTTTCCAAAGATCTCAGATTACCTGAAAAGGATTAATCCTCAGTACTCCTGCAATACAGTTACGTAGGCATTATTATGTTTAATGCATATATATACGTATTTCCATATATTACAGAAAATCCTGTACAACATTCTTAGTGAACTGATCCAAAAGTTACACATGGGATAAATCAGATAAGTCAGACACAGCTTATGTGATGGTTATGAAGTCAAACACTGGATTGCTGATAGAATTACAGAGATCTCAAGAGTAGAAATGCATGAAAGGAAAAGTCAACCTTTGCCACAGTGATCTAATCAAAGTCTCTAATATCTTAACTATTCTGTATCTTGTTTTTTCATTTTTTATTCTGTAGTTTTCAGCCTGGAGCAGACACCCACAATGGCTTGAACTGACCTCGTCAAAAAGGTGGCAATTATTACTTCTATGCTCATGCATCCTTGCTTCCCCCTTGTTTTACACCAAGATCACTGGCATTACAAGGATGGGGGTAATCCAGATACATTTCATGCTAGAAAAACTTAAAGAAAGGAACAGAAAAATCCTGATTTTTCCAAAGGTCAAATTCTGGTATGTCAATGTTTTAATCATTCATTCTTGATGCTTCTTCCAGGCAACAGTGTTTAACATTCTTGACATGGTTTCACCTGTTCCATGAAAAACCTCATGGAATTCCACTGGTAACTTCTGACATGGAAGCCACAGGTTATTCTATAATATGTAGAACTGGACTAGGTCCCTTCCAGAAAAGGCATAATTTTGATACAAATGTCTCTGTCAAAGGGAATCAACCATAGTTGAGAACCACCAGTAATCAAGACTGGTTCACAGCTTCTTGCATTATTTGTTACAAACTTGCACATCTCCCTTGTATTCTACTTTATAACTGCAACTTTAGGCAAACCTTCCCATTTGATCTGTGATGCAGTCAATATAACACAGTCTCTTAGTACAATAATAATCCTCAAAATAAATACCAGTAGCAAACTTTTTCAAACAACAAAGACTTTTTATCCTTGAATAATCTCCCAATTCCACTTTCATCTGGAATTCTTCAAGGCAACCTTAAACAAAGAAATCCTGAGCAATAACCCGATAAAAACAAAAGTTAGGAAAACCAAAGGTTCATATTCTCCTCTCTCTTCCCATAATTCATTGCAACAATAGCATGCAAAGAAAATATGTCTTACCAAGTTCTGTTACATAGTTTTTGCCTTCTGAAGGTAAAGGAATGTACTGATTAGAAAAGAAGTTGCTTCCATAACCCAGGACAAAACCTTCTAATTTGGTGTTTTGACTTGGCCGAAGATACCTCATGCAAACGGTGTCATCTGTTGCATTGATCTGAACCTTCAGGCTCTGCCTTTTCACTGGGGAAAGAGTGAAAAAGAGATCAGAATGTACTATCTTGCAATCATATATTCAGTAATGGACTATGACAATATAACAATACAGGGCTGTTTAATTTGCTAATACTAAGCAACTGAACAATTTCTCAAAGCAGAAGTCTCCTGGAAACCCAGTGTATTTAAAAAGGTAAACTATTAGTCATGTAAAACTGTGTTTGCTAACATGACTGTTTTTCCACTAGTTTAGCATTATCATTAGCTGTAACATCTACAATTGAAGTAGTAAAAAGTGCATGAACTGGAAAAAATGAAAGTATTTTTTCCTTTTAATGTGCCAGTTATAGTACTATTCACCATCTACAGGGCCCATAGGTAAAAAGCTTACAAGTTTTTTGTTTGGGATGTTTTTCGGTTTGTTTGGGGGTGTTTTTGGGGGTTTTTTGCTTGTTAGTAGAAAAGAGTAAGTTTTAACATAAGGTTAATCAGCTAATCGCACTGCAGAATTAGGGTAGAGGATAAATAGGAACTAGATGTAAAAAAAAACCTGCTACAAATTTATTTTTTTTGTTTTGCTATGTTGGGCTGGAAATGTAATTTTCTATTTGGAATTACACCAGGACACCTAACTAACATATATGCTTTACTCAAAAATTACAAAGAAACTTCTTTAAAACGTTCAACTTTATGCTTTCCAGGGGAACAGCACATAAAGTAAGAAACATCTTGTATATCCATCTAAAAAATTTAACTTGTAGCAACACAGAATGACTTCACAATGGGATAACTAACTTTTTAGACTACAAGTTGGTCTTTTACCTTCTTCTTGGTGTGATGAGGCAGAATTGGCTTTTCCCTCTTTGCTACGTACAATTTTAATATTCCCTTGTCACTCTTAGGCCTATCATATTTCCAGAACTGTTGAATTGTTGGCTCCTCCCCAAACTTATGACACCAGCACTAGACTAGTACACTTTGGGTTATTTCTTTTCTTATTCTCAAAATATAAATTTTTATTCCCAGCAGATTTTCAGGCATCTCTCCCATCATGAGGACTGGAATTGACTTCTCAGGAAAAAAAAAAAAACAAAACAGGACTTTGCACCCAATCCTTTTACTTCAGGAGCTAAATCTTGCAGTAATATTATATGTGAAATATGTAATATGTCATTGAATAATAGGGTAGAGTGATACTAAACTTTCTTTCTCTCTTTCTTTCTTTCTCTCTCTCTCTCTTTTTTTTTTCTTTCTTTTCTTTCTTTTGTTTGCCTCCCTCTCTCCCTCCCTGCCCCCTCCCATCTAACTCCTTTACTTCCTTTGTATCTCTCAGTAATTGCAGACTGATATTCAAAGTTTCTCTAGACAAGTACATACTGATTCTCTGGTATCACCCCAACCTACCCTCCTTTAATTTTTAGAGAAATTTTAATGACTAGAGTTACCAAGAGGCCAAAATCCCCAATTTGTGAAGATGATTTAGTAGGTGATTTGAGCATCTGCAGTTGTCTGCACACAGAACATAAAGCCCTAAGCCAAACACTTTATGCCTCTTCCCTTTATAGAAAGAAGCATACAAGTAAAACTGATGGAAAACATGTGCCTCCCTTCCTTTATCTAAAGACTGATCAAATCAAAGCATTCAGCCAGGAAACCGCCACCATTTTCCAAAGGCAACTCTGCCAGGTTCCAAAAGACAGCAAGGCTTCTAGAAAACTCAATTCTCTGCCTTTTTCAGCAGTACAGTGCCATCACAGGGGAAAGGGCAGCAGCTGCTTGCTTATCTAAACTACATCCAAACTGTTTTATGTTCAGTGTACAAAACTGCTGTGGGTGTGCAACTGAATAGCGACGCAGCTTCACATAGCAGAAACCAGGAAGAAAAGCCTTCAGACTTCACACCCCTCTAATGAGCTTCATAAGGACAGACTAAAAAGTGGCCACAAAGTTTAGGATTATTACCTCTGATTGACAGTGAGCTACATGTGTTTAAATGATGTAGGCTGCAAAACTCTAACTTTGGAGAGCTAAGAATAAATGAAAGGATGGCCTCCTGGTCTCTACCAAATATTCATGTCTAAGAACAAAGCAAGACTTACAGTATTTAATACAAATATGGTAATTTGATTTCTGTATTAAAGTTTTTAATCAGTCTTAAAACTGGATCAAAAAAATAATGAAAGTCTATTTTAATTTTAAATTTACAGTAGTTTCAACCTTTATTTTTACACACAATTGTACCTATGTATCTCTCAGTTACACTTCACATCAATTTGAAGACCTAACTCTAATTCAAGATTTAATTCAGCTGGGTTTGATTCCATTTTGGCAGATACTGTGGCTTATTCATAAGCAGTCAAATATAGTGACAAAGGGTCTTGATTTGATTTAATCCTTAAAACTAAAATGTCTAAATGGGATCCCAAAACAGCAATAGCTTTCAGATAGGAACCTTTAGACCTTTTCTTTATAGCTAGCATATCAAAACAACTAAGAGAGTTTTTAAACTCAAAGCCAGTTGTAGAAGAAAATAAACAGGAATAATGTATTTTTTAAACTAGAGAATAAGGCAGAACAGAATAAAAGGAGAAGTACTTAAAATTTTAAGAAACTAAATCTTTGTCCTCACCACCCTGTCTTGACAGGGCAGGTCCTTTTCCTCTAGTTCACTTTTAAGTATAGGATCCTTTCAGTGATGGTCTGGATGGCAACAAATACTGCAGAGTCCTTGTAGCATTTAGGAAAAAAATCATATAATCATAAAATCAATTAGGTTGGAAAAGATCTTTAAGATCATCAAGTCCAACCATAAACCTAGCACTATCAATTCTGCCAATAAACCACATCACCAAGTGCCATATCTACACATCTTTTAAATACCTCCAGGCATGGTAACTTACCCACTTCCATGGGCAGTCCATTGCAATGCTTGATAACCCCTTTGGTGAAGGTATTTTTCCTAATATCCAATCTAAACCTCCCCTGGCAAAGCTTGAGTCCATGGCCCCTTGTTCTATCACTTGTTACTTGGGAGAAGAGACTGATCCCCACCTCACTACAACCTCCTTTCAGGTAGTTGTAGAGAGCAATGTGGTTTTCCCTGAGCCTCCTTTTCTCCAGGGTAAATACCCTCAGCTCCCTCAGCTGCTCCTCATAAGACTTGTGCTCCACCAGCTTCACCAGCTTTGTGGCCTTCCTCTGGACACACTCTGGCATCTCAATGCCTTTCTCAGTGAGGGGCCCAAAACTTTACATAGGATTTCAAGTGTAGCCTCACTAGCACCAAGTACAGGGGAATGATCACTTTGTTTGGTCCTGCTGACCACACTATTTCTCGTACAAGCCCAGATGCCACTGCCCTTCTTAGCCACCTGGGCACACCACCAGTTCATGTCCAGCTGGCCGTCGATCTGCACCTCCAGATTCTCTTCCTCCAGGCAGTTTTGGGTTGTTGTGACCCAAGTGCAGGACCCAGCACTCGGCCTTGTTGAAGGTAGACGATATCCACAGCCTTTCCCTCATCCAGGAAGTTAGTCACCTTCTCAAAAGAGATCAGGTTAGGCAAGCAGGACCTGCCCTTCACAAACCTATGCTGACTGGACTTAAACCCCTGGTTGTTCTCCTGTACTCGCTGCGTGATGGCACTCAATCTGTTCCATGACTTTCCCTGGCACAGGAGGTCAGATGGACAGCCCTGTAGCTCCCCAGCTCCTCCTTCCAGCCCTTCTTGTAGATGGGTATCACATTTGCTAACTTCCAGTCAACTGAGATCTCCTCAGCTTGCCAGGACTGCTGGTAAAGGATTGAAAGTGGCTTAGTGAGTACCCTTGCCAAGTCCCTCAGTACCCTTGAGTAGATCCCATCTGGACCCATAGACTTGTGTCTAAGTGATTTAAAATTACGTTGACCATATCACCTTGGATTAGGGGGTTTCATTTATGCTCCCCACTCCTGAATTCCAGTTTAGGGGACCGGGTACCCCAAGAACTATGAAAAAGTGAGGCAAAGAAGGCACTGAGGACTTCAGCCTTTTCCTCAGCCTCTGTCACTATGTTTCTCCCTGCATGCAGTAAAGAATGGAGACAATATCTCTTTTCCTCCTTGGAGATGTAGTTACAGGGTCTGCTTCATGCTCTTCTTAACTATCATCTATCCTTTCTGTAAGCTCCTTGCTTACTATTCCTTCCCTCCTCACATCAGAAGTCCCCCTAGCTGGGAGGGCCCAGTCAATCTCAGCAAGAGCACTCTTCTCCCCTTCTTGAAGGTATGGCCTGACCCAAAGAGCAGCAAAGAGTAAGGCAGACAAATCTTCACTTTTATTTAGCTGCATGTTTTTAAGGGAAAATAACGGTGCTAAAGCAACAACACAGATGCCACACTTCATATGACTAAACCACATTACTGTTCATGGGCTGTGCGCTTTCCAGAATTAGTGGAAATGAGGGATGAATTTTAACTGGTCAAACAAAAACTGGCCAGTTTCTGGAAGCGTATGAGCAGAAGTGAAGCAACAAAGGACAGGGAGAGCTCAATCCTTCATGCTGCCCGTCTAGTTAAGAGATGGCCAGCCCGGAGCAGTACAGATATAAAGGACTTCATATCAATTAGCTTGGTAATTGGAGGACTGCTCTCAGGAGCACATTAACAGAATAGATTTCACTTCTGTTGATCTCAGGGTATTTTTAGCAACTAACAGGGAAAGCATTTTCATTCTGAATAATATATCCGCCATAGCCACCACTCAGATAAGCATTCATTAAACATGATTGAATGGACAAAGGAAGTGACAGGAACTTGACTCTTATGATATACTGTGATAAGAATGTATTTGCTTTTGAGCAAATAACTTTGTCATATTATGATTTCAGAATACCTTTTTACCCCATATCTCCTTGATGAAAGAATCAAATGATAAACTAGATGCCTTCTAATTCCATTCATTTGTATCAGCTTTTGGCATGTGTTATTGAAACTCTGGTCCTAAATACTTGCATTTGTACCATAATTCTTTTACATTACGGCCATCTCCAAATGGAATATTCTGGGACCTATAGCTACCTCTGTATAACAGTTTTTCCCTCTGTGTTTGCCAACAGAAATTCCACACAGATCCACAAGTGTTCTCTTCAACAAAAGTCAGCTGACAGCCAAAGTCAGCGGGAGAAACCATGCAAAGCATATGTGATGTAAAAGTGCTACATTAAGTGCATCAGACTGCTGGCAGTGTTAGAGTCACTCTAAGGAAAGGACTCTTTGCCTGTTAAAGACAGCTTGATGAATCAGCTGCATCATAAGGGAACCAGCCACCGACAGCTCTTCAGAAAGAAGAAAATAGCTACAATTGGTTTGAAGAATCCAGCTGGGAACATCATAGTTTGGCTAGTTGGAATGCATAGGCAACAAGAGCCAAAACCAAATAAATATTGAAGCTTAAAAAAATTAACTCTAAGTTACCTAACTGAAATTCACTTCTTTAAAATGTGAAAGCAGCTACAGAAAATAATATGCAAAACATACAGCTGGAGAATTGCTGTTCAAGCTTTGGATCTACCAGAGACTGTGTCAACTATCTTCTTTTCTCTTATAACCACTTTAATTAATCATGCAACAGTAGAGGAAGAGAGGGAAGAATTCATAAGCACTTGCTACCATTTCTTATTCATACCAGCTATTTCATCCTTAGCTACAAGACAAATAAAGAAGTACAATTTTCAACTACTTTCACAGCAAAAGTTCAGTCAAAGCCTTCTGATTTAGGTCTGGCATCCCCCTAAGAAACCACTATTGCAAAGCAGTCTGCAAAGGCCAAATAATATCTACTAAAAATACATTTATACAATTCCTTAATAATTGGAGAGAGGTAAGAAGGTACACAGAAGTGATTTATTGGACTAGTTGCATTAAAGCAGTATCTGTTCAGTAATTGGGGACAGTGGTTTTTCCAGCTTATAAAAGCAAATAAAACCATGTGAGAGTTTTCTTCCCAAAAGGAAAAAATAGAACAAAAAAATTTTGTTTCAGTAACAAAGAATTAAAACCTTTGAAATTTGGTGTCCTATGGCCCACTGTCATTACAGTATTTTGGTAACAGTAGATGTAGAGTTAAAATTGCCAGCTGATTTGATTTTCCTCTTTTAAGGAACACAAGAGAACATGGGTGATGAGATGACTGGAACATGAATTCACTGGCTTTCTTCCGGTTTTACCCAAACTCCAAAATATATCTTAGCCTTGTGAAATGGAGTATCTTCAGCTGAAGAGCAATCTCCAGCTGAAGAAAGGATGTCAACAGCTGGCTGATAGATTATTAACTAGCAGTTAACACACTTAGAAGTAACCTGGAGGTGCTGATATTACAACATAGTTCAAGAATGAAACTCAAATTAAATAAAGTAACCATTTTTTGTTTTGAAATAAATTCATCTTGGCATCTTACATGTTGAACTGTTTGCTTGTTTCTCTGAAGGCTCAGCAAAAGCAATACTGGGACAAGATGTTACTTTCACTCATACTACGAGTCTCCCGCTGCAGTTTAAGTGTTTATGGTCTCTCGTGATCAAATACAGACTATTTTTTGTTTTTATTCATGGAGTGACAATCCTTGAACTCTGCCCTACAAAACTAGAGGGTGAATACAGCTGTACTGTATTACAGCAAATTTGGATTTGTTGCCAGAATTCCTTTGGCCTTACATTGAGTTTGTTTTCACCATTTCAAAGATTTTAGAGGGCATGAAGGCAAGACCCAGCACTGCCTCCCAGAGTGCTAGACAAATGAAGCCTGCCTTTTGAAAATATATTAGCACCATCTATTTGTAAGCACCACTTCCCTTATTCAAATCACTCACAGCAGTGCTTTGGTTTTCCATATCTGGTGCCATAGTATCACCAGGCAGGATTTCAATGATAATCTAACACTATGCAACTTTTGTTTTCTGCTGGTTTATGTTTTTGTATTTATTTTGGCTCCCAAACATGAAGAAATATTGGTTGTTGGTTCAAAACCAAATACAGCTTAAAACGGAAAACATTTAAAAATAGTTGTGTTAATATGAAGTAGCATAAACAAGATACACTTCTAAGACAGCCACAACCACAGAATAATGGAATAATTTAGGGTGGAAGGGACTTCTGTAACTCATCTAGCTCAACTCCCTGCTCAAAGCAGATAAGGTTCCTCAGGGCCACATCCAGGTGAATCTTGAACACCTCTAAGGACATAGATTCCAAAATGTCTCTGGGGTAACCTGTTCCAGTATTTAGCATACTGGTGCTAAAAAAAATTAAAAAAAAATTCCTAAATTCTGACTGGAACTTCCCATGTTCCCATTTGTGCCCAGTGCCTCTTGTCGCATTACTGTGCACTTCTGCAGAAAATCTGTCTTTGTATCCTCCCGTCAGGTAGTTGTGAACTACTTCAGATCATCTTCCTCATCACAGATTACAAAAAACACCAACTCTCCCAGCTACAAAATTCACATTAATAAATACTCTGAACGTTAAAAATAGGTGACATATAAAAAGGGCAACAAAGAATACCTTATTAAGGGAGAGTAAGCTAAAAGCATTGCGTATAGTTTTTTCATTTACAAGTGAAGTTCCCAAATAAATAATTTTTTCTAAGTATTATTATGCCTACACTCTGTACACGAGTACTAACATTACTTCAAATAATAGAAACATAAATAGAAAAATAGGCTGCCAATATGAAATCCACTTGCAAAACACAAACATGCATGTGTAGCTACAAAAACCTAACTCATAAGCTTTAGCTTACAGGATCTCTTTGCTCAGGCAGCTTACAAAAAAATAAAAATGAACAAAAGCATGCTTACTCTTACCTATGGACCAGCATTTATTACACTCAGATCCAGTGGGACGTTTTTAGGGATGAGCTGTCAGAAAAGTTTTAGTACAATTCCTGTTCAAGTCCTAGCACTGTCCTTAACCTGAGTTTTTGTGCTCCAGACAATCAATTCTGTTCATTTCAAAGCCATTCTGGTGGTGCAAGGAAGGAAATGAGGAGCAGAAGGATTCATTTCATTTCGAAATGCTGTGTTTTTTCACTTAAATGACACTGTTTAATAAAGAAATCATAGATTTTTCTTAGTCTGAACATGGCTCTAGACAGGTTGGATTAATCAAGCTTGCTATTTTAAGCCTTATTATGAAGGGTTTTATTTTATTGACAACCAAAAAGTAGGAATTGATTCCACCTTATTAAGGTTGTGAAGTTAGCACCTCTTTTCCACTCCCACTGTAACTGAGAGAGTAGATGTGATAGCAGGGGAAGAACAACCTATCCTATAACTAGCAGTAATTTGAAAGAGAAGAAAAGACATCACCAAAGAAAGATCCAGACAGCCTAAATTCCATCTAACTTCTGATGTCTAGGGCAAGTTGGATGCCTCTGAGGAGAAGGTATGTGTTAAAGTGGAAGCCACCTTATGTCAGCAAAGAAAACAGAATGTCAGTTAAGTCTCGCTGGGAAATAGATTAGAACAAGCTGTAGGAAGCTACCTTCAAGGCCCAAGCAGAAAATTTAAAAAAACCCTTACTTTCATAGAACCCTCATAGCTTCTCTGGATGCTGAAAGAAATCCTTTCAAACAGTACAACTCCAACACAAACATTTAGTCCATTTACTTGTTTTCAGAAATTGCATTTAATGATCTGGATTTTTCAGCTGGACATTTTGCCATGTGCCTTGTGCTATAAGAACAGTCTCTTGGAATTCCAACTTCACTACTTGCCCAACTCAGAATAAAGATGCTCTCAACACATCTTAAAATAAATTCCTTCTTGTCTACTCCTTCAAAGTACTTTTATTTCAAAGATGGCAACATTTTTTAGATGTATCAACATTCTTAACAGAATGTGCACAGCAAATAAAATAGCATAAATTGTAATTGTCTTCCATACTTCTTTCATATCTGGGGCAATTTTAGAAATTTAAATTCTAATAGAAATTCACTACTAAAGGAGTACAAGTACCTGAAATATTTCCAGTAGGGAAAGCCCTGAATACTGGTGTTCGGCTGAAGGCAGTGACTCACCAAGACATCACAGGAAGAGATGCACTGTGAGGGCCCAGGGGCAGCCCCTTCCCTTCCTCTGCCCTTTCTCACAGCACTCTTTAAAGGTTACTGACACCTTTTCTTTCAGTTGCAATGCATATTTAGCTTTACTAGTGCTAATCAGAAATATGCTGCTCTTAACTGAAATAAACTAAATAGATACTTCTCAGAGAAAATTGGTAGAGCCTTTGTATTACAAAGAAATTTATTGCTCCTACGCTGCCACCTCTTTAACCTGTTTTCAGGTCATTCAAGTGCTTCTTTGAAGTTCTACTTCTGTCTTTATTCCTATCTCCCTCACAAGTTCCCTTAAACATGTTGGTTTATAATTATTTTTTATTGGACTTAATAGAGTAAATTTTTAGAATGTAAACCTGAAAAGAGCCTGGATTTAAACTTGGGATCCCACTTCAGTCCAACCCCCAATCCCAACTTTCATTCTGCATCTCATTTTCTATTATTTGTTAAAATAGCAAACAAATCTGAAAACAAGCAGGAAAATTGTTATTTGAAAACAATAAAGTCTGCAGCTCTGATGGAAAAGAGAACAGGAGTTAAACTTCTGAAAACTTCTTTGGAGTGACTTCAAACAACCTGACCCTGGCTCTCCTTGTGAGAAAATCTTAGAAAATTCAGCTCCTTTATGTGCCCAGTCAGTAAACTCAGCTGGGTTTAAAGGTAAATGTTTAGTGTAAATAAAATTCAACATTGAACAATTCAACATTTTTGAAGGTCAGGGACAGAATAAAGCCTATCCTTTATTTTCAATGCATAATGCCCTCCAAAACTCATTCAAGTTGAAAAAATTTTGACTGATACTACTTTTCAAATCAAATCAGGACACAAACTTAAAAGGACATTATTAGTCCAGAAAGAACTCTTTGTTAATAAAACAGTCTGAAATCCTTAATGAAATTTAGATTATGGATCACTTATTTGCAGTAGGATGAAGCTTAGTTTGCATCTGATGTCATTAAGTTCTCCAGGGCCTTCTTCCCCTGGCTTTACTTTCAGAGCTAGTTGGTGGTTGTTTTTTCCAGTCTGGCCTGGCATGTATTTTTCTGGACTGATGTAACTTCACCTGGACAGAGCTGATGAGACAGTGACTGTATCTTGCCCAGAAGAAAAGGTCTTTCCAATCCTGGCTCCTTCTCCTGTCCAAGGAAACAAGTCCAAGGCAACTCCACCCAGGCTGGGTTATGAAAAAAACTGTATCCTGGCCAAAGAACCTGACAGATTCTGCATAAATATGTTCAGTAAAAGCATGGAGAAGACTGTGGTGAGCAAGAAGAGTGAACCAAGTTTTCTAGGTCTAACTCTTGCAAGCCTTGAAAGAGCATCAGTCAATGCAGACACCAAAAGAGAGACATGGTATTTGGACATGGTTGCAAGTAAAGTAGTCATATTTTAGAGATGATCAGCTGAATAGAAACATGGAATTTTTTAGCAAAAGCTCCTCAATAGGGAGAACTCAAAAAATTACAGAGAATTTTGGGAGGTGAGGAATTTAGATGCTGTTGGTCTGGCTCTGCCCACAAGTTATAAATTGAAGCAATCAGTATTAAAGACCACAGACCTTAATGCAACAAGTTTCTCAAAAACATGTTCATGGGCAGGCAGTGCATTTTTTCTGCCATTACCTATTCAATGGCAGACAGTGTTTGGCATCACCACTTCCTTAATTGACTTTTCATCTACAAGTATCAATGTACTTCTGAAGAATCAAAAATCAAAGGCATAATGAAAAACACTACCTGGAACTGCAAGTGCATTTGCTTCTGCAAGGGTGAAGATATGATACTTTACAATCCAGGATGTTAACTCTCATTCCTGAATGCACAGAGAATCTGCCACATGGGTTAATGTGTACCCAGACTGTAGTGAGGTACTAATATTGTTAACAGCCATTCTGAAGTCTGTTCCTTACATGTGATCACTATCACATCATAATACATAATTTAGTCTTTTATTTCCCTGTGTTACTCACTCATCCGGGGATCTTCTGAAATATTTTAGGAGGAGTCAGATTTAAAATATGAAATAACTGATGGTAAGAAAGTATCACTTTTACTGGGTTAGAATAAGGCATCTTTAACGTTAAAAAAGCCCCAAGGAGCAACAAATTGACATTTACATGTTTATTCGTATTCACAGAAAAAAATAGGTAATACTGAAATCCTCCTTCTGTGATAAGTATTACCTTACTTGCCATAATCCAAGCAATTGAAGTATTCTGTAACATTGGCTTAGATGTTTTCATAGCTAATATTAACTCCTTCTCTGACTCACCACATGGTTATTTTTTAAGGACAAAACTGTTTAAAGAGAGTAGTATTTAGACAGCTAGCAGACATCACAAGCTATACTAACAGAATAAATTTGAAACCTGCATGTACTTCCAACTCTTGAGTTGTAAACTAATCTGTGAGTCTCAGAATCACCAACATATCTACGTATGTTTCAAGATTGTTGTGTTCTCTATTTTAAATAAGAAGAGTTGTCTCCCAGCCCTGTTATGCACTAGTTCTCACTTCTAAAAAGCTCGCTTATCATGAACATCAGTGCATAGACCACTATAAAATAGTCCAACTTGATAAAATCCAGGAAGAAAAGCAAAGTCAGTGACTAGAGGTACAGAGTATCTTACCCAGGAAAAAAGCCTGAATAAATAGCAGTCATCCAGCTTAAAGAAAAAGTACATAGATAGACATGAAGACTGTATCCAAATACATAAAACAAACAGACAAAGCTGTGAGGAAAAGCAGTATAAATAAGTTCTGCTCCATATCTGTGAAGAGAAGTGACAAACTGTAGCAAGGAAGATATCTGGAAAACTGGTAAAGGCAGTGTCACTCTGGAATAAACTGTCTAAGGAATAAGCACAAGGGGGGGTCAAAATTATTTCAGGAAGTCCATTTCAGCCCTGTGTTTCCTTGTAGAAATCAATATTTTTCCCTTGGAAGGCTACTGTTTATCTCCTGCACGTCTAAGTGTACATCATAAAGCCACAAGGAGGGCTACCCTCCTCAGTGCATCCAATATCCTATGTCTTATCTCTCACACTTATGTAACAAAAATCCAATAAGGCATGATCGCTTCAGAACATAGATAAGAAAACTTGCAGGGCGAAGCAAGATTAATTTGTCACGTGAGAAGAGAAAACTATCTCAGTGCAATTACTTGAGCATGGCAAGAAAGAGCACCCAGGATACTGCAAGCTGTTGAGCCTGACAGTCACCAGGAACAGTCACACCTATAGACGTGACCAACAGGAAGGGGATTTGGAACAGCGAGCACAAATTTACCAAGGCCAGGCTGTCTGACAAACCCTGCTGCCTTCTGTAATGTTAGTACTGGCTTTGCATACAAGGGGAAAGGGGTGAATGTCATTTACTTCAACTTTGACACAATTTCCACAGGTATTCTTCTTGTTAAACTGGAGAAATGCAGACTGGATGTGTACATTATCAGGTAGGTGGAAAACTTGGCTCAAAGATTTAAAAGCCTCAAATGATCTTTGATATCCTTCTAGTTCTTTAGCAACATCCAGTGTAATTCCTAAACTCATCTGAATGAGGGAGAATGTTTTGTGCTTTGTGTACCCTTGGGAATGAACTTGGGTTGTACAAATAGAAGCTGGTGAGTGGTCCATAGTGATCTGCTTTCAAATGGAAGGAAGACAAAATAGATCGAGACACCCATTCAGAAATAGGTGAAATTCTATTTATAAATTCCCCACTATCCTGTGTATAGTTGAAACAGAAATCTTCAAAATAATAGGCATGGAAATATGGAAATGGAATGGGATTGTCCATTCTCTGGAGTCACAATGGTTTTTCACTTCCAGCATTGCAACCATCATATGAACGCACAAAGTATGTGAGTTCTGGTCTCAAAATAACACCCAAGACACACAGGACTTCAAATAGTACAAGGGTTAGTAGCTCTGGATGGTCACTTGGCAATATTCTATGTGTCAACTTTGGAATAAATTCCCCGTTTTTCAGAGGTAGACAGCTGATAAAGCAATTAAATATCTGAATCATACATAAGAATTCTTAGGTGGTGTTGTAGAGTAAATGCTCAACTCAGAAAGAGTAAGCAAACTTCATCAGTTAACAAAAGCAGTAGTGAAATACAAAATTATGTTGTCCTTTGAGAACTGCATTTTGGGCTTGTCAGTGCATTCAAGTCCATCAGCAAAGCTCATTGTCAGTTATTCTCTTTCAGTTTAGAAAGCTATAGACACAAACAAACAAAATTTAAAGTAAAAAATTACTTCTCCACATTTCCAAAAGAGCAGTCAAAATAAAGTGGTTTCACTTCTGTTCTTGATCTCTAAAGTGAACATTCTCACACATGTCTGTGACACTTGCTGGATACAGCCCAGTCCTATAAGGGTTGATTCCAACTGCACATAGTTTTTCCAGCTGGAAAATGTATCTCATCTTGCACCATTAAGTGAGACGGATCTCAAGACTGATGACCTGGCTTCTTACTACCAAAAAACCAGAAAAAACTACCAGATTAAGAAAAATCAGAGTGATCCTTTTTCTCTTCTATATTGTTCCACATTCTGAGTTTGCAGAGATCAAAGGAAAGATTCTGCAGTTCAAACTAGTAAATTGTTCTAACTCAATGGATTTGAGAAAAAAAAATTATTAAGGGAGTACTAAGACAAATACTTATTTTTGCTACTGAAACAGTATTTCATCTTTTCTCCCACCTGTTTCCATTCCTACCTAGGATATGGCAGACAAAATAGAGTTTATGTTCTCTGACTATATTTTCAAATACTTTATTCATTACATCACTTGCTCTATTTTCACCACATTTCCTTCTATCTACAGTGATGAAAGAAAGCAGTGGGGAGTAATCTCTATTTCTAATCCATCTTTCTATGTCCAAATTTCATTTTCTTTTTAATATAAATTTTCCAGCCAGGGTGTTATTGAAAGAAAAAAGCCCAAACCAATAAAGAATACAATAAACTACACAAAAGGAAGGGTTATGTTAATTTTGGGGTAGGATAGGGGCATGTATCTCTATGCACAAAACCATCAGCTAAGCAATCTTTGTATGTCTGACTTTGCATTTTTACTTGTACTTCACTCAGGCATGTATCCAATTTCTCATGGAGAATTTATGGTATGTAGGAAGTTATGTCTCTCTCATTACTGATCTTGTAACCCAGTGTGCAGTAGATTACTTTAATTCCCAAGGAATGTTCTGTGACTTAAGAGTATATTAAGCACATAAATATTTCTCTACGACTTCAGAGTTTTAAAATGAGACGGTCTTTCCTGTGCCAGTTTTGTTTGACAACTGACAAGCATTTTAAAACTACAAAAACAAATTAACGGAAAAAAAATTTAGAAAGGGCGAGTCATGGAAAAAATTATTCACAGCGCCTGAAGTTTCAACTCTGAAACAGGTCATAAATAAGAGTATCTATTCCCTATGTGTGGTGCAGCATCTGTAATTTTTCTTCATCCTTAATAATCATTGCCTTCAAGTAAATATACTAATAGTATATGATGTCCCTTAGTAATTTCTACAAGTTTGTCTGAGTGCAAAGGGAATACGACAAACATTTGTTACATTAGTGAGAAACTGCTTTCTAAGAATTCATCACGGCACATTAACAATGTATACTAATACTTTTATCAACTGCTATTTGACAATGTTACTAAAGTTGTGAGAGTACTGGGGATTGATAAAAGTCTGGAGGATTAAAACAATTTTTGATGCAAAACATTTATCAGAAAGCGACAAGATCCCACAATGATTTTGTTGGTGTGTGCCTGTGCATGCCTCAGTGTGCAAGAGAGTCTATATGAAAACACACTCACGACTTGCTTCCGTGTGTGCAAGTTTAGTCTAAGTATAGATCTTCAACTGGAGCAAAAATTCCCAAATCTGTCAATAATTCAAAAGAAGTTGTTTAGCTCAAAAAAGATTTTTTAAAAAATCTAATTTGTTATGTTTATACAGACTTGATAAACAGAGGACATAAGTTAACTTCTACACCATCATACCGAGTCACGGCAGATTTATCAGCTCCTAAGGAACACTGAATAATCAAAACAAGCAAGGAAACATTTTTATTAGAATTGCTGGATTTTGTGTTCCTAATAACTAAAACAAAGAGCATGAAGAAATGCTGAAGGGATGCAAGATTTGTGCTTGTTCCATCATAGCTAAAAGCTGGTGGTCACCAGTAAGATACAAATAACGAGCTACCACTGTGGAGCAATTTCATGGTCATGTTGACAACACACAGTAAATAGCTCTTAATAAGCTTTATGGCAAAGGAAGGAGACCTATTGATTCGAGCTGAACACGCAACCCCATCACTTTTACCTGAGTGAGCTCTTCATCAAACTAAGAGAATGGTTCTTAAGCCTGACCGCAGCCATTTCCCTAACTGTGTAACAAGCTCTGCTTCAGCGTACACTGTGCTATAAATAAAAACTGTGCCCTGCCATTTAATCCAACTGCTTCAGTGTCTGTGTGAGCCAGAGATAATGGAATTCTGCCAAAATGTTCAGGTCAGACAATAGAATTTTCTTCCTATTATTTGCATCCCAAAACTCAATTTCTTACAACTTTCAAGCTATTGCATTCATTCCTTTATTTTCAGCATATGCTTGTGCATGTGGTATAGACCCACTGAGACTTAAAAGGAAAAGTGAGAAGGTCTGAAAGTCTTGCACTTTTCTTGTTCATGTATAGGCTTGAACTGTGGTAATGAGGGAATCTAGAGTGCCAGAAAAATGTTTTAACTTCAAAGTCAGAAAACAACCTTCTGGGACATTTCAAGCTTACATATTTTTGAACCAACCACAATTTTATGTGTTCTAAAATTACTCCAGACTTTTACATCATAGAAAGAAAAACGAAAGTGAATAATTAATATAAAGCAGATATTGCGAGCAGATGAAAAAAGGAGAAAAGATTTTTCTGAATGCGAGTTTAAAAATAATGTTATCCCTCATACACTGTCAGTCCTCTAAAATTGGCCAGGTTCCCAAGGCATTAATTATGTAAACTCATATCAAGCACTCTGTTCCATTTATAGATCCATAAACTAATGCCACAACTGCTGGTGATAGGAACGAATATCACAATCTTTTACCACTCTATTGAATCGTGCTTTTCCTGAGCAGATTTCAATAATAATACAACATAGAACTATATAAATATGCAGTAATAACCCTACCAAAGAAATTCCCTGATACTTTGAGAATCCATTTTGCCATTGACTCTCCAGCTTGAAGAGGAGTACAGGAGTTCCTTATTAAGTGCAGACAGTGACACCCTAGTGTTAGCATACCACACACACACATACACAGGCACAAAATAAAAATCAGCTCACACACAGAGATTTAGCCACTTCATTAAGCTGGATTTTATCAAGGTGGATGTATTCACATGGATCTCTGATGCCCTGACATATCTGTTCAAGGTGAACAGAATTTATGTAAAAGCCAGGGCTACAATTAGCCCAAGAAAAAATTTTGGATTCACTAGCCTCATATATTTTTCTTTCAGAAAACAGTCTAAGTAATATTAAATTATTACCTGAGTGAAGGACCTCAGCAACAACTCTAAAGCGTTTTACAAAACAGAGATTAGATTTTGTCTACCAGTGTCTGAACATGGGCAGGAAATGCTCCCTTCCAGGCTGGGAGAAGAGTGGCTTCCCTCTAATAAAAAAGCATTCCCTACCTCCTTGCCTTTAGATCTAGAATCTCCTTAGCTAGTGCCTCAACTCCTTACTAGCATTTTATTCAGCAGCACTGAAGCAGTGAAAACTCTGTTGATATCCTTAATGTGACCATCCTTACGTAACCTTGCCTGGATACATGCACACTTTGAAGACATGATATTTGTTAAGTGATAAGTGCAAAAATATCCAATTCTGGTGACCATAATTACAATCATGACTTCATCAACAGTAGAAATTCACTTGGTGGTTCAAAAGTTGACCTGTTCTTTCTTCACCTTTTTCTGACACACATAGGTTTACTCAAGTGGGGAGGTTTAGAGCTGATTTAGTCGGAGTATAATGGTAAATGATTGGTATGTTTTGAGGGATGGCTATGCTGGGAAATTCAGCCCAAGCCTTGCCTACCCAAAGGTTTGATTCATGATGCTACCAGTAGCCATCTTCACAACCACACAGCAAAATAAGACAAATACATATTTCATAAAGCAAGCTTGCATTACACACATGTTGTCCTGAATTGCAGAAAAAACAATTTTTAATTAAGGGCATTTGAATTAAGGCCTGCCAGGCAAGCCTGAGTGGCATCTGGCCTATTTCCAGCTGTCCTCTTCCATTTAGGAAGCTACTACAGATGGGGCTGTCTCGTTAATGGCACCTATTTTAGGCTGCAACCTTTCCAGAACTCTAATACCTGCTTCTCTTCTCATCAAGATTTACCATGCCAGCAAATAAAATCCCAACCATCTCCCGTGAAAGGCGGTAGTAAAAAAAGCTCCACAGCAACAAATTTGTCTTGCTTACAAACAATTTCAAGTCTGCACTTGAATTTCCCCAAGGAAAAGAAATCCACTAGGAGCTGTATGAACAGTTCTCACTATGGCAGGTCACTGCTAGCCATTTTTTCCCCCTGGAGCTGATAGAGCTTTCTGTTTGCACATGCAATGTTTAGTACACTCCTGGTAAGTCCAAACACTCCAAAGAATTCTCAAACCCATTGCCCATTCACTGTATCGTAAGTCAATAGATATACAGACTATACTATCCATACACATTAGGTCTGGCCAAAGAGCAGCAGCAGAATTCAGCCTATAGCTCTCCCCTAAGGTGAATTATGTAGCTTTTCCTGCTGTAATGGCAAGATACAAAAGATTATATGAAGGAGTGCTGAAGAAGAATATTCAAAGAGAGATACTTGGAAACATTAAAATTAAAATGAAGACATGGAAAGTTATACAGATTACCCAACAGTGAGATCATTTTGGAGGTGATCATATCCTATGGAATTTAATCCTGAGAGAATCCACCCATATGTATCATCACAATGTTGCACCACTGCCTGTGCCAATATAAAAATGGAATTCTGGTATTACAGATTATCTCTGAACTCAGAAGTCTAATGCTCAGTATTGGGTTTTGATATGTTTCTGTGCAAGCCTAGGATGCAACTGTCGTCATGATAAGATAACTTTGATTAAATGAGCTGCTATAATGGCAACATTTTTATGGCCTGTTTTCATTTTCAGCAAAGAATGAGCCAAATTTACCATGACATATCTGCTGACTGAAAACTCCAGTCATCCTATTATAACAGATAAAGGATCCCTTTTTAATTTCTCATAGATCTTGTCACTTATCTGCAATTAAACATAAGAAAAGTATTTAATAAAAAACAAATTAATCTTGCACTTCTCTTTTCCAGACACTAGAAAAAATGAAGTTCAATAGTTTAGTTCAAACTGGCCCTCCTTCCTAAGAATTTTTTTAAAGGTTAATGAACTGTACATTTTGAATAATAGTTCCCAGAAAGATGTTTTATAAGCCATGGGGACAGTAACATATAAACCACATGTCATTTCACTCCTTTTGTGGTATTTTGATATACAAGCTTCACTGCATGTTCAAAAAAACCTCAGGTTTCAGAAGACTTTTCCCTGTCTTACAATTTCTGCCCTGCCATCCTACAGCTACCAAAGAGGTGCTGATGTGGGGAGGGGAGAGGGCAGCGCAGGAATTTATGGTTTAGCTGTTGCAGTACAGTAACTGTGATAAAGTGAAACAACTCAACATTGTTTTAACTGTTTGACAGCAGTAAACAAAAACACATGCTGAGTTTATCCTCTGGTTAGTAAGATGCATTACATAGCATAGGCAGCAGATTTAGCTATGAATAAAATGAGCCTATTCCTTTCACAAATGTCAACAGTTAGTTTGGAAGTATACTGTAAATACAGCACTCACTCTCAAAGGGCTGTCAGTTATAATTATTGTAACTACAAATATTAGCTAGTAGCTATCTACAATATTAGACCAAACATCTCCAATACCTGCCAAATAAAGAAACAAATCCTCAGAGTAAAACTATTACTTTTCCTGCCTATACCCACAGTTGACAACTGCAGATAGAAGAAAGTTTTGGATCTGGTTTTTCATACGTGAGTCTGTAAATCAGCCTTTTTCACATGGTGCCCTAAGGAATGTCAAGTCTATACTCTTTTCCCTAAGAAGACAGCAACCAGGAGGAAGCTGAATTACGGTTTTTGAAGTCCTTCCTGGAAAACAGAACAGGACAGGCCTGAGTCCTGGAAAGTAGAATAAGGATTGACCTGGAATCCACTGTACCTGATGACTAATTCAAATAGTAGGAAAACCACAGTTGTCAGAAACACATCAAAAAACCCCAAACCCAAAACAAACCACAAAAACATTCAGACTCTTCTTTTTAAAAATTTCATAAACCTGTAAGTTTTTAAGAAGGGATCAACCCCAAATTCTTTTTAGCTCTAACAAAGTAAGACAGAACATGAAGATACACAAAAGCTATCAGAAACAGAGGTTATAGTGGAAAAGCACATTTCTATGCACATCTGGATTGTAGCTGGAAAGTCAAGTGACAAAATCAAAAACATGAAATGCTCTTTTACCAAACACTAAGAACTTGTTCCACAACTGTTGCCTTCAACATGTATCAGGTCCAGCTGGAAAGATGCCAGTGAAACACGGTTTACAAGGCAGTACAGTCTTGTGGATTATGTCCTGTAACTTGTTTATTCTTGGTTCTGTGGCTTTGCTTTCTCATCCCTCTCTCAGATTCAGGATGCTGTGCTTACCAGAGCTCTAAAGACAAGACTTTTTGTCTCTACTCAGTTCCTGTCTAGAGAGACGATGGTGCATTCTTTAAGAATGGAACGTTTCTGTTACCCAGAACCATAAAAATTGAAGTATGGCAAGTTATAACTCTGACACCTATGCATCACAACTGTTTCCACCCATCATTAAAATATTTCAAGTGCGACAGTGTTGAACTGGAGAATTACATGTTGGATGGCCCTCGCATCGTGGCGTAAGGGAAGAGACAAAATAAGTGGAAAACATCCAAGTGTCTCTTCTTTCTCATGAAAAAGAAAACTTTACAAGCTAAACACAGTTGAAAGGACAGCGACTCAGCTACTGGATGAAAGACCATCTCTAACTGTACCATCATCTCCCACTCCGCTGTTATGTGACCTCTCACACAATATGCACAGGCACTGAACACAGAATTTTCTCAGCAGCTCATCCCTTAAATGAAACACAAACATAATTGTAGAAAAAGTATTGTCTCCACAGTGAAACACAATACCTTCCACCAACATTCCCTTTCCAATTGTATTGTCTTTACTCATGTCTCCAAAATCTTAATGTAGAAAGAGTCTAAATGATGACACACCTCATAACTGCCTCATCACTTGTCATTTGCTACAGCAAATGTGACAAGAAAGCACAACAGGAAGGATGTTCACCTGCACTTAGGGCACTACACTAGGACCAGATATAAGTAAAGGCCTTATTTTCTATAGAGACAAAACTATTATAATGCAGGATACACAGAAGCAGTGCAAAGTTTCCAATGGAAAATTTAACTGGTATTTCGCTGATGTTGACTCTTTGAGTCATGTTGCTAATGCTTCCAAATTATTCCCCCAATAGTGCCTTAATTTTTGAAATCAAAATAATTAAAGGACTTTGTTAATAAACAACACTCTTTTGAGAACAGCAGTAGTATTTTCTTTTTCACCCTAGTCAAACACACGCTTGTGGAGGTGAAAGTATAAAAATACATGAGAAACTGTTGTAATTTGTGCTTCGGCCTTCTGAACAGCATATTTGCACACAATGTCTCAGAGAGCTCTGGAAGTCACTGACATCCAGCAGGTGCACTGGCTCTGTTCCTTTGCAGCTGCAGGAGGCAAGATGTTCCTTTCACCTTGAATCACTGAATGGAAATCCCAGTCCATGAGACCAGGGGTCAATGTGTTTCTCCTCCTGTGGAAAGAAGACTCGAGCACTAGAATGCCAAAGCTCAAGTGGCAAGATTTACTCTGATAACCTGTTTGCATGAGTACCTGTACCACCAGAGAGTGAGTTTGGCTAGTCTGTTTCCCCTCAAGTTATAAAATTGACTCCACTGTTCCCCAGAGAGCAAGAGTGACCTGAAGCCTCAGTCACATACTCTGAGACTTAAAGAGCACAGAATTTCACTGGAATTTCAGCTTGCTTAGCAAGGCAGAGTAACCCTCTTAAAAGAATACTACCACTACATATCTTCATTTTTAAAATGCTTTTAGATCCAAATATACTCTGGTTATGGAAAAAGTCTGTACTCCTATCAAAGAAGACAGTGTTGTAGAAGACAATCCTTTGAACAATTCCAGATAACAGCTTACTAATACACTTGCTTTTTCAATGCAGTCCTGTGTAAATAGCAACCAGAGAGGCAGCTACAAACAAAAGAATTAGACTGATGTTTCAACACTGCAATGGAAGAATCTTAAAAAAAGCTGTTTTATCGAAAAGAAATGAAGTTTCCACCTGCAAACTTTATGTATCTGGCAAACAAAACTTCACTTCTGCAATGTTATTTTAGGACAGAAAAAAAAATTATGCCAGAGTTAATCTTGCAGTGCATTAGAAGCTTTGTCTGAATTTCACAGTTAGCATAAACTTAGAGCCACTATTCTACAGAAATGAGCAGAAAGTCCAGTGAAATCATTTAAAAAGGACTGGAAAAATTCCCTCCATCAATGTAGGCAATACATACAAGATTCCTCTCTGTTCAACGTAGTCTTTCCCTATGAAAACCACCACAATAGTTTACTTCAGTCGGTTTTTTGATAAACCCAAAGTCTTACACTCTGCTTGATTTGAACTGCATATCTATCTGTTAGTCACAGAGTACACATTGTCCCACTATTAGCAATATGCAGAAAAATCCACACTG
Source organism: Margarornis squamiger (assembly GCA_035222235.1). Taxonomy (NCBI): domain Eukaryota; kingdom Metazoa; phylum Chordata; class Aves; order Passeriformes; family Furnariidae; genus Margarornis; species Margarornis squamiger. Next base: position 17,392,216 of record JAWWTY010000001.1, read on the forward strand.
GCTCCAGATGAGTTTAAAAGAAAGCCACTTCCAAAAGAACATCATCACATGGGAGGGGAAAAAAAAGGAAACAAAACAAAAAAAAAAAAAAAAAAGAAGGCAAGAAAAAAAAAGAAATCTTTGTCTCTTGAGGAGGGTTGGGGGTTGAAAAATCACCTCTACTCCTCAAAATTTTTTTAGGCTCCCCATCTCTGAAACAGAATCTCCTAGGGAGTCCTCAAAGTGCTCATTCCTTGATAAACATTCACCTAAGGAACTAAATCACAGCTTCCTATCTAAATGTCACTGGCTGCAGGAGAATGCAGATGTAAAATGCATTACAAAGCACGAGGAACTCAGACAAGCACTTTCACAAAGTGAGAGCAATGCGTGCAGTACAGAAACAGTTATGAAACTGCTGCCTCAATGCCAAGGTACTACGAAGTGTTTTACAATCCAGATAAAAATATTCTTTTAATTTTACACTATGACTATTTTTCCTGCAGCAAGTAATAAAATACTAGTAAAATGCCAGTGTTACATGTGTCACGTTAGCAAGGAAGAGAAGAGATTGCTGCCAGCTTTGCAAATCTACTGTACTTCCAGACTCCAGGAGAAAGAAAAAGTTGAACAAATATTCACACAGGTTTGTAGAGGTTTTCTTCTTGTAAAAATTTTAATCGATCATATGTCTCTCCCTCAAAATGCATACAACCTGACCTACTGCAGTCAATTCCTCCTGAAATGTTAAAGATGATATAAGGGGATGATATAAGGGGAAAGCATACAAGTTCTTTCAAAGATCAAACTGAAATCTTCAACCAGCAACACAGGGTGCTTCTAAGTCACATTTTCTTTAAAGGCTTAAACAGCAGACTTGCACAGTGCTGTCTAAATAATTATGAAATCATTAAATACAGTAACTTTGTTTCACTGTACTTCTCACTAGAGTCACAAGATCCCATGAAAACTTTTGAGCTTATTTTGTCAAGAGCTTTAAAGTTACTCTCTTGTACCTGCACTTTGCCCTTTTGACTACCTTCTTTCATCTTTTCCATTATCTTTAATCATTTCTAACACATTGAAAGTGGATTTCTATAGCAAAATACAGGCACTAAAAACCCCAAAGCCCCACAACAGAAAAACAAACAAACCCCCAGAAAAGTTGTCATAGCTACTTGCCTCTTGGCAATTTCTGAGCATTTCCCAGGTTTAGTGCAATATATCCACAGAAAAGAAGACAGACAAATCTTGACATCATGGTCACAAACCCAACCTCGCACTGGGAATGATTCTGACAGGTATCACACAAAAGTACTGCAGCTGCATTTAAGTGAACTGTTCTCTCTGTGACAAGAGGCAGCAACACTTTGACACAAGCTTAGTTTACACAGTGGGAGGAGACAGGATGACATCATTCACTCCCACTGCAAAAGGAGAATTAGCATTAAAAAAATAAAAATATTACCAGGCTTCCTAAATAATCTTTTAGGGTTTGCTACAAGGTTTTTTCCACCACTAAGGGTAAGAGATGACCATTTTTCACTTATATTTCATGCAAATAAAATCAGGAATATCAAACTTTCTATTAACTGAAAACTGATCTGAGAGATGTTTTCACTGTTTTATCCAAGAAAGCTGGACTTAAACTGCAAAAACAGCATTTGCAGTACTCAGAAAACTATTTGCTATATTGAACTCAGTATTTTTGCAATGTCAACATTTTTTTAAGGTTAGTTCAGGATAGATGTGGCTTTCATCCAGGCAAAATAAATACTAGTTTAATTTGACATGACATTATAAACAGGCATTGTAAATATTTATTCAGCAAATGAACTGGATTTGAAAATTCTAAATGTCATTTTTTCACTTGTATCTGGTTTTGGCAATTTAAAAGTACTTTATAATTTCCCCTTCCATACACGTCTGGTGAGTCAATGGACACAATACACATGGAAAGGAATAAGGCAATGCATCTCCTTCAAAGGGCTAGATCCTCTCACCAGTTACATAACTTTAAATGAAAAAGAAATTCCATTTTTCCATTAAAAGCTGTTTCATTCCATGCTTATAATAAGCCAAATAAGCACAGCATTTGTTCCCCCTCACAAGTAAGAAGATAGGAAGGAAAGAGTGAAGCAGGAAAAAAGAGGGTTTACAACTAAGTAGGGAAGAATTTAGTCTCAGTATCTGGAAAACTACCCAAAGACATTAAATCTGTTCGACTAGGTAGTGATGTCTCTCCATTCCTAAAAAAAATCACCCAAAACCAAACAAGAAAAAACCTGTCTGAAAGAAAACCAAACAAACAAAAAACAAAGAACAAACCAAACCAAACAAAAAACCCCTAATTAAAAACAAAACAAAAACCCCCATCAACAACCAAAATCAAACATATCTATTGCTTACAACATGCAAATTTCTTCAGTATGCTTGGTCTCTTCCTACTCCCCACTTGCCTGGACCTGACATCATTCTACTTTCACAGTGTTCTATAAGCAGGGAAAATCACAGCATTCATATCTGGGCTGGCTAGAAAGAAAGTAGTTTAAAATAAACAAGCTAATAAATTAAGGCATACTTGAGCATTTCTTTAAAAAAGCCAGATTAATTCTGTATTTAAAAAGACCCCACATACGTGATAATTCAGGAAGAACTTCACAACACAAGTAAGAGTCCTAGAGACCCAAGAAATTTCAAGCTCTTCTATTCAATGCAGACACACCTATAGCAAAAACACTTTGACAATGGAAATATGTCCCAGTCTCATCACATCCTCTCAATTCTGGCATAAGGAAACCCTTAATTTTTTTTATTTTTTTTTTTTTTAATTCACTAACTCAAATCTGGGAATAGCAATTTGAAAGTCAATATTATAGGAAGACCCCCCCAAAAAATCCCTAAACACTGTTACCTCAGGGATCTTTGGGCGGATTCAGATACTGAATATGAACACCCTAAACAGGTAAATGAAACAGGTACTATTTGGATGACATGAAAAGATGTCTACAAGCCATAGAGTTGGACAGGATTCTCCCAAAACACCACACCAAAAGAGCTTTAAATGACAGAAAAATGGATACAGAGAGAAAATGTGCCATTCTTCTCTCTTTTCAGTTGAAATACTACTTAAAAAAACCTGCAAACAAACAAAAAGCCCCACCAAATCCCAAAACAAATAAAAACCAAAACCAAACTAAAACAAGCAAAAACCCAACCCAGAAGCCATATTCTATTTTTTCTCTTCAAAATTAAAAATAAGAAATCACGCATTTGATGGAGCAGTCTCTCGGGAGAAATAATGGGAAAAATTGCTCCTTGGTCACACAGAGCTGTCTTGTATTAGTGTAAACTGGACTCTCTTAGTTTCTCTAATGGCAAATTCACTTTCCTTTGAAAGATCACACAACACCTTTCAACAAAACACACGAAGGCCAACTTCTACTCAGAAAAATCTCAGTGAAATATATTAGTCATTTGGCTACTTAACAACCTCTCTCAGACAAATATACTCCCATCCCTGTTTCACAACCACTTGCTTCTCTGCTGCCATTTACACCTTACTTCTTCCTCCTGTGCATTATCCAACCATGTCTTCTCTGCTTAGGTACTCCATATAGACATTTAACCTCCTCCTCGAAACCCTGGCAGACTGTCGAGGTCCCTTTCCCTCTGACAATTCTTGTAGAACACAGCTCTTCTTAGTCCAGAGTTCAAAAACCCAAGTCAAAATGAATTTCCTTTTGTCTTATCAAGGATAGGCTTCGTCAGGGGCAATTATGGTTTATTAAGCAGATGCACACACAAATTTTTGTTAAATATATGACACGAATCCAAGTAATATAATATTCTCCTGCACTTTTCTAATATGCTTCCCACATCTGCACCATCCATAGATGACCTGCGTATGATCAGTGATTTTGTTCACTTATTTTCTTACAGGACTAGCCTTTCCTAGGAAATCTGTTACATGAAAAATGAAAAAACACTTCAGCCTCTGTCTTCCTTTTTCCTAAATCCTCTTGTCATTCAGTGGATGTTGACTACTGCAGTGCAAAACCAACCATGGGAACAGAAGGGAGTTCCTGGAACTTCAAGCACTATCCTGCACTACTTGATGCATCCATAATGCTGTTCAAGTACCCAATTTCGACTGTTGTTGGAGGGCTGCTTGACAACCTCCATATAAACCAAGATAGAATCTGATTTCAATTCACAGAAGTTATCTAACCCAGTACGTTCCTCAGGTTTCTCTCCATCATGCAGACCTGAAACTATATTACGCATCCTTTGGCCCCTCACATGGAAAATATTAAACAATGAAAATTCATTTAATTAGAGTTTTGTGTTATTTCTTTAGCATTAAAGGCAAGAAGAACGAGTTAAATGCAGTAATGAAAAATCTCAAACAGATGAAATTTGTTCAGGAAAAGACAAAACCTCTGGTCCCCCAGTGACTCCTCCTCTTCAGCACCAAATTAATGCTTAAGTAACAGTCAAGTCCTCAAAAATTTACTTGCTTACCTCAACTTCAACTGATGCTCTCTGGGGTAGATCTCAAAAATGAAGATTCCAACAAGATAATATCACAGCTAGTCTGGGAGCAGAACAGAGTTTTTCTAGTTCTATTTTAATAGTTCCCAGACCAGAAAGTACAGTGAAAACAAGAGTAGGGGGAGGAAAAGAAAAAGTTGGGGGGGGGGGAAAGGAGGGAGAGCAGGAGACAGGATTTTACATTTTGATTCCAAATATGAATATACTTTTGTTGAGATATGGGCTAAGTCCCAATTCACCTATCATTCCTGATTATTTTCACAAGCAAAAGCCAAGGTGACTCAACTCCTTCCTGTTCTAATTTAAAGCAGAAAGAGCGTGCAAAGGATAACCTTAAAAAACAAAATCCTATCTTCATTCTGAAAAGCACAATAATGCTGTATGGAGCTCTCCAAGAGTAAGGACTTACTCATGGCACACTTGGTCTCTGTTTCTTCACAGCATTGTGAGTTTGATGTCGGACATTTCACCAGTGTTTGTCAATTATTTGAGAAGTGCCTTTTTCATAAAATATGCTATATAAATTTCTCTTGTGTGTGACTCAATTATTGGACTCTTTTTCTTGTAAATGTCATGGGAGCTCCTCTAAAAGCCTTCAGGAAAAAAGATATGCCAAGGAACATTCTTTCAGATGTGTTGCTTAAAAAAGAAAAATAAGGAAAAAAAGGAAAATAGTAAGTCTACTTTCTGAAAGTCTTCAATTACTTCTTTCCCACTATCCCAATCTCTTTTTGATGAGCAAACATTTGAACTCTCATGCTATCAAAAATATAGGGTCACATGCTAATCTGTTATTCAAAGGTAAGAAATATTAAATTAATAAAAATGTCAGAAAAATTACAACATCAGGGCATTCTAATATCCCTATCCCAAACTGAGTCCCAGAGCTGCAAATTAGTGGGATCAGAGACAAAGTGAAAGGAAGAAATTCAGTGGAAAGCAATGGACAGTAAAGCTGGTTCTTTTGACATTTTTTGCATAGTTTATCGAACTGTTTCGGCACTCACTCATTGGATACTTGTAACTCAAGCAGTGACTCATCTTTATTAACAGGCAGTGTATTTCACCAAAGTTCTGCATGATGTGGAGAGAAGTAAGAAAAGCATTTATTTAACTTCTCTATTAATTATTGACTTATTGCTCCCTTTGTAATGCAAATAACCTACTACTAACTCACTTCTGCAGTATCGACATTGTCATGACCTGCCATATGGAGAACCAATGTGATTCTAGGTTCTCTACTCTGCCACTCCTCCCTGATCTCAAGATTTTGTATTATTTTATTTGGGGCTTATTTTGCTTTTAAAATTCCTTAACAGTCAGGTTTTGAACAAGTCCAAGGAAGGACTGCTCAGTCTGCCTAAGCTCCTCCTACAATGTCTGTCCATCCTCATTGGGAAAAACTCTTTTATAACCAGGCTAAACCTCCCTTGTTTCAACTTGTGCCCATTTTCTCTCATGCTCCCACTACACAGATGTGTGAGAAGACTAGTTCCATCCTCTGGGCAACCTCCTGAGAAGCACTGTAAGGGCTGCTATTAGGTTTTCTGAAGCTGTTAGGTTCCCTTCTCCTGACTCAGCAAGTCCCATTCCCTCAGCCTGTCTTCACAGGGCAAGTGCTCCAGACCCTGACCATACTGCTTACCCTTCACTAGACTTGATCCAATTTATTGAAGTCTGTCCTACATTTAGGGTGGGGTGAGGGATCAACAGTGAATGCTGTCTAGATATGTGGTTCAACAAGTGGTGAGTATGGGGGGCAACTACTTCCCTCAGTCTCTTGGGCTGTGTTCCTGTCCATACAGCCCAGGACACTGTTGACCTGCCTTGTTGCCAGGACCCACTGATGGCTTCTGTTCAGCCTTTTGTCCACCACGATTCCCAAGTCCTTTTCATCAGGGCTGCTCCCCAACCAGTCAGTCCCCTGCCTGTATCATTACAGAGGTTACTTTCGTCCAGATACAAGGGCTTTGCAGTTGTCCTTGGTGAACTTCATGAGGTTCCTGTCATCCCATTCCTCTAGTCTGACTAGGTCCCTCTGAATGGCAGCCTTGCCCTCAAGAATATCAAGTGGTCATCCCAATTTGTGTCACTTGGAAATGTGACACAAATGTCACTCGGTCACTTCCTTGAGGTTAGTGACAAAGATGTTCAAAGAATAGGTCCTAAGATAACCATCTATTGTGCTCCACTTGTTACCCTCCTGTAGGTAGCATATGATCTACTACCTACTGCCCTCAGAGCCCAAGCATCCAACCACTTGCTGATCACACCCTGTATGAACCACTTCAATAGATGCGTACTCCATGAAATACATGATGTGTGCTACAATTTATATTTAAAAACACTATCAAGAAGGGAGCTTCCTTGAGCTCAATCAATTTAATATTTCTTTTAAGGGTTCATGACCTGAGGGATTCCCCTTCATCGTTACATCTTAACAGAAGTAAACGTGCTGACGCTCATGGAGTTCCTATAGCAAAAACGCAGCCAGTCCTTTGAAGAACTATGTAATTACTAGTTAATTTTGAAGAACTATGTAATTACTAGTTAATTAAGCAGAAGACACTGCTGCTGTCTGTGAAGAAAACTACCTTCATCTTCTCTATTATCAACACGTGTGCCACTTGAGATAATTAACACAAATACAGCCTCTCTGTTACTGTATTACTGCAGAACATTCTTTCCAAACATGTTTTGCCTATGCCTTTCCTGCCATCGTATCTCTAAATAGTTAAACCTGTCTGCTTTAACAGAATCCAATTAAGTTGAAACGTAGGCAGAAGAGCAAAATGCAGAGTGGCATGTGACAGTGTTGAGTCTTCAACAAGTAATGGCATGAGAATCAAAAATATCTTAATATATATTCATTTTCCTGGGATTAGAATGACTTTTGGATAGTCTAAATTATTCTCAAATATAATTGAATGATTCTAAACATGCTTAAAATGTGAGCAAAGACTTTAAGTACCAGTTCCTTTTGATTGCTTTGAAAGAATGGCTTCATAATCCATGCTGTACCAAGTCAGTGTCTTTCAACACTGTATTACTGCAATCTTCCATTGCAGAAATCTACCCCTCCTTGTCTCTTCCAGTCTCTCTCCACAGTATGTTCTGATTTGTGAAGATAACGTAAGATCACAGTCTGGATTAGTGAACTCAGATGTGAAGTCTGGAGTCTATTACAAGGATAGGATACAAAATGTCTGTTTTTACATCTAGAACATGAATGTTGATGCCACTGGCAACTCTATTGTGAAGAAATGTCTGTGTGTAGATCAGCAGAAGTACCTACCTCTGAAGATAATAATGATTTATTTAAATGTTTGCGTTATAAATATATACATTTCATAATTATATTTATGTAAATTATATTTATGTAAATATACAATATGATATGATAAAATATTTATAGTACAATAATGATTTACAGAGCTAATTATTGACTGCTCTGATGTTTGCCAAGTTATACTATAGCGGGTTTATACAGGAATAAATACTACATATCACATGTCACATCATACATCTGATACAGATTTAGTTTATTCCGTGCTACTATCACAGGATAAACTACTCTGCAATAAGGAATGCTACCGCTTCATCACTGCTCAGTCACATCCCAACCAAGTACTCGTGACTCCCTCCTTTAAGTCACCTCAAAGAGATACAATCTGCTTCCTCATTTCTCAGCACACCCACATTTTTTCCTGTGCCTTAGGCCTTTAGCTCTGGCTCCTTCCTGAGCTGGTCTCCGAGCAGTTTTCCCTTCCCACCGAGTCCCATGCCCGGGCGCTCCCTGTCGGCCATCCCACCTCGGGCCGCCAGGGAGCGGCCGAGAGACAACCGCGGGCTCGGGATACAGGCAGGGAGCAGGGAACAGGGATAGGGGCAGCATGGACACGGGGAGAGAGCGGGGATGGGGACAGCATGGGCACAGGGAGGGAGCAGGGAGCAGGGATAGGGGCAGCATGGACACGGGGAGAGAGCGGGGATGGGGACAGCATGGGCACAGGGAGGGAGCAGGGAACAGGGATGGGGACAGCATGGACACGGGGAGAGAGCGGGGATGGGGACAGCATGGACACAGGGAGGGAGCAGGGAACAGGGATAGGGGCAGCATGGACACGGGGAGAGAGCGGGGATGGGGACAGCATGGACACAGGGAGAGCAGGGAGCGGGGATGGGGACAGCATGGACACAGGGAGGGAGCAGGGAACAGGGATAGGGGCAGCATGGACACAGGGAGAGCAGGGAGCGGGGATGGGGACAGCATCGCACCGCGGCGGCCGCAGACCCCGCTCTGCTGCAGGGCTCGCTCATCTGCCACGTTTTACACCAGGTTTCGGGCCAGCGAATGCCCGCAGAGCGGCTGGCAGTGACAGTGGCAGTGGCTCGGAAGGCCGGCAAGCATCTTGGAGCACCAGGAGAAGAACAAGAGGCTGCCCTACACAAAGTAATCCATGCCTTTCAGAGGGGAAAACCGGCTTGGACATATCAAACTGCTCCTCCATGCGGTGCACTGCAGCCAGTGTAGCCACACACTGCAAGCAGATACTACCAAAACCTACAAGTTCTGTTCCTGGTTTGGGGGTTTTTTTGTTTGTTTATTTGGATTTTTTCCCTCCTTCTGCTGGTTTAATGCTGGCCTTCCAGCATAAGCTCCAAGGACAGAATGGAGATGGAGACCAAACTACCTTGTACCAAGGCAACGCACAAAAGCATATGAGGCTATTGCCTATGCTCTTTCACTTAAAATAGAAAAATTCATTCACTCCACAGCTGTCAGCACAATTCATCACAGAAAAAAAAATAAATCAGAGTATAACTCAAAGATTAAGTTCTGCCTCACTACAGTTTGGGGCACTGAATGAAATGCAACTCATCACCAAATCTGGCCCACTCCAAGGACAGCAGGTGCAGCCTTAAGATGTACTTGTTTCCCTCTCCCCTCCCTTTCTCTATGGCAATCATTCAAACATTCTGACAGAAAGCCAGGGGAAGCCCTGCAAAAACTAGAGCAAACAATAAAAGCAAAACACTGTTAACTTTATGAAGAGGAGGAAAGTAGTCTCAAAGTTACATGGAGGAAGACAAGCAGATTCTTAGTTTTATTAAAAGACACTATTTTCTTGGCATAAGAAAATTATTTCTTTGGCTAGGATGCAGAGATTTGATGAATGCTTGCAAAGACAGGAGGGAAATAATTCATGTTTGTTCCCCTCTCCCTATGAGTCATTTTGACCTAAAACACATCTTCCAGAAACTTTTTGGCTGAATTTGGGTATATTAGTTTACAATTGACATCAGCAGACTTATCTAACTCAGAATACTGTGAAAAACATTCAAATGTCATTGCTTGTCACTACTGTGCACAGAATTTAAACATGTAAAAAATCCTAAAAACTATACACTTCATTTTAACCTGAAAAAGGCAGTTAATGATCAACAGAACCACAATATTCTAAGTACAAAGCAAAATATTTGAAAGAATTTGTAATATACATCTTCCTATGTAATTCCTATGTTTAGTTGTCATAATTATCCTCAGTGACAGAAATAAATGAAGTCACGTTACATGAAAATTAAAGTAACAGTTCATGTACAGTGTATTTGAAGGAAACTAAAACTCTAAATGCAGATGTTCTGTCTTTAGAGAAAATTATTTGCATGACACTCCTGGAGCAAGTATTTAACAACTGTAAATCTAATCAAAACAACTCTGAAACATTATACTCTAATAATAACAAAGCACATTATCTGCAGAGGAAAAGGGTTACGTCTTGCTTCAAAAATGAGCAGCAACTGCACATTTCCAGCAGGTAGCTCTCAAAAGTGTCCTGGAAGATTTCTTTTGTGTCAAGAGCTCCGCTTAGCTTTACCAAACAGCACAAATGAAGAAATGGCTTTGTAAAGCCAAAGTGTGCATCACGCCCAACATCCTTTCTTTGTGTATTTCAAGACAGAATGGGAATTACTTAATACCAGACTTAACCTAGTCCCATGAATGAAATGGCCAGCAATGGCTACAGAGGGTTACATGCACAGGTGGACTTTACCTTCCAATTCAGTTCCATCTGAAAATAGTCCAGTTTGTGCTATCCAAAACATCTCCATGACATCAACAAAATTAAGTGTGGATGATCAGGAGATTCTCTTTTAAGGCATTCTAATGATCTCAAGTAAGGTACAAATACACATATGTAAAAATGAAACCAGTGTACTTCCTAACATGAGAAGTAATTAGTGCATTGGAGAACACAATCTTTTCTTTAATTCTTAAATTTAAAATACTATGTACAGCTATAGAAATTCAGCAGCCTCCCTTACCCTAAATGAAAAAGTATTGCGTTAGATTGCACAATGCAAGGAAGTTATATCATCACAAGCCCAGAAGATACCCAATTTGAATACAATTTTCCTTTAAAAATCCTTAGTGTTTGGGAGACCTAGAGTTTGATAACTGTCTCATAATATGAAGTGCATGAAAACTGAATTCTGAATTGTTTGCTTGTTTAAAAATTTGTAGGACTTTGTTTTTCATATAAAAATGGGGTTTGTTTTGTGAAGATATGTAGAACACCTCGACCCTGCTTGTGCCTCAGCATCTTGAAAAACTTTCAAGGAATACAGATATAGTATCCAAAGTGCAAGTTTTCAAGAGCTCAGAGAGTCTGTAAGAGCTGTGAACTGCTACAGAGACATGGACGCTATCTGGAGTACACCCAGTTGTCATAGTACATTTTGAAAGTCTCTTCCTGTGCAAAGATGGGGCATTTTTGTAGCAGTTGATTCTATTATTTAGCAAATGATATCAGCATCTGCATTTCTGTTATGCCAAACAGAAGTAAACACACAGAAAAATGCACCCAGACTTAGAGCTCATTTCAAAACTCTTTCCCTCAAGATTAGTTTCTGTATTTTCACATGAGAGAGGTTGACAGGACAGACTAAGACAGTTTTGAAGCATTCCTGAATTAAGCACAAAGTGCCAGATGACTCTCAACTATGAATTCCTGTTTATTCACTAGAAAAGTACTTTACTAGTTCCAGTAACAGTATTCTGCCAGTTTGCATCAGTCTTAGGGATAGTCTCCAAGAGAAGAAACTTCCTCTTTCAAGCCATTCATCCTTGGTATCACTGCAAATAAATGAGAACTCTGAGCATCATGTACATTTTAGTATGTTGACACTTATCTGCACTCACTATCAGTTCACCAAAAAGATATTTACAGAGGACCCTGAACTGCTCTCAAATTAAAAGAAATATAGAACACCATAAAAGCAAGTGTTCTGGAAAAGGTGACTACTACATGACAGCATAAAGTCCTCATTTTCAAGGTACAAGAAGCCACATAAAAACTGCATATATGATTATCCCCTCACAAGAGAATGAGGAATGTAGAACACTTCATAGATGCCCAATTATGTTTGTAACAAATAAAAATATTAATACTCTTGCATCAATTAATATAAAAAATACAAGCTTTTAAATAAGCTCTCTATATAAACTCTGTTAATAAGCTCAGTGAAAGAGCACAAAAATTATTCAAAAATGAGAAATACTAGTTGAAGACATACGTAAAACCCATTAACATACGCCTGCTCACTGTTCCATTGATTTTCAATTTTTATCTTGTAATTAAAAGGAAGAGACAACACAAAGCTAATTTGAGAGTTTGTCATTCAAATGCTCTCTTTTCTGTCCTTTCCACATTGCAAATAGCTTGCAGTAGATAGGAAAAAAAATAAATCCCTTTTTATTTCAGTTAAAAAGCTATTTACTGGTGTACTGTGAGAAAAGGAATCTCTGAATCTTAGCTAAGAAGCTGCTCATGCCAGATCAGGAGTAATAATAGTCCTCAAATGGATCTAAACCTCCTTGCACTCACAGTAACACAGCTATGAAATTGGAAATATATTCTGATATCTCATATGCCGTTCTTTATAAGCATATATAATGTCTTTATAAGCAGACATTAAATATGTTTTTGCAAGAGAAGCTTTTAAAAATAAATAAATTAAGGAGCAGAGAATATTTCCTCCTTTGAGTCTGATGTAAAATGAACCATCAAAACTTAAAAAGAAAGGAAAACCACTTGGTAAAAAAAGTCTTAAGGCTGTAAGGGCAGAAAAGAATTGCGGTACCTTTTATTAGCTTAATTTGATGAGAAAAATAAAAGACAGATGTGAAAAATAATTGGTATTCAAAGCAGTCATGGTTTAGCCAAACAGAATGAATCTCATTCTCACTACATTCTGAAATCACTTATCAATAAAGCAGCGGGTGAAAGTTTCCCCAACCAACTCAGGAAAGTACTCAAAACTTCAAATTCCTAGTGGGATGTGTCTGGCCTTTGCATGGTATCAGAACACCTGAATAGCTTCCATTCCCCTGTCTAATTTATAAGAACTCTGATAATAGTAGGAGATTTGGTTTAGAAAATTTGGAACACAAAAGGCCATCAAAAGCTCTCCGAAGTCAGCAAACAGAACTGCAGGAATGGTCTATGCATATTACAGAATAACATTTTGCACATTAGTTTTGCTACTGTATCAAAGCACTGTCCAGTCCTGACTACTGCAAGCATGGAGTAGATGGAGATAAACTTTTTGATTTATTATACAAAGGTACACAAGCATACATCTTGTTGTAAGCCTTTCCTCTAACAGCAAAATGTTCGGTCATCTGCCACCTCCCTAAAAATATCCCGTCAGTTATGAGTCAAAGTAGTCAAGGGGAAAATCCCACAGCATCAATGGTATCATGTGAGCAGTACAAACATGGAGTTAATCTACTGAATCTACTGATTCTAAACTCAGTATTCAAGATGTTGGCTCACCCACAGTGAACCAGTGACAAGGGAGCAAGTGCTGCAAGCGTAGAGCGGTCCCGAAAATACAGAAAAACATCAGAAAGGGAGAAAGAAAAACTCACAACACTATCAGGGTATGCAGAAACCAAAATTAGCTCAGTCTTGGGTCAGAGGCTTCTCCCCCCTCACCTTCCCCCCCTCCCTTTTCTTCTATAGGAGAACTGAAAAAAGTCAAACATGACATGGACTTAATTCGGCAGAAATTCCTCAGGCATTGGTTATGCACTTTCCACAGATGTTAGCTGTTTTCAAATGGAAATTACAGTGTCAGACATTATTTTCTCAGAAAAACAGTTTTAAACTCTTTTGATCAGAAGAGATTTAGCTCAGTTTCACATGAGTCAGGGTGAACAATTTCTAGATGGTCCTCTGGGAACAGCATTTGGATGCTAAAAGGCAAAAGCTCTTCAAGCATACATGACAATAGACAAACTGGAAGTACCTTCTGTAGTGAAAGTGGGGGAAGGGAATGATGGGAAGAAATGCATGAGGACTGTAGGGATTTTCCGAAAGAGCATGTGAGAAAGCAGCCAATAATCTGACAAATCATACAATATCACTTATCTCACAAACAGCATTTAGTCTCTAAGGTACAAAAAGGGTTTTTCTAGCTTTCAAAACAACTAACAAAGCTGCCAACTGTTACTCAATGCATCATCAAGCTAATGGGGGGAAGGAGCTGGGGCTGAGGAGACAGAAAAAGAGAGAACTTTTGTCTTCTACAATACTGACAAAAAGAGTGAAGTCAAAAGTAACTTCAGGCATGGGCCAGTGTTCTCCCCTGCAGGGCAGTCCACAGCTAGATGAAAAGTAAAATCACTACACAAAAATGTGCATGAAACAACTGCCTTGAGATCTTCATAACACAATCTTTCAAAATGAAGATTATAAATATATCCACCTGGTTATGTGAGCCCTATATTCATCTTCCTTTTTCATTCATCTAATATTTTTCTTTTCTAAAAAATGCAGGAAAATTCCATTTAGTCACCAGCATGTCACTTACATGCTCTATTTACAGCATTAATTTTATACTTGCTCTACTTTATTGACATTAGGGCAAATAGCCCTTCTGCCCACTGTGAAATTTTTGTTACTTTCCTTTTAACACTGTCATGAAGAAGTTTAATATAGTAGCTGGATTTCTGTAAAATAATACTTAAAATCACCAAACTAAACATTTTTGAATATTGACCTTGCAGGTTGCCCAAAGTCAAAACAAGTCAGGCAGATTGCAATAAAGATTTGCCTGGTTTAGAACATAACATTTAATTCCCTCTGCCTTCATGCAATGAAGAAGTGTCAAAATACATGCAGTTTTGGCTTTGAAACAATCAAGGCTTTTACAAAGGAGCTATTCTCCTCTGAACACGCTCCATTTCATTCCTGTCTCTCCTGTAATATAGGGTAAACACATTATTTAAGACACTCAAGGCCAGATGCTATAAATTCACAGTTCATCCAGTTTTCAATCCACCTCACTAGCCACTTATCTAACCCTTAATTTGTCACTGTGTCTATTAGAATTTCACAGGAAACAGTGCCCAAAGGCTTATAAAAGTTGAGGTAAACATCTTCTACTCTTCCCTCCTCTATCAAGCTGGTCAGCTCATTGTAGAAGGCTATCAGGCTTCAAGCATTATTTCCCCTTTGTAAATCCATGTTGACTACTCCTAACAACATTCATGCATCTGGAAACCGTTTCCAAGATTAGTTCCTCCATCACCTTCTTGTGGACTGGGAGAAGGCTGACTGGCCTCCAGATCCTCCTTGCCTTTCCTGAAAAAAGGCACACTTGTTTTCTTGTGAGCATCGGGAACCTCTCCTGGTCAGTAGGACTTTTCAAATATATTAACGGAATCATCTTACAACTTCATCAACCAGCTTCCTCAGCATTCATGGATTCCTTCTGCAAGGCTCCATGAAGTTGCATACACTCAGTTTAAGTGTTCCCTAATCCAGTTTTCTTCCACTGAGCTTAAAGCTTCTTTGCTCCCTCTCTTCTTTCAATCTAGGCACAGTTTTGCCATCAGTTTCATTGTGTTTCAGGCAAATATGTTATCAGCATTACTATTATCCTCTTTATGTATAAATATACAGATATATGAAAAGTCATGGGAATCCAGCAACCTCTTCCAGCCTCTTCTGCTCTCTTATCAAAGACCTTAAGAGATAGGTTAAACCTAATTTTCATAGGCATTTCATAGGATTCACGCTATTAAAATGTTATTAGAATTAGTTACACAGAAAAACTCCAGATACATAGAAAGACACTACTGTAATAAAAAATATCATCATAATGTTTTGGTCAAATCCTTTTTAACTTTTTCTTAAGACTTAAGAAAGAAGCTTATTGAGACAGCAGTAGGACATGAATTGACCTGGATATTTTTGCCTAGCCCTTAAAATTTTACTAGAAAGCAAATGTATGTTTGCAATAAAAAAAAAAAAATTGCAGAAGTCTCACTAAAATCAGTGTAGGAGAAACATCAGGCTATAGTCACAGGGATCAAGAAAGAATTAACAGGATACACACCAGACATCAGTATAGTCTGTCTTTATTAACCGAGATGTTACTTCTAACTCCTTTTTGCCATTCAAAGCAGGCTGCAGGCACTAATTAAAAGACAGGATGGTCTGGGATTCCAGCGGGAGGCAGGCACAGTTTGCCTCAATTGCTGCTACACATCCAGTTTCAGGGAGACATGATCCATCAGAGGCTCTTGGCTACCTGTCAGGACAGCTCATCAGCTCAGGCTCCCTTGTGCACAGACTCTTCCAAGACTCAAAGCTAACGAACTTGCCAAACAGTAAGCGCAGCTCCCAAGAGATGGACAAGTTTTACAGGTGATCAATAACGCCTCTCCCACCAAAGGGAGATCCTAATGAGAAAGGAGTGGCCAAGAGCAGGACTGGGCCCAATCTAATTTACAGACTGTGCCCACACACAGACTCAAGTAATCAAAGAGGATTGTGTGAATGGGTCTGCTGGCCACGGCATATTTCCAGAGCCTGTTTTCAATGGTGCAGGGCTTATATGCAGTTATGCAGTCTTACTGTGCACACGGGACAAAATCCATCATGTCAGGGAAACACTAGAGTAACTGGGCACTTCTGGATCAAATATCTTGAATAAGTACCATATGGAGGAAAGTGGAAGCAGTGGAGTTCTCCTTGGTGTACAGACCAACCTACACCTACACTCTGCTCTTCGGTGCAAAGATAGTTAAAAAAACCCAAAACAAAACAACCAGGAATAAAAAAGACCACCATTTGGGATTCAAACAGTGCCTGGACAGGAACGTGCCACTCAAAAAACTTTCATTAGAGGCAAATAAAACCATTTAAATTCTCAAGTAATTACTACAGTATTTGTATCCAGACAAGAAAGGTCACACACAAGCTGTGCCATTGCCTTTTTTTGTTTTTACTGAAAATTGGAAATGATTTGTGATACACAAGAGGTAAGACTACATGATGAAATAGTCTCTTGTTGTCTTAGAGACCATATGATTACCCATAACAACTGTGATTTTGTTTATAGACTTTCTGCACACCAGTCCTGAATTCCAGTATATATTATAACTAGGCTAGACAAATGCCAGAAATACTTGTATGAGATTATTCATACATATGACTCTTACGCAGGCTCCTTACGGGAATCAAAATGGAAGGAGAATTTTGAAAACCAAAAAATTAAAAGCTGTAACCATCTTGAGGAAATCTGACGACAGAGAAGGCAAGACAGGGATATCAGAATATTTGCCAGGAAACGAGCAATTTGTTTATACACACCCATGATGACATCAGCTGCTGTGCTGCAACTCACTATTAATAAGTTTCGAGAAAAGTGGTTTTTTTCTTTGACTGAGATGATTCCAAGCTAGGGCTTCCTAATTTCAAAACTGTTTCTCAGTATCTCTAAAATCCATTCATAAGAAAACCTTCAATAGTAAGCCTTGAGGGATAATAATGTGGAACCTTAAGCAGCTTACTGCTCAATAATCTGTAATTTTAGAATGCCAACATTTTAAATATTAAGACTTGCTTCTATAGTCAGAAACTTGGTACTGCAGAGAAAGACTATCAGCTGCTCTAAGAAAGAAAAACAATATATGAGCAGCAATCATCTCAACAAATTCAGATTGGGACTTAAAGAATCCTGACAATTTTGAAACCAGAAAGATTACTTCTGTCTCCATGTTAAACTATTCCAGAAGTAATAAGACTAGCACAGTCTCATGTCACAAGCTAGTGACATGTTATTAAAACAATGACAATTTACAATCAAAACACCAATTTCAAGATTTCAGATGGTGTAATTTTTATCATTAGGAAAAGTAATTTCTAAGGGATGCAGAGACAGCACTTTCTCTCTTTTGGGCCTGGTAATTGTCAACATGAAAGTGTTGGAAAAAGTGTTTTTCAAAGACTTGTTTAGTAAATATTGATGATGACTCCAATTCCACTACCAATGCCATTTCAGAATTCCTTTCATTCTCAGTGAGAGTTAACCCCATCATAAGCATTAACACTGAAGATTTTAATTTGCAATGAACATGCCATGCCAAAAAGGAACTAGGAGGAAATGTTCTTACAGAAATACTTTAAACTTTGAGCTTTTTACTATGTTGTTCTCTGCAGCTGAGGTAAGCTAAGTATGTGTGCATGATCAGTTATGACAGTTTGCTTACCCTGGTGCAAAGAAATCCTTCATAATGCCTCCACCAGAGCATGGCAACACAGATGTAAAGCAATGTGGTTTGAGAGACCTTACATAGCTTATACAATGCAAGAATGGTAAAATTAACAGAAGACAGAATTTTAATGTCTGGCTGAAATGACACTGTCAGGAACAAGGCTTCAGATTCATTCCTGAAAGCCAGAATGCTTCTGGAATACAAAGATCCTGTATAAAAGACAGGTTTTACCTGAACCCTAGGAAAACTGTGCCAATGGCATATAAAAATAAAATAAAATAAAATAAAATAAAATAAAATAAAATAAAATAAAATAAAATAACAACAATAATAATAGTAAATAATAATAAAGTCACAAGCAAGACTTTAAAATACAGAATGCAAGAAAACTATCAGGTGCAGAAGACTGCACTGTTCAGTGTTATACTGTTATAGATAAAGATACAGAAGTTCTGTATACCCCAGAAAATGGAAAACAGGAAGTAAAATCCAATTTGTATCCTCTGTTTGACTAACAGTCATCTAAGCGCAGAATCGAGGCAGAACACTGGCACAGGTACCTGTGCACAAATGGTCTCAATCTAAGAAGAAAAATACAATAGCAATCAGATTTCAAGTATCTCTGTTTACACAGGACAAATGCCCTACATGTATTTAACTCAAAAATTACATTTTTGGACAATACCAATGACTTTTTCATGGAACAAAGGTTAGGGAAGCCACAAGAGAAGATGATGTGGCTCTTGGACTTGGATTGCATGCGTGGTCTGATTTTAAAACCTAGAAGTGAGCAGCTTCTGTGTATCAGCAGCAACGACATGCCTTGTTGAACACTCCTACAGCACTGATGCAGGCTGAGAGGTGTATATGCAAAGTGATAGTTATTTAAGCATATTATCCTGAGAAGCACAGGGTCCATATACACTGCCTAGCAGAAGAAAGCTGTGTTCATAAACCATACAGTAAATAAAAGTATTACAAACAAGGTAACATATTACAAAACATTCACATCATGTCCTAAAGGGATAAAAAACAACAACCAAACAAAAACACACACACTACCACCACCAAAATCTATCAGATTCAGCTGTAAAAAACCCCACAGTGGGACAGGCCAAAAAAGAGTTTGAAAGCCAGCTAAAAAAATGGAGGCAGAGCTTGTAATAAATTTCTTCAAACTCATCAAGAATAGGACACCTGCCCAAAGAGTGTGGTAGGACCAACTGACGATCAAGATAGAAAGAACATTTAGAGAAGATACAGCAAAGATGAATGACTTCTTTGAATTGCTTTTCATTGGAGACTCCCAAACAGCAGCCCTTCTCTTAGGGGCTCATCAAAGAATGTGACAAAATTAACTATAACAAATCAGCAAAAACATATTCACCCAAGAGTTCTAAAATGACTTGAGGCTGAAAAGGCTGGACTGTTATTTATGGCATGTAGCCAAAACTGCCTTAGTACCTGAACTCAGCAAAGCTCTGGGGAAGTAGAGGCCTGTAAGCCTGGATTCGGTAATGAAAAATCAAGTGAGGGACTGTAATAAGGCACAGATGATGCATTGCAATGAGACCAGAAGGCTTTGAAGAAGCTGACTTGTGGGTAATGGTGATGTGGTTCATGCAGACTTTTGTTTCCAGACACCTTTCAACAATTCCTTCATTATGGCTGTCAAGGAACCTGAAACTATGGTGTAAGTTAGGCTGTCCTTGAGCAGATATTTAGGTGACAACAAACAAGGAGGAGACTTTGAAATGCCTCTTTTTGAACAGCCATATCTTTCCCACATGAATCAAAACCAGCTGAATGTGAAGGACTGAAAAACTGGGTAATGGCCAAGGGGTCAGGATGTAAGAAGCAGTGGTTGAGCTCAGAAGACAGTGAGGCAATTTTTTGCATGGGAATTAACATAATGGGTGAGAGAGATGCACTTGGGACAGAAGAAATGTATGCATTTTAAACACGAAGGGACACACGGCAACAGAAGGATCATCAGCTGAAATAGCTCCTGGCTTTTAAGAACAGGACACCTCTTTGAAAGGTCTTAGACACCTCATTCATGAGCTAGAATGACTAGCTTAAATCTTTTGCAAGCATTCTTGCTGCTTCTTTCCAAAGAGTTACACTGATTAATGACATCAGGGATTGACTTCTGCTGTCTTTTTTTCCAAAATAGCACCATAGCTTTTTATGCAGTGGGTGTTTGCTCTGTGGAGCTGTCTGCCAGGAAATGTCATGGTTACTAGCAGTTCATATGGGGTGAAAAAGGGTTCAAAGTAGAGGGAAGAGGTAAATTTACTGGACAGCTTCACCAAAACTTCTCAAATCATATACTTCTTGCAAATTTTGCAAAATCCTATATAAAAAAAATATAAAAGCCATGACTATTACACTTCAAAGAATTACCAAGTCTCAAAATGAAGAAAAAATTATGGTAGACACCAAACCCTCATAAATTAATCTATCATTTACCAGGGAACAGGATCTTTCTTATTTTGAACAGTTCCTTGGAAATTATCAGAAGTGAGACTTAAATTTAAATCCAAATGTTTTATTATTTCTGTTCTTGAAGCCTCCAAAACAGAATTCATATAATATCAAATTTGTGTGTCCACAACACAAAAACAACCTTCAGAGAGTAAAAGAAATTGTTACACTTTTATCAGTATTAGTAGTGACCCTTTGCAAGGTAAAAAAATGGGACTCACAAAAAGTGCATGGGGAGTAGAGACCCAACAGAGCCCAAGATATAAAAAATTATGGCTTTGTAAAGATTTCCAGGAAGGAAGCAAGGATTAACACACAGCCTCTTTGCACAGCACTATTTAATGCAGGTATTTTAAAAAGGAATTACAAAAGTAATCTGTAAGTCTTGGGATAGTTAAATGCAAGTAACCTCCGTGAATTAGTCAAATATGCTTTGAACTTGGGTACTGTGACTTCAGTACAAACTATTGTTAGAAACATTATGGGAACAGCAACATCAGTCTATTATGCAGTTGTGAAGAAACAACAAATTCTTTGGACAGTTAAAATGTATAATCAGCAAAAAAATAATTCATGTTTCTTGGTATTAAAACCAACAGAAGGCAATTGCTTAGTAAGAAAATTAAGACAAATATTGAAGACTTTTCTAAAACCTGGGTACTTACTAAAGATAAGACAGACCCCTAAATTCTTTAAAAATAAAATGCTATGGTAATTGCTTGTTTCAAAACACCAGCAAGAACCACATACCTTTAACAGAGGAAAAATCCCCAAATAAAATGCGAGGTTGGGAAGAACAAGCTGTTCTAGTGACAGTAAAACCAGTGCAGCACAATCTACACCCAATATTCCACAGCACTGTCACCGCTGCAACCCTCTCATTTCCTGAACTCATTCTCTACTAAAAAGTATCAAATTCATCTCTGTATCCTCCATAGCTTTTCAAATGAAGCTCGGACTCTCATTTGACCTGCTATAACCAGCTGTGTGAAAGGCAGCACTGCCCTGTTGCTGCTGCCAAACTATTCATGCACTTCTAAGGATACCGGGTATCTACTTATCAGGCTAAATACTGTAGGAAATGGCTCCATTCATGCTGATGGCTACTTTTTGCAGAGGCATTAAAATCAGGTCTTTTCTTACCTCAGTAGCCACTCATTCAGAGATAAAAAACATTTTTATTAGCATACAATAACTACATGTGGAAAGTCATATATAGGAAATGTACATGACCAAAATCCCTCTTGAATGAACCTCAACTAAATTAATTTCATCCTTCAACCTGATTTTGCCTTTTAAGTTAATAAATCACTTCTAACCCAGAAATAAAATCACACTGAAGATAGGGATATTTCATCCTTCTTAAAAGCTTGGTATGGTTAAAAAAAACCGAAAAAACTAATACAGAAAAATAGCATTTTCTATTTCATAAATACCAATTAATTTGACACACACAGATCCAAGCAGTTTATGCTTTCTCCTTCAATCTTTTCTAGCACATTATGAAACATTGGGTCCCGTGTTATGGCTACTTCTTCAGACAAAACATCCCAATATTCATCATCTCTCTGAATCTTTTCTTTAGAAAAGGTTATGCCTGTGACAAGGAGAAGGAAAAATGCTTATACATCCCCAGGGATAGGATCAACTCAGCTTTTCAAGCTTTTCTAACCTTATTCAGCAAACTGGTGTGATAAACCCCCACACCCAAAAATTTCTTAAACTAATTCTCAGGAGAAGGAGGGGCAAAAAAATAAAATAAAAAGGTTTTTGAGCAGAATCAGCCAAAAGAGAAGCATATGACTCATGTTTAAGTTGGCCCACTATATTTTACGAGACTTCCAAACCAGCTACATCATTTAACGTCACTTATATAACATACAAGATAGCCCAACCAGTGACAAATACTGGTTTTCAAATTATTATTTGCAAATATTACTGCCATATTTTCATATTTTGTAACACATTACCAGATGTTTACAGAAATTACAAACTTCCCCCTCACAGAACACATCATTTATTTATTAAACCTCTTTAAATACATGCCTGAATAGGATTTTTGACTAACAGTTTTATTCCCCCTGAGGCCACACAATCATGACAAAATAAGGCAATTAGAAAATACAGGAAATCATATTTAATCTCTGGCCTTAGATGAAACGCATGCTTCTCAACAAGAAATTTTGAAGTATAGTAAGATGGTAGCACAACATCCTGAGCAAATGAGATTTAAATTTGGAAACTGACATTATAAGATATATTGAAAATATTTTTACATGTTAACAAAAGAACATATATATGTATAGCGTCATTTCCTGTGTACACAGAGATGATAAGAGAATACATACTTAGGTAAATGGGCAAGTGACTAAATAGGGACTTTATTAGGGAAAAAACTAAATTAATTAGTATTAGCTTGCAAACTTAATAAATCAGTAGTAACAACAAGGGGCCTCTGCACCCTTAATCTATCTAGCCTGTATGATAGTCGTACTCAGGTACTACTGTTCTCACAAGAGTCCTGCCTCATCCACTGACCTGCATGGCTTGCTCTCTGAAGGGAGCAAACACAAACTGAATGGCAGGAAAATAGTAGATATGCCAATAACACTAAATGCCCAAGACACACGAACCTGAAAGCAATAGGATAAATAAGAAAAGCACTCTAAAAGAATTCAGAAAATAATTATTTTTTATATGGTAGTATAAACACTAGCTGATCTTAATGTCAATTTTGAAACAATAATATTATGATGGATTTGAGAAATGCAGGGAAGATTCAATACATTCGTACACCATAATCTGAAACAGTTGCCTTCACTTGCAGACAGAAATTATCAAGAGAAAGACATCTCTCAGCTGTAAATCCTTTCATCCTTTTCTTGCTTAGCCTAAGAAAATACTCACAGTGAGGCTGTTAGAACAAGTTCATTCATCATCTTAAAAACATTATTTCATTAATATGAAATACAATAGATATGATTTTGAGACTGAACATTACTTGCTGTAGTTTTGGCTAAATAACTAGAGATTAGTCAAAAGAAACTTCTTGGCAGCACTCTCCCCTAACCAAAGAAAACAATCTGTATGTTTTACAAACAAGCTCAAGAGGAAGATGCTGCCTGCTCATTACTCCCTGTAGTATAGGACATGCAGATTCTCAACTACTTTCAACACAACCTCTGGTGAGCCATCAGCAGCTGATTCTCCCAGTTGCCAATGGGTTGTCCTGTTAAAATGCTGAGCTAGACACACTAGTATGATGCCATTTCTCTGAGGCATGGTATTAAGAGTTGTTTAAGAATTCTACAACTGATTTTATGATACATTTTTTCATTAGAAACTGTCACCAGGCCCATAACAACACTCCCACATCCCATCTCTCTGGTGGGCAGATTGCCAAAAAAGAAGAAAAGGGACTAGATGGCTCTTACTATTGTAAGCCTTCCCCCACAGACTGCCAAACAACTAAACAGCCCCATTTAAAATCTTTAGAGCTCCTTTCTGAAAACTACATGGAAACACTGTGGTTTTAATTGTCCATTCCAGCTTCATCACTCTCTTCTCCTCTCATATATATATCCCATGAGACATCCGTTTTCTAATGAGCTTTAAATATGTCACCTGTATAGAAGGAAAGAAAGCAGTGCTTTCATGGGTTGGAACTACAGGAAGATTCTCTCCTCACAGAGTACAAGAACAGCAATCAGTTCTGCCCAGATAAAAATAAATTCAATAAGCAGCACCACCAAAAAAACTTCTTCCTATGCAGTCATGGAGTAAAGTGATGCCCTGTCCAAGCTCATGAACATTCATTACAGTATTATTTTATATTAAGTCTATTTTAAAATAAATTTTACATTTTCCTTAATTTCCAGTGAATGCTCTATTACAAGAGAATTATTTTGTCATTGTACTAGTAGATACCATTGTCTTAGTTATGATCTTGATTAAGCCACAAGAATTTTTTTTAGATAGTAATTTCATTACATGTAGTATTTTTTTCTTACCTTAGGCTGAATTAATTTGGCATTGCAACAGTAAAAGACAGTAAATTTTAGCTTACTGGAAATTATTTTAGCAATTCTATTTTTATGAACATACTTAGGGCTAAACATCAAACTTTTATGTCCCTGTACAATCCTTTAACCTGTGGCTTACTCATGCACAATGACAATATAGGATAATTAGAATCCTCATCATCATTAAGTGGCAAAAGAGTTGTCAAAAGCAAGGGAAATTAATTTTAGAGCATCTGTGTTTCTTATTGACTCAGAGGAATGACTAACAGCTCCACTGCCTTGAAGTTGAAAATTGGAAAAAACCCTTTATATTGTGCTCAAATAGATTTTCTTTTTCGCAAGAAGATACTTCTGATACTCCTTCTACTTGCAAGTAAAGCAAGCCAGATGAAAACCAGGGGAAGAACACTGGATAACATTGTTCTTGATGAATCCTAAAAGAATCAGCAAAAGTAGTTGGAAAGTCTGGCCATGCTGACTTACCTGAAGGGTGCAGGCACTTCACTTACACACTTTTAAAGTTCAAACACCAAAAGGATCTTTATCACACAGACTAAAATAATACTGCTGAAGCTCAACAGGAAAGCAGAGGGCCAGAAAAGAAAATTCACTTTGTTTTGCTGACATTGCTGCATGCTTATCTGACTGCTCTGTCACCAAATCTCGTTTAGTCTAACATCAAACTACTTCTTGCCATTAAGACCTCGTACCCAAGCAGTTTACCCAGGTGCAATCAAAAAATGGTATTCACTATCAGACTTAAAACTCAGAGAGAAAAGATATGTTGAAATGGAGAAGAAATTAACATCACAAAAACTCACATCTGAATAACATTCAGATACCTTCCCACATATTAAAGGAAATTTTGTCTTGGTCAAAGCTACAAAAAGCTGCAATCCTTAAAAAAAATGCTGAAAATGAGCAAGTCGTTGACAAGGCCCCATGACATTTTCACTGTATTTTGAGGACTGCAATTCTGATGTGCTATAAGACTTGATCCCATGAAAAGATTTGCTCAGAGAGCAATGAAAGAAAAAGGCAAAATAAGGAAGATGAAGACCTTAAACAAAAGTGAGCAGTGAGCCTAGTGGTTCTGTCTTGGAATATCGGGCTCCTTTTGAGGAAGCACAGATATGAAAGAGTTTTGCTTCTTTCAAAATTTATTTTCAGGGTCACTAACTAAAAACACTTAAAAATCAGTAAGATATGAAACCAAAGTCTTCAAATAATATGGAAATGATGTTAATTTGTTTTCTTTTAATAAAGTTTCATGACAAATTTGGGAAACCTGTGAGTAAATTTATCAGTAAAGCTGATTCACAGAAGACATTTTGCCTCCTTTTATCCACCCATTTTAGGGATCTATGGGTTTTATGATGACTGTTAAGTCACAAACACAAGCAATTCCTCAGCTTTCATATTTCTAAAGTAATACAAGTGACAGAAGTAAAACAGGTTATTATACATTCACCATTATTGTCATCCAGTTACATCCTTTTTGTATGAGGAAAATGTATTTTGCTTTGGCAAAATTGCTAGTGTGTTTCATGTGACAGAGAGGGTGTGATATTAGAAACATTGCATTAAAAATCCACAGCAGCTGAACTATATGCATCATTAATTCAAAACACCACAACTTCTGTTCTGCTCTTTGCACAGGTAGTAGCAATTCTGTAAATTAGTGCCATTTCCGTGCTGTGACATCCATATCCTGAAGAGTGCTGGATTCAGACAGTTTTTGAGGGGAGCTACATATGCAAACTGACCTAGAGAAAGCTGCCACATAATAATGTCTGTATGAAAACCCTGAACAACTAAAATTAAGTGGGAAGTTCTTTGGTCCCAGTACTCTGTCAAAGTCAAAATGTTCAGGCAGAAGTAAAACCACAGGGGAACCACATCTGCCAAAAAATTTGGCCACTGCTTTAATATGCGTAGTTTACTTGCCTATTCAGAAAATTACATTATTCTGGAGAGATACTATGTGCAAGAATGATGATGCATGTTTAAAAATCCAAAATAAATATAACAATTTATCCAATCATAATTATACATATAAAAAAATAGGTACAGCAATAACCACTTTCCTAGAGAAAACTTATTTCCCCCCAGCTGCAGGTTTGCATCAGTAGGGCTTTCCTCCTTTTAGCTTGTCTCAGCTTTCAACACTTTTGTCTGCAGCATCCATGTGCAATGAACCACACAGACATATATATAACAACAATTTGATGACAGGGATATTGTTTGGATTCTTATTCTTCTTTAGTTTGAATTATTAATGCTAGTTATATCTAGTTGCACACGATTATTCTCTCTTTAAATACAGGTAGCAGAATCCTAGTTCATTTTCCTCATCACTACTGCAGCTGCTAGCACATCCTACAAATCACAGCAGAGTGGGCAAAAAGCTTTTCACAGCAGTGCTGTTAGCAGAAAGCTACAAATCTCCACTAACATTTCCTGACAGTACCCATAGCTTCAGTTCCTGAACCAAGAAGGATCAGTTTCTAGGAGAATCCCCCAATTCAGAGATTAAAATCCTGACAGTGTGATTCCATTACTATAAAACTTCCACGTGGGGAAGGAAAGAACCTTTTGGCAGAGACCAAGCACTTTCCAGAGTAAAAATGTCACTGTTTACTTCTCCCCTTTCAGCTCTAGACAGAGTCACCGAAACTGCTCTGCTTGGACAATTTCCTGGTGGTTTAATCAGCCTGAGGCAAGCAGGAGGTGCTTGAAAGCTCATCCAGATCCATTTGTGATACCACAGTTTATTTTCTACATAAAGCCCATCTGACTGTTTCTTCAGATGATTTTTTTAGGTTTTTATACTCAAGGTTTTTCACTGCCTCCCTTCAGCAGCACAACTAGAGGAGAAAATATGAAAGTTGCTCTTTCTGTTGTAGCAAAGACTCAGATGCACAATATCTAGATATAGTTCCAAACTAGATATAGTTCCAAAATATCCTAATGTGGAGATAGCCTTTACTGGAAAAAGAATACTGGTTAATATCATATTTTGCCAAATTAGGCTGAGCAGTTTTTCAATTATTCATACTTTTTCCATTTCTACAAGTTTTCAGAAGTCCAACAATTTTCGTAGCCCAACTGTCTTTTAAATAAATATGCCCCTCAGCAACCAGAAACCAAATCCAAAGTCAGGCCCAGATCCAGGATAAAATTTACAACATTTGAAATCACTTCCCAAAGAGATGGCAGGAGAAAGTGAGTACTTATTTAACTGAGTGTGCCTGCATGTCCATTTCTGCTTTCAAGTTTTGTGTTAGAATTTCTTTATTTTGGGGGCATACAGTAATGATTGCTTCTCACAATCCACATTAGAGACATTTTATTTGTCACTCCTGAAACTGTTTAATTTCACTCCTGAGTATTTTAAGTGGATGAGCTCTGCCAAATTGCAAAAGAAACAAGATACTTCCCCCAATTACTCCCATTGTATTTTTTAGGGAGAAACACAGGTGCAAGGATGTTGAGTTTTTTGCCTTTAGATAAAGTGGTAGTGAATGCCAACAGCATCCCAAATTCCTATAAATAGTTTGCCTTTTTGGTCTGGCTTGACACTGTCTAGAACTTGGACAGGTATATTACAAGAAAAAACATGAAGCCAAACAAACAAAAGGGGTTTTGTTTAAGGGTGCCTCTCTCTGGACAGAGCGGCAAAGAAAAGGAGGATGATCAGGACTTGTGTTGGTCTTTGTAATGTAGAGAGGACTCTTTAAGCCACTATATTCTTCCACTTACTACTCTTGCACACTCAGTACACTTATATACTTCTGTTTCTACATTGATGAGATGTTCAAGTGATTTATGACAAGGAAAAGCAACTGGCAGCTGTGCAAGTGGTTAATTTTGGTAGACACAACCTCTTTAACTTTTCTGTCAACTAAAGTGAAATCTTCTAGCCCCAGAGCAGTGAAGTAGAACTGATGCAATGAAACAATCACAATGAGACAATGAAACAATCACAAACAATATTATAGGTCAATCCTGAACATTCATACGAATTAATTAATTAATTATTAGGATAAGAGGAGTATACAGGCAAAATGTGAAATAGGCATCCTTCAGCATCTAGTACCTTCCAGCTATTACAAGAACAGACAACAATTGTAGGAACCAAAGGAATGAACTCAAATTGTAACACAATTCAGTTATTTTTATCAGTTATAACACAATTTACTGGCAGTAGCATAATGGGCTTGAGAATGAAAAGCTCTGGTATTCACAAAGCAGATGAAACTGTCTGGAGGTGAGCCACTCTGAGGCTACCAAACCAGACAAAGTGTTAACCATGTCATGGCAGAAATGCCTGGAGAGTGAAAGTGTAGTAGAAGTAGAATGAAAACATAGAAGTTATATTCTTAAACACATTGTCCTCATCAAGAGTGTTTTTGAATACCCTCTTCCTGTCCTTCTATTGTGAAAAACAGGGTGATGGCGCTGAAGAAATGACAAATTTCAAAAAAATTTATTTATTCAAGTCATAACATCATTTCCTTACTATCATCCCCTGACAATATGAAGTTTTGTTCAATCTGTAAACATGTAATGAAAAGGTTATTTCATAAAGGAGTCAGAAAGATGACCTATATGATACCCGTCCAGGAGGACAAGGAGAGGGCATATCATCTAGCACAACACTCAGGTAGACACACAGTAATTAAAGTCTTGGTACTAACTTGGGCTTCTTTGCATCTCCAAACCATAACACAGTGCACCAGCCCTTCCAAAATTAATTTGAAAATATTTTGAAAAATGCCATTCACGGTTTTTCCTTAAATCAGTCCACACAAATCCAGCTGAGAACAAGATCCCAATCATCGCTCCTGGCCAAGACCTGCGCTAACTCTCCAGTCATTACTCTTCAGCCAGCACCACTTTGGTTCACAGTTAGTAGAATGAGGAATTTAACAAAGAACTATTACTACAAATGGAAAACCCACAAATTCCCAGAGGCACGTGCAATGTGTGTCTCACAGACCACACCCCTGCTGACAGAGTACACTGCGTTCAAAGGCTCATCACTTCCTCAAACACCATTTCCCCTCAGAGCATGCCAGAGTACTAATCCCAGGAAAGCCAACACCCACATGAACTTTTAAACTGTCTTTTTAAAAAGAGCACATTTACTAATAAGTTTTTGGTCTTGCCTATTTCTAATGACTGAAAAAATACTGAATTAAACCAGAATGCAAGAAGCATGAAAAAGAGGAATTACACTACCTTGATTACAAATTCAAATACATAAGGTAAAGCTGAACACCATTGATATCAAATGGAAATATTTAATACCCTGATGCCTATGCTTACTTACTTATAAAACATTATGTGTAAAAGTCTTCCTATTTTTTTTTTCAAGTTAAGCATTCAGATATATGTATCTTCAAAATAGTCTAGGGAAATGAGAAGCACCTTTCTGCTAAAAAAAGGCAACAAATAGGAACAATGTAGGTTGGATATGTTTTGTGATTGTTTTACAGGGGAAGGAAGTAATTAATTTACCGTATGGTTCTACCTGTCCTTCAGGTTCCTCATAATACGCATAAGAGTTCTCCTTTACCTGTTTAGCATGTTCTGCCCATCTCAGAATATGTTTTCCTAGAACTTGGTGGCTGCAGGGCTCAGACACACCCTGTGGTCAGCGTGGCAGAGCTGGGTGGGACCACCTGTGCCCAGCTTGGGACATCCCTGATCGCTCCTCGCAGGGGCCACCCTGCAGCCCCCACTGCGAGCACTGGGTACAGGATGCACACTGAAACTCAGGTGTGTGCCTGGCAGGAGGA
This sequence comes from Margarornis squamiger, assembly GCA_035222235.1. Classification (NCBI taxonomy): domain Eukaryota; kingdom Metazoa; phylum Chordata; class Aves; order Passeriformes; family Furnariidae; genus Margarornis; species Margarornis squamiger. The sequence continues at coordinate 17,422,635 of JAWWTY010000001.1, forward strand.
TTCCCCTGCTCCCTACTGAAATGAGAACTTCCTTTATGGAGTTTCCTGAAGTTTGTGGCTTCAAATGATGGCTTTCTTATGTAGTGTTCTTCTCCAAAGAATCCACACTACAAACTTTCCATCCAGCTCTTCCTTCTACTGTAATCTTTATTTTCAGGAAGCTTAACAGCAACTTAATATTGCTGTAACATAAAGATGAACATTTATGGACAACATGTAAGCAAATTACATGCTCACAACAGCTTCAGTTTTTTAGAAAATCAGACCAAAAATGGTACATTGGTCCTGTCATGGTTTAAGCCCAGCTGGAAATTAGGTACCATGCAGTCAGTCTCTCAATTCCCCCACATCTCTTCCCCTCCACCCCAGTGGAACAGGGAGGAGAATCAAAGTAAAACTTGTAGGTTGAGATAAGAACAGTTTAATAATTGAAAGTGGAATACAGCAATAATGGTAAATGACAATACAAGTAAACGCAAGTGATGCACAATGCAATTGCTCACCTCCCACTGACCAAGGCCTTCATGAAGTTCATTAATTCGTCTATGCCATCCTTTCCCAAAAATAATTTCAGTTTTAACAAATGCACATTCTTAATAGAAAAGAAAATTTTCAAATATTCCTGAGAAAGTCTAGATAAAACATTAGAAAGATAGTAGAATGTAGCTTTCATAACAGCAGTACTTTCTCCAGGATACTCACAGAAAAGCAGTGATGGCAGATTAAATAGAATGCAGAGCCTACTGCTGCCTACTGTGATCTACATGTGAAAGTCTTTAGAGAAGGAAAACACAAATGGAGGAAATTCTCTGATCCCAAAATGAAAAAGAATAGCTTGGGCCAGTAATCAAAAGAGCACATTATACCCTGTTTTTGCTTGTTATAAATGGCAGAGAACTTCAGAAGACATCACAATTTATTATTTACTTGCATAGAAAATGTTACTTAGGACTCGTGACAAGAGCTTGGGGCTAGTGACCGGAACGCTGGCCAAAAGTGGATCACAAATGGAAGCAGTTTTGAATTAGACTGAGATGATGAGCTCATCAAAAATACCTCACTTTATAGTTGTACTTTAACTCGTTCACGAATCATGAAGTTAGCATTTGCAAACTACTCATCTATGCAGCAATCAGACACTTAAATAAAAGTAGAATAAAAACTCAAAGCTGTCTATCACTACTTCCTGTCTAAAATTTTATATAAAAATCCTCTGAATTGCATAAAGGACATTTGATCCTAGAGTAAACATAGTCAACCACTACATATTTCACACGCGCAACCTTAGATTGATCAAACAACGGAGGACAAATCAATTCTGTGTGTAAATTACTGCTAAATATTGTTTACTATTTATATCTTACATTTTTATAGACAATCTATTTCATGGCAGCTAATTATTCTTGCAACAAATACAGTTGCACTGTTTCATCAAAAACTGTTTTTAACTGCAGTTTTTCCACCATGCACACAGATTTCCCATATAATTGGGAAAAAAATGAAAATGTCATACTCACATTTTGAATTCTCTCCAATCTTATGAACTTTCTCTCCTACTGAGCATCATAAATGTCAAGATTATGGATATTTTTAATTTCCTGATACATATCTTTGGTTGAAATATTTGCATTTTTACACATATTTCAAATTAAATTAGTACAGTGGAGTGGTATCTGATATTGCTTGCTGTGGAACCCTGGCTTTATACAGTGTCTGGAAGAACCTACACATCAAGAAACATCATAATTTTCAGATTACTAGGAAAGTTCTCCACTCCATGCTGAAGAAGTTCTAGCTGTAAGTTTCTAAGAAGCAACATATACACCAGGATAAAGGGAATAGTAAAGATCTACTCCTGACAGACTGTGACAAAAGGAAGCAGATATATCCAGAACAGTAGTGATCTACTGAGTATTGATATTTTTATACACTCAATCTTCCAAGGAAGTAATCCTGATAACCCAAAGGCCATATTGCTTCTGATGCAGAAGGTAGTAGATACCCATAATGAAATGTAACCTGTGGCTCCTGATTCTTTCTCAACAACTGGAAACCAGATGCCAAACTGAGGTGAAGGTGGACAAGAAACCAGTGCCAGTGATTTTACACCGAGAGACATCTGTTTTAGTGAAACACCGGTTACTGAAGAGTCTCGAGACCTTTTCAATCTGACACTAAGAGCAAAGACACTAAAGACAAGTTCTTGCAGGACATCAAATTTGTAAAACAGAATAACCTATATCATAGTGAAAATAGCTGTGGTTTACATCCACAACATTTTTAAAGGAAATGAATTATAGAAGATGTAGGACATAAAATTAAATAAAAATAAAAAATATATTGTACTCTAGTTACAACGAATATCTGCTAGTGCTTCAAATAACCATACATTTTTTCCTCAACAGATGTACCAGAATACATTCAATCTAAGATGAATTAATACCATGTTTTGTTTCAAAACTCTTAAGCTTAATACACAAAATAGCTTTGTCATTAACAAATGTTGTTTATAATCATAACATACAGCCTTACTACAGTGTCCAAAAAAACCAAAAGTTGCAACTGATGCATGACATAATAGGAAAGCAGAACAAAGAAGCCTCGCCCCAAAGAAAAATTAAGCATAAAGAAAAAATAATTTAATCTCAACAAAACCAGACACTGATAAAAATGAGGATCACAGAAGTTTCAGAGTGATAAGCAATGCAAATGTGAAACAACGTCATATCAAAATAGTTATCTGTTTGAATTAGTTAAGGAGAACTCATACGTCCATCTCTCTTTTTGGAATTAAGGTAAAAACATTACTTAGTCAAACAGAAAATCAACTAAGCAGAAATTCCCTATGAAAAAAATAATTAGACCTTTCTTTTACATTAGAGTCTGTCATACATCAGTACAATGATTGGTAAAACTAGATATGAATAATAATCTGCTTAACCTAGTCTGGAATTGCAAGCATATTACTGTTCTCACTATTATGTGGTTTTGTATGACATGATCTGTAAGAAAGAACAAAACTAAGACAGGAATCTAAATATATTATTTTTCATAATATTTTACAAAACTTTTATCCTTTCAGGCCATGTTTATTAATTGACACTATAAGCATAGATCCAAATAACTTGCTGTTTTAGTCTAAATACTAAAAACAATTGGTCTGCATACCAAAATCTTAACAGCTTGCTGGCACCTTCCTCAAAATCTGGGGTGGTGCAACGGGAAAACAATACACAGCCCACTCAACTCGTGACTGAGATTCATCTGTTCAGCAGCACTGTAACTACATAAGCTACCCCAATCAGTACAAAAGTAAACTAAATAATTATCAAAGAGGAAAAAAAAAAGATTGTCTGTGTTACCTGTCACAATCTGCCAATGCTGATAATTCAGTTCACTTCTAAATTTTAAGTTATTTATTAAATAAACGGATTATTTCACTTCCTATAGAGGAACTTACAAATGCTAGCTACATACTTTTCTACAAGTAATTAACTACGTCTGTAGAAACAGTAAACATATTTTATAGTTTTATATTACAGGTTTCACTTATCATAGAATCAGGGAGGTGAAATACCTCACTTGACTCCTATCACCCTGCAGGAAAATAAGCAGAAGTAAAGCATTTAAACATTATTTTTTTTGTCAGGAGTCCAGACTTAGTTAACAAATCCAATTCAAATCAAAACCCAAAAAAATGCCACGGTGCCCAAACAGAGTTTAAATACTTTCTAAAGGATTTTTTTTCATCATTTCCCACAAAAAGAATCACAATTTCTACTATTTCCCCGCTTCATGATCAAAATAATTCTCAGAATACAAAAAATGCAGTGTTCTATCCACTTGATGGCAGATATAAAACTATACTTAAAAAGCTAAACTACAGTAAGATCAAGCTCAACCGTGTTTCAGTCCTTGGCCACGTGCTTTATTTAAAAGATCTGTTGAATTTTCATGACACAGGACTCTCAGATTACTGGTGGAATCTGTCAGAGTACACAGATTAGCTTCTTTTTCCATTAATATGTTTTGCTGGATATGACATTTGCAAGAAGATTCATGTGCATGAAGCTACACATGACACATGAGAAGACACAGCAGAGGAGCTGGTATGGAAAGAATACATTCAGTGTTTAGTACAAGCTCTTCCAGAATGTCTGATTACAGTACTACCTGTTCAATGCCAAGTTTAATGCTGAATCAATTCAGCTCTTGATTATTTAGTGAAAGCTGCCAACAAAGATATCAACACCATTAACAGTAGTTACTTGGGCAGTTTGGAAAGCTGCCCATTGGGAGTGGAGCTGATGCACGCAGACATGACACAGACTATGAAACAAGCATCAGAAGGTGGTTTCAGATATAAATTGGTATTTGCATGGGGTTACATGTATATTAAGTGCTATTACAAAGCTGAATGGGATTTCAACACTCCAAGGTACAGTAAAGCAAGTGTTAATCGTTTATGAAAGTTCACCAGATATAAGCCAGTAATAGAGGATATTAATTTAGTCCAGTCTTTAAACTACAGAGTCTATGCACATTTTTGTATTCTACAATTAATGTACTCTCCATATCTATTCACCACATCTCATTTGCTCTTATTAAAATAGATGTAGTTAGCAATGTATGAATTAACTGTTGATTAAGTCGTTTTAATTTTGTCTCAAAACCAGTGCAGAAGCATTTGCACACAACCACAATGCACAATCCAACTTTTACATGCCAAAGGGGAATTAAGGGGTTACTGCATTACTACAATTAGCATGTAGAAAACTGCAAGTCTCTCAAAGGCTGAGGTCTTCAAGGTCTTAAAGGCTCTAGAAGGTCTGACCATTGCTGGCATCATATTAGACTGTGTCAGAGGAGTTAACCAGGACAGTCCTATCTGGGGAGTAAACTAGCTACTATGAAAACAGCTTAGAAAGGAACACCACATGAGAGAAGCAGAGGAAAACGTTGCCATTAAGTGGTGAGCCAGCAAGTCAGCAGTCAAACATTCCACTTTGGGCTGATCTCTCATCTTTCTTAAAGCCGCAACTTATTCCTTCAGGACTTTTTTTCTATCAGTTCAGCATGTCAAGAGAACAAAGTTTACAGCAGTAGGAACCAGCCATCAAGCTTTGGAACCCTGAGACTTTCCCAAAAGAAACAAGACCTCTAAGTTATTTTAGGATTGCTTTTATAATCACAAGATTTTGCAGCTTTAAAACAAATATCAAAGACATACCTTAAAATTGAAAGAGTAAAAACAAACATAAAAGGAATAACTTCACTAGTTCAATCAGTTCTCAGAGGAAGTGGCTATGGTGACAAGGGCAGTATCCAAAAATAGAAAAAGAATTGGTGGCAGAGGGATTTATGCATATAGATAATCTTTCTCCTATGACAACATTTCCAAATCACTGTACTTCACCACACCATAGTTTCACTTAACACTGAGTTCTTACCTAAAAGCATGAAGGTTTTGAAATTATTTGAAAGCAAGTTGGGACATAAAGAAATATGTCACTTCTTACTCCCTTTGGAGCAGCACATTAAAAACTGCAATCTGCAAAGGATGAAAAATATTATCATTCTCATGTGGGTGTTTTTTTAGTGTCAACGTCCATAATTTTCCTTGCCATAGTATGGCCCCAGTTCTATTATTCACATATTACAGCCAAAAATACTAAAGGACATCCATGGATCAATGATTAGGGCTCCTTGAGGTGAAGTAAAGCATTCCAAAACTCACCCTCAAAAGAACAGACTGAAATAACATACAGACTCTATAAAAGATTAACTTTTCCACTTGAATCCAGCCAAAGCCACCAACTCTCAACAGAAAGAGGTAAAAGCTATTTGTGCTCCTACCATTTTTTCTCCTTCCTTCCTTTTGTTCTTCTAAACCCTGGACAGAAATCATTAGCAAAATGAACTTTCTTTACTTGCAGCTTTGTCAGCATTTTACTCAGATGACAGCAGTATGTTGCTTTAGAGCCCTTTTTGTTTGGTTAAAAGGGAATCCAAATGTAGGCATAGCTTACATTTGGAGTAAATTTAACTAATGATTATTAAATAAGGAAAGAGCAGAGAACACTGAGTCCTTTCTCACCACAGTTTATATTTTGCCCCAAACATCATACACTATCTTTAGGTGAGAGGAATCAATGCCGTTAAGTTTTTGAAGTTCAAATCCCTTTTTACAGGAGACAGCAGCTGGTAAATTGAGCTCAAGTGTATTATAAGCATGAGGATTCCAATGTGCAGGATATTCTCAGAAAAAGTAATGATGAGCAAAAGCATTAAGAAGAATCTCAGGATGACTTGGCTCTTTTACTATCTTCCCTATCAACAACTGGGACATGCCAAAAGCATTATATTAATCAACTGTACTATATTTGTACAAAAATTACTTCCCAGAGAACAGATGTTCTCTGTATTTGGCACAAATTTTCTCATCTGAATTGGCCATGTTATGTGTCAACAGATAAACTAAAGGAGTTTTTAGAACAGTACAGAAGTAAGCAGGGCCCCTAGGTGTCCCTAGCCTTTCCTGTTACTAACCCTTACAGCTTTTTTTTCCTTTCCATTCTTTTTTTGTGTATTGTATTTTGAAAATAAATAAAAAACCCCAAGTTAACAGAGTTTCTTGTTTTTTCAGCAGCTCACAAAGGTAGTTTTACCATTTCTACAGCTGTTACAAAGGAAAATGTAAATCTAAACTCTAAATAATCACTAGAACAAGAGAATCTGATCCTCCTGTCATCATGCACATATCCACATCAAAAATTCATTATGTCATAGGTAAGCCACTATGGTGGATTTCTGTTGAAGTGATTCTTGCAGACACTACTTATCATTTAAAGATTCTGGAAACTGCAGACCCTGACAATGTACTGAAGGTAGTCAGAGAGCTCTTGCTGTGCTCTGACACTGTACCATACTCTTGAAGAAAGCACATCATCTCAAGTGTAGCAAAAGCTACATTTGCACAGTTGTTTCTTTCCGTGTTACTTCAGCTAATGAAGCAAGGTGACAGAAAAAGTAGAATCATGATCATCTTTTCAAAGATTTCCATTAGTTGAATCACTGCTGCTGGCGCTGCCTCACAGCAGAATGCCAAATGTAGGAAGTGTTGTAGACAGCACTGAAAACATTGTAACGCTGCCCTTACAAAGCCTCCCTGCAAGCCGTGCTGGATCAATTCTTCAATTTTAGAGCCATTTTAGAACTATTACAAGGCACCTTCAGCTCTCTAAATCAATGCATTGTAGTGTTGTCTGAAGTATAATTTAAAGATGACATTCTGGCAGTTCTGTGATAGTTTTTAGTTCCTTGTAATTGCCTTCACTGACCTTATCATGTTGCTACTAATAAATGTAAGTGATCATCTTTCAGATTTCATCCAAGAAAGCATACCAAAAATCATCCTGAAACATCACTGATTGGTTTTAAGCAATGACATCTAGCAGTCTCCAGTTTCCTCCTGATGAATAACTGAGGAGACAACTACACCAGTAACATAACCTTATGCCATGCCAATCTCAAATATCACTGTGTTCTGCTTGAACATAGGCGAGAAGCAACAGGGTGAGTCTTTCTTTTGGCTTCTTTTTAAATTATTTTTTAATTAATTTCTTAATGGGCCACTAGAGAAAGTACAGTAGAGAGGTAGGAATGAGTCTAAGAGTGGTTAAATATACAACTTCTTACACACTACAAAGGGGCAAAAAAACAAAAAGAACTATGTTATTAAATTCTCAGGGTTTTGAAGAAAGCACTATAATCTTTCACAGTGCATGGTGATTTTATGCTGGAACCATACTAGCCACTGATTAAAAAAAGGTTTTTGCATTGGAGGTCACACCTGCTTCCCTTGCATGTCACTAGACAACATAAACACACCTGGTTTCACAACTGTGTGGTAGCATTTCTGAAGTGTGTTAGGAGCAAAACCCTTATACTATTTTTAAAAACACCCCAGAAATCTCTAAACTCTGATTTTGTTTGCTTCAATTTGGGATCTTTTTGAAAAATTTTGGAGAAGTTTCCTAAAACTAATTTTCAAGATACATTATGAGATGAGTTGATACATTTATAAAATTTTCCATTAAATTTGACTGGTATTTTTTCTCTATAACTCACAGTATTTTTCTCTATAATCTCACAGTTGTGAGACTGTTCAAGAAATATCTGCTCAAATTACAAACCTGGTGGGGACAGAATAGGGGTGGGAACTGTGGAGAAAGAAAGAGGGTCTGCAAAAAACCCCTCAAAAACCTAAAACCAGACAGAGGCTGGAGCTTGAACAGCTTTATACCATACCAGTTTAAATGACACATCAGATTTAGAATAACACATTCCTAACAAACAAACAAAGCCCTTCCATTTAATTGCCAGGAACTATAGCAAACAGCAAATGATTATTTGTTGGAAATTCCATGTATCATCCAGTACATCAGAACATGAACTTCTTAGCAGTTACTGGGCAAAAAACAAACAACTTGGGAAGTATATAGATACACAATGCAAAAATTATGCATTTATTGGTCTTAATAGTGTAGGAAAGCAGAGGGGCCATCTGCCATCATCAAAGAGCACACACTCCTAAGTCTAATTTGTACACAAATGACTGACACTTTTTACCTCTGCCAAAAATTATTTCATTTTTTAAATCCTGAGCCCAAGAACTCCAGACTGTGTCCCATTAAGAAGGGAAAAAACAAACTGTTGCTATTGCTCATTGCAGGGAGGTCGGACTAGATGACCTTTAAAGGTCCCTTCCAACCAAAACTATTATATGTTTCTATGATTCTATTCTGAACATTCTCACTACTCTGTTTATTTTTTTAAGACATATCTAAAGCAAAAAAATCAGATCTGCATTCACAGCCTACTTTAATAAAAAAATCTTCCAGCTTTCGCTAGGAAGTCTTTCACTCTTAGAACTTTTTAAATTAATTGACTACCATACTGAAAACAATATTAGATTCAGTCTGCTGTTTCAGGTCACCAAAATGAACACAGTGCAATACTCTGAGCAGAGATCACATAGCACATAAGACAAGATTTTCTGTGTTTATACATACACAGACACAAGTAACTGGGCCCAGCAGATGACATTCAACAAATAGTTCTGATCGGCAGCACAAATTCAGCCTCCTGAATTCTCAAACATGTGCATGGGAAAGTCAGGGTTTCTAGTAAATTATCTTATTCTTTTTTCCTTCTTCCAATATCTAGATAGAATACTTACTTAAATAACCAAAATATACAGGACAAAGATGTTTCCTTATAGTAACAATAAGGAAATTTAGAACAGACATCTCACATATCAGTAGATAGTCTGTCCAGCTCATTTCTGGTTAGTTTTCTCTACTCCCTTTTAATGAGGATGAAAATGGACAGACACATAATAATAATAATTACTTATTTTCCAAAACACTGAATACTTCTTAGAATAGCTTATGACTCTCCAGAATTTGTGTTGCAGCAAAAATAAATAGGAACTCTTATATTTTATTTCCTTCAGCATCCTCAGCTATCTCTGTCAAAGTTAGGTTTGCACCAATGTATCTTCGAATCCTACCATAATCACTGTCTGTCCAAAAGAAGTACAGTATTACTGTACATTTCAGGGAACATAATAGCCTTCTGGGGATTGTTCCCAAGATGGTGCAACTTGAAAGCATTTCCTAATTTCCTGGTACCAGTAAAAGGAAGAACTAAACAGGTAAAAGAAACAACATTTCTCCCACCCTCAGAGACCTTCCTTCTAGTCCATATATCTTCAGATGACTTAGTTTGCTAAGAGGGGGACCCAGTGTATTTTAATGTTAATAATATTAACTTTCCAAAAACTGTACTAACTAGAAAATTCTTGTACTGAGTTTCAGGATGAAGAGTAATACAGTAAAGAAGATTCAAGATCCAACATCACAGCTTGGCCAAAACACACAAAGGGGTAAGCAAAACCATCCAATAAGAGAGGCTAAGTAGGTTGGAGTTCTTCTATTCCCCACTGAATCCTCTTTTCCCACTCTTGATGGAGACAGTGTAAAAAGCCCAAGTACAAATTTCCTCCTCTGAAAAGCCCATTAAAAATTTTTGGTTTCAATGTGCAAAAAGGGTAGGTGGGAAGCTGGCTAAGATATTGCAATTCCTATTCCAGTGCCACAAGGCACTGAGTAGATCAGCTACTTCACGACTCTGATGGTAATCCTAGCAAAGAGAAGCAAGGCTTTACTTGCCCCTGGAAACTGTAACTGCAAATAGGCCTGTGTGTGGTTTCCTAAGACAAACTCCTTAGAAACTTCATCCTGAAAACAAACCAGTACAACTAGATCTTGTTCTGCTGTATCTTCTAACCGGGTTCATGTACAGTGGAAACTTTGCAAGATGACCTTTTCTTGGAATTTCAGAACAATTTTACAGTTTGTTGTTATTTTAACGCTTGTTGAACCAAACTAAACTTTTAGATGTTAATACAAATCAAATTATCCAAGGCCCAAGCATTAACAATCATACTAGACCTATACTATTATTTCCACTCATATAACTTGAAACTTAAAATGGATGATGGTCAAGATATCGCAGCCGACCATCTCCTTTGTCACAAAGTAAACTTCATAATTCACAGCAAAAGCCTTAAATTGCATTTTTTTGTACTTGTTTGCAAGAACGCGGTTCTCGCAAGGAAATACTTGCATGTGTAAGTACAAGGTTGAGCTCATATGAGATATTTTTTCATTAAGAATACTTCCCAAGAGCTACTTTTCCAATAATATTCTGTCCAAGCATTTGCAGAGCTTCACAAAAACTGTAAATATGAAATAGACTAAGAGTTTAAGTATCATTCATTTAAAATAATTTTATGATAAGTCTAGTTCCATTTGAATGCCTAGCTTTAACACCTCTGTGTTACTATTTGTGCTATGTTAATAACCCATTCTGTGGCCATACTCAGCAACCTGTACTGGCAGAATGACCAATGAAGACACCCTCTCCCTTAAAGGTTGTATACAAAAGAGTCCATGTGGCTGCAACTCAATAACAGCTCTTCTTATCATAGAGCTCTGTATTCATAAAAAAAAATTCTTCAAGTGCCTGTCAGGCACAGATTTCATTGGGCATAAAAAAGTCTCACAAAAATAAGCAGAATGTAGCCATTATTCATAGAGAGTGAATAATGAACAATTTTTTATTTACGTTGCTTCACCTTCAAAGAGGCATGCCAACAGTTCCAATGGTCACAAACCTTCATGCAGGAACACAAATCCTGTACTGCTAGTTCTTACAGCTTCAGCTAAAATTCAGAACAGCATGGCAACAGAATAGTTTATAGCTATTACACACTTTGTATGAATTTATGTTGATGATATAGAATTAACTATATCATCCTTCCCAAAATTACACACAGTGAGATATGCACTTACTCTTCACCTAAAAAACATGACAAATGAAGGAAAGATGAGCGCCCACACCAGTAAAAAGCTTTACTAGCCATTATCAGCCATACCAATGCAATGGAAAGGGCATATTTTCCATAATTCTACCCATTCCATGTAGCAGACTTGGCCAGTTTGGCTTGTTGCTTTTTTTTCCTCAATGCTAATGGTCATAATATCATATTTTTTACTATAGATTTTAATCTGTAAAAACATGGACCTTTACAAAGCTAAAATCTGTGAGTTCTAGCCCAGGCAATTCAGTTCCAGTTACAGAAGCAAATTACTCCACTATGTAGTCCTGCATCACTGACAGCACTCAGGTCAATCCTTTGGGGCACAGTTATCAAATGTCTCAGCACCACAGTTAATGTAATAACTATAATGTATATATATTAAGTATATGTTACACATGTATACATTATGCAATGGATAATGCATATATACTATACTATAGCTTTAACTGCGAGCGTTCACACTGACTCTTTCTGATGTTACGTTTCCATCATCTGCTCAAATGAATCAAGGCCAATCAAGTCAATTAAGGATGGAAAAAATGGGCTAATGGTTTCAAATTCAAAGCCAGCACATCCTTCAATTAACAATCCACATAATGTTGCTCCTGCCTCTTGGTCCCTGCACTACATATTCAGATTTTAAACAATGTATATAACTTTATATAGTCACCTTCACCTATTACATTTAAGTTTTATAGGAAACATTGCTTCACCTTACACTGAACTGCTAACCATTGCAAGAACACTTTAAAGTATACAAGTATACATTTGCTTAAGGTAACTTGCAATTTATTTTTTTTTTCTATTAACGTGAGGTTAACCTACAACACAAGGGTGGAAAATATTAATAATAATCTTTTAAAAGGAAAATCTTATTTTTTAAGGTATCTAGTCAAGCATTTCCCAATAAAGGGTTATTTAGTGAGTTATGAGTAAAGAAAATAAATGCTGTTAGTCAGAGAGGAAGTACTAAATGCAAACCAGCTATGTCAGTGATGCACACACAAAAAGAGGCTGAAAATTGACACTAGAGCATATAGAAAAAAATTACTAGAAAGGAACAACTACAAAGTCAAATATGAAAACTGTCAATCAAAAAGCAACCTCCTTTCACTGAATATCAGTTAAACCTGGCTCTTGACACCCAGAAAGTCTTCAATGCCTCTTGCCAACTGGAAAACAAGGCCAGCACTCTCCCACAATCCAGCTATTTAAAAGAAAAAGAAAAGGTGTACAAAACTTGAGTTGTTGCCCAATTAAAAAATTGATTTGCCTTATTACTTATAAAAATTATTTCATTTTTTTAAGTTTCTTGGAGCAGCAATCACGTATAGAGCGAGACACACTACCAGTTAGAAATGCTAAATGCTATGGAACTATCATTTTACAAATAGTAAGATTTATTTTCACCATATACATCCTCAGACTCATTACACTGTCACTGACAAGAACTACACAGTAATTTTCTATGACCTGAGGAAGTCAGAAGAACAAATCAGGCTTGATGAGTTTTGCTTGGCTTCAAACCTAGCACACACATGCACAAAAGACTCAATTTGACAATATTTCCATTAGTTCAGGAGTTCTGTACTATAAACAGAGATTTAATTTAGTTTAGTCACCTTATAGCCCTTAATGTTAGCAATCATAAGAACAAAGATCTGTAGAAATAACTCTCACGTCCAGTCCACTGGGAAAATATATACTTAGTATATCTCAGGGACTTCATCATTCTTCATATAGAAAACATGCTGAAAAACCAGATGCAGAAATTACAAGAATGAGTCCATACTGTATGGATACAAGCAGCCCTTCAACAGCTGATTACATTAAGGCAATCATGACTTACAGAGTCCCAGTCTTGTACTTTCTCCAGCTGCAAAAGAATCTTGCAATTACCCTAGTTGAGGATTAGAGAGTCACTAAGAGGAAAGATCGCTGAGTCCAACCATTAATCCAGCACTGGCAAGTCCACCACTAAACGACGTCCCCAAGTGCCACATCTACATCTTTTGAATACCTCCAAGGTTGGTGACTCCATCATGTCCCTGGGAAGCCTGTTGCAGTGCTTGGCAACATTTTCCCTGAAGGAATTTTTCCTAATATCAAATCTCATTTCATCTTAACTTTTTGAAATAGATTGAACACCTTGGCAACCATAGCTCATGCAATATTCCTGTTAAAGAACTTATGACAATGCGAAAACATCGTTGATCTTGGATCTAAGTGTGTTTTTCTCAGCTTTAGGTTTAATTCTGTCTAATGGTATTTGAAACATCAATACTCTCATTTCAAACCACAGTATATAAATTCAAGAAATTTTCCTTCTTGCAGAATCATTACTCCTTATGATTTAGGATGTACATTAAAGCTATTCCAGCCATATTTCCTATTTTTGGCTTCTGTATTTAACCTGCGCTGTAGGGATTTTACTAACTGTTACTTTTTTTCCTTAGTGAGCTGAGCAAGAAATACATTGCTTGTGTAAAGATGGATAAAGTAATTGGTATGTAATGAATGCCATAGTTGTCTGAGACAAAGCGGGAGGAAGAAAATCAGTGTTTTAAAATTGCTTTTTATTAAAACTAAGTTTTCATGTAATTAATATATTCTCAGAATATTAAACCAGGCAACGGCCTGTATATTCTAAATATTCTGTATATACTGAATATTCTGAATATCATTATATATACTAATATTGAGTAATATGTATTTCAAGCACATAATTTTATCTTTCAATCCTAAAACTTTCCAGTTGCATTTGTAACCTAAAAACTAACTATGGCCACGTACCCTACAGTTCCAACAAAAATGTAAAGAACTTATGAAAGTCTATGTTCAGCAGCCTATAGCTCCTTAGTGTACTTCTAGGTTTATTTCTCACCAGTTGTCCCAGTCTTGAAATAGTGTTGGCATATCTCTGCAAGTTATAAAGTACACTGGGAAAAATTATACAATTTCTTTATTTCTTTCTTACAAACATTAGAAGCACCTTCTGCTCCACAGCTTTATCCCTGCCTTGCAGGGAAGGTTTTAGTCACATAACATTCTGAAACTGGGGAGAGATAGGGGCAAAAGGAAAACAAAACCAAAAATTAAAGTACGGATTTCCCTTATACACTAGGAGCAATTGCACTAACCCAAAGTTCCTTAGACCAAGCTAAAAGATATGAATTAGACCCTTCACTCCTTTAGCAAATCTGATACTCTGGAAGGAAGACAATTCATGTCCCAGAAGAGACCCTTGTTCTTTTCTTTGCTCTAACACAGAAACAGCCCAGAAGAGGTCCCAGCTTTCATTGTTGTCATGGGAAATACAGGACATACAACTTCTCTCTGTGTACTCTGTGTAAAACTGAAAGCCCCACACTCTTCTCCAGAGTCATTCTCTCCTCCTGCCCCCCAACCAAAAGTTCAAGAAGAGTGAAAATAGCAAGAATTTACTTTGAGCTTGCAAGCGGTGTTGGATTAGAGAGTCAGAAAGAAAAACAATTTTCAAGCATCTCCTAACAAATATAAAACTTGTTACATATATTTTGTGTATGTTGCACTTTCTCTCCTTTTTCTCCTGTCAAACATGTGGGCCTATGTTATTATGTACTATATAGCTACGGAGCACCATTAAAATGTCAAAGGCATTAGAAGGTTGATAGCAGCCATGGGCCTGGCACACGAGTCCTTCCTCCCTAACTTGAATTCTGTCTCTGGAAGAGGAAAATATTAAAATACAGAATGTGAAAAATTATTTAGGGGAGACTTCTAGAAAGTGTGCTCTCTGTACTTACACAAGTTTCCTGGAATGTTACTTACTGCCCCAGCAACAATTTATAGCATTTCTGTAGAGGAAGCTACCAGACAACCTATGGTATCCTGCCACTGGGTACAACCTTGAGCACACTAACTTCAAAACTGGCTGTGTTTTGAGTGAGAGGTTGAATCAGATGGCTTCACTAAGGCCACTTCTAGCATAAACAAC
This sequence comes from Margarornis squamiger, assembly GCA_035222235.1. Lineage (NCBI taxonomy): Eukaryota > Metazoa > Chordata > Aves > Passeriformes > Furnariidae > Margarornis > Margarornis squamiger. Next base: position 17,438,060 of record JAWWTY010000001.1, read on the forward strand.
TATATAATTCAGCATTTGTATGCAAAAGAGTCAAGGGGCAGCAGGGGCCTGATTTCATGGAGTACAAATAATAGTAATAAGTGGCATTAACACAAAATAAGCTGTTCAAGTAAAGCCATGTCCAAACTATCATTTATCACTTGCATGTCTCTGGCAGAATAATCTATTTGCCATAGATTGCATAGCTGGTTTAGGTCATATTTCGTCAATAAATAGGAAAACAAAGCCTTGGAAGTTTATTCATTAACTTTCAGCCCATTTTCACAACAACAAACTATAATGAAGTATGGGAAACTGCAGCAGGACTGCAGGCCCCTTGATGGAGCGAGAGGAGTCTGACCTTGGCTAGATTTTTGTATACCCGAGAAGATAAACAACTTTCAGAAGCTGAGAGAACCCATGGGAAGCAGAAGATAAGAAGCCTGCAAAAGTTTGCACAGAGACAGTAACTTGTACAAAGACAGTAGTTTGTAACTGTGGCCAATAGGTAATTGTTTATGTATAATGAACACCAATCATGTTATTGCACGTATGCTTAGGAAATATAGTAAAGTAGCTGTGTGAAAGAATTAGAGAGATTACAATAAAGAAAGCTTGCACTATCATCTATTTGGGGTCTTCACCTGCTTTTTATCGTCCGTCCCAACAACAATAGCAACGACAATGAAGTATTTGGACTGTCATCTTTCTGGAACAGGAAAGTGCATTTAAATGTCCTCTTTGGTTTTTTTTCCCCTGATAAACAGATTAAATTCAATTTGAGACAAAAGTGAAATTTATCGCTATTTACTGGAAGTTAAATGAAATTTATCTAATAGTTTTGTGGTCCCACAGATTTTTATGTACAGTTAGCAACACTAATCTCTGTGAACCAAAGCTAAGAACTGTCAATATACAACATTTGATCCAGTGTTTCTGCCAATGTGGAAATGGCAGATAGAACTCAGAATTAATTGCACAATATTTAAAACATTTTATCAGTGATAATACATTAAAAACTAGCTGTGTCATTGATGTGTTTAATAGCTCAACTACCCAAACTACCAAAGTAAAATACATTAATGGTGTTGGTTTTAAACATTCTAATGAAATAGTATAAGGCAGAGACCTGAACAGTTAGCCTATTTACAAAGATTATCGTGCTATAAACAAATTAACATTTGTATTCAGTATGACTTCTTTAGTAGTTCATAGTCATAAGTATGTTTATAAGCAATTTAATATAAAAATGCCTTATTTTTCTAAGAAGAGTGCCTCCTCAAATTGAATTGCACACTTCATATTCACTACGGTTGTGCTAACATTGGCCAGAAGCCAACACATGTAACAAATCTGAAAGTAAAGAGCAACCTAGATTTAATTACATGAGCCTAAGTTTGCTTGTTAATTAACTTATGAGTAAGTATTTTACTTAAACAGAGTTGTTTTATAGGATTATCATATGTACTGCACAACTTTCATCACAGTTGTCAACTTTATTAGGCACTCAAGGCTGTTAAACAGTGAGCTCACTTTTGATTCAAGAACTCTGTGTTTTCCACATGACAAAATAAACTCCCAAGAATGTCACAAAAACGATAAACAGAAACCAAGAGAAAAGAAAACAAAACTTTTTTGTTAACAAACGCCCTCCATGTACATTTATAAATAAATATGTAGTTCTAAGTGAGAATACTGTAGATCATGTTCGTTCAGTACCCCATTGTTAGACTCAACAACACACTTGGGAAGCTCAACAGCCCTTAGGATGTTGACTCAAATGTAGACTCATAAATGGAGGAAGAGGTGGGTAGAATACATAGCAATGCTTAAACCAATAAACAGCAGCTGTTTTGCAGTAACGCAAAATTTTCATACACCTAAAACTAAATTGCAGCAGTTCAGGCATGGCTCTTACCCATTAGTCATCCTTTCTACGCAAAGAGCATTTTCCACAAAATGGCCAGGGCAGTGACCCCTTCAGCTGCTTATGTTGTTCTTTAATAGAAACCATGGAAAACTAACATAAACACATAATCTAGATGATGTATTTCAATGACTCAACAAAATTAAACAAAAATAATTTTCAAACTGATATTCCTAGATATAGAATCAAAAGCCTGTACAATAATAAGAAAAACAGAGATGTATTTGAAGAGTAGATGAGAAGAGAAATACAATGCTATAAACAAAACTACTGAAATGCTCAACTTCAGAAACAATAACTCAAATGTCCTGTGAAGAAGACACAAAACAGTTTAGTGATATTATACATTTGAGACAACGCATTATCAAGATAAGCTGAATAAACCTCTGCCATACTCTACCATACAGAGGACAGACACCACTGACTTCAGTAGTTCTAGGAAGTTTCCTTAAAAGAATTGTATGCAAGCACGAAAGGACAGCACATTCTGCACGTTTATTCCCTTTAATAGCAGAATCCAGAGTCTCTCTCTCTCTCTCACTTTTCATGCCAAAGCTTTGAATTCTTTTAAGTTCCATGGTAAGTTCAGTTTATACTTTTTCTTTTCTGTAATAATCCTCTCATCCCATATTCCAAGAAACACCTCTCCTGAATCCTCACATTATGGCTAGATAAAATTTTGCATTTACAGTTTAGTTTTTCAGTTTTTCCTAGACAACCAGTTTTTGAGGTCAAACAAATGCAGATTCCTATACTGAACTAATATACTAAGCCAATAATATCCTAGAGATTTTTATAGACTCTTTACCAATTTTGCAATATCCACATGCAGTCATTAATTAATTTCATTCTTATTAAAAAAAAATTGTAACTTAAAGCATAGATGTGTGTCTGTGTTAGGATTATCAACATGCACATGGAGACAACTGACTAAAAAGGATTCAGGAAATAAACTTTATGAAGACCACTACTATTTTGGTCTCCCCCCAGTCCCCTAAATAGCTGTGTATTAATAGTATTCACTGTGCTTACGAAGAAAATAGTTTATTGGGACATGCATAAGTAAAGCAACTTAAGATTTAGCATTCTGTGCTGTGCTTAGTGGCTTTGAAGCAAATAGTTTGTAATAGTAATGTAAGCCAAGTCATGCAGAACTGTCATGAGGGAGACTGGCTCTAAGTAAACAGCAAAACCATGAAGGCTTTTATAAGTAAGCTTATGTCAGAAACACCCTGAAAACTCAAAGAATAGTGAGGCTCCCAGTTAATGTTAAACAACTGTAGAAAATCATCTCAAATATTTTAATAATTTTCAACTCATTCAGTAGAATTTTTTCTACTGTTTTTTACATGGTGGCAGCTGATGATCCTTCTAACCAGATTAATCTCTCTTGCAGAAGCCTCTTTAGTGTATGCAGTTCTGCACTGATGCTTTTCTGGTCACTCCCTCTAATTTATGATCTTTACAGTTTTAAGAAGCAAAGTTTGGCACGTTCCAGTAACCATTATACTAATGCCTTCATAACTACCTTCATAAAATATACTTGGTAATAACCCATACCGATAACTAATAATGAGACATAACTATATTTCAGTTATGGCTTTGCTGATGAGTGTGACATGAGGACAAGACATAACATATTCAGGAAAAAAAGAAAAAACTTGAAGCAGTTTTCACCGAGGCTTTCTCAACATTGCACTGAAGAAACCTTATTCACATAACAAATATTCTTGTCAAAATCAGTGACTGGTAGTACAAGACAAAAACTATCTTCAAGGCTAAATATCTTCAAAAAAGTATAACCGATTAAGTCAGGTTCTGAAACTACCATTAGCTGATACTTCTCATTCTGAGTTGATTTAAATCAATTTCACCAATAGCAATGTTACTTTTGAAAACCTGCCTCACACAGAAACCCGCACTAAATGGTAGCATTGAAAAGCCATCATGGCCATGCTACAACTGCACCTTTATTAGCACCTTTTTAGGGCTGTTACCTAACACCAGCCTATGGGCACTTGGGTAATAATATGATATATATGCCAATACAGCCTGTTAGAGGGAAAAGCTAGAGGGATTTCTTCTCTCTACAGTATCTTCATGTAATTATGTATAGAAAGTCAGCCTACACTTCTGAGACGAGCCTTCTGCCAATTTCTGATATTTACATTAAAGGAAAAAATGTTTTACTGTGGTCTGTAATTTATCATCTCTTCACAAAATCCATGCCTTCCCTGCTAAGGATTAGGAACTTTTGCCATCCAAAGATGACAAAAAGCTACAAAATTCCATGACGTTATAGAACACAGATCCTTAACCACTTTCTCCTTATACTCAGTCACTAATGTAGAGAGGCTTTAGATAACTTTCAAAACCTGTATTTTATCCACTAGTTTCATGTCACCTAGAAGTTTATAACATTTAGGAAATGGATAAAAGACTTCAGCCTATTCCATTTTTAACTTTAAAATTTTTTTTAACTGAAAATCTTCACAAATCCTGAGGGCATGACTGTTTAGCCTCATATGGACCCAAATGGAGGATCCTACAGCTCTTTCACTGCTCTTTCCTGATCCAAAAACACACTGGCATCGCTGGTATGCCAGTGACCTTATTTCAAATAGGATTTCTAGCACAATATGAATAACATAAATGTAGTTTGCTTTATTAGGTCAACCCCCATGAAGTCTGGATGCTCTCACAGGACCTGAGCCAAACTTGTGTGAAGCATTATTCAACCCAGAGGTTCAGGCCCCACTGCCATTTCCAGTGAAGTGGACTGAGAACACACCAGCAAACCCATCCATTCAGTGGCTGCCAGGGACCTTGTTTTCCCTCAGAGTAGCAGAACACAGAAGTCTGTGGTCACTCCAGCTGACTTGGTTTGGTCATTTTTTAAAAAATAAATAAATATTTAAAAAAAAATAATAAGTTACAGCAACAGTTGTCTTTTTCTTTAAAACAACTGTCTACCAAATTAAGTCCACTTAAAACAACATTGTCGTGCTTCATATATTGGTATGTCAGACACAATTCACATCCTGGATGGGGGAGAGGCCAGAGGACACCCATTTCAGAGATCATTCCTACCTGAAAGGAGATTGTAGCAAGGCTGGGGTCGGTCTCTTCTCCCAGGTAAGAGACAGGGCAAGAGGAAATGGCCTTAAGTTGCACCAAGGGAGGTTTAGATTAGATAGAAGGAAAATTTTTTTGCAGAAACCATTGTCAAGCATTGGAACCGACTGCCCAGTTTAATTACTGTGGCAGCCTGTGTTTTGAGATGTGGATGATGTCGCTGGCATTCTTTAGGCACCGTGGGGAGAGGGAAGGGAGCTGAAGATGAGAAGCACCTGCTTCCCAGGTGGAAGGAAGCAGGTGTTGTAGTGTTGCAGGATGGTAGAGCATGCTGGGAAGGAGGTGGCCAGGGAGTACTGGTGGCTGCATAGCAAATGATGCTGCTGGTTATTCATCCTCAGGTGAGTAATCTTACTTTTCTCATTGTGCAATATAATGTTTTGCTGTTTTCAGGATTATCTGAGTGTTTCCTAGTCTCTGAGGTGAGAATGGACTCAGCACGTAGTTTGGGAAATGGGTGTGTGGTTTTGTTTTTTCTGTGTGCTATATGTTACACAATATAGGTAGAAGTGCAATTTTTTGTTGATTTAATAACTTTAGTAGAGCAGTTTTTTCAAAATTTGCACCAATGGGTACTTACAGTATGCTTGGGAAATTCTGAACCCACTTGTTTTATTCCATATAGCTAAGTAGTATTCATATGCAACTTTCTGAAATTCCCTTACTATGAAATGTTTTTTTCCCCCTGCTTTCAGTGGTCCTGAAGATCTCCCCACAAGAGCTGGTATGGGTAAGTTACATCAAATCTCTACTTAATAATTATTTCCTTTTTGCTAGCTTTAATATAAATCCTTCAATAATTGCTTCAATGTAGTGCACTATCCTACCTTACACTATACTACTGTATCCTATGTTATACTCTACTAGTAGATTTTTAGCTTTTTATATTCTGTAGTAAATAATTCTGATCAGGATATTTGCCTGTTCATTTATAATAATCATTCATTTTATATAAATATTCCCATTTTGCCAGTCATTAAAACCTGTGGGACAAAAGTAGTTCCATCACACCTCTGTAATCCCTTAAATTCAAACCATTGGTGTAATTTGAGGCTAAGATTGGATACAGTTGTACCCACACTCCTTTCTGAGAAGGGGTTTAGAAAGGAAGAGAATCCTTTGTGCACCTCGTGACTCAAGGCAGGGCTTCTTTAATAAATTTTGTTTAAACCTTCCACTCCCACCCATGACAACGATCAAAAAGAAGTAAAAACGGGGTAGAGGGAGGCTTATCTTATTGTTAGAGTAAGGTTTGAGGAAGGAGAGAGGAAAATGAGTTCAGGACAGATGACTAAGCATTGGGAAGAAAGAATTAAGTAAGAAATTGGAAGATGTGTCCCATGTGCCACCTGATAGGAGAGTTTATTTCTCATTATCTACTTGAGAGACACCTTTTCTCTTTAATATTTTAAATTTCAATGTGTGTATGTGCTTTGGTGGTTGAAATGTAAAGGTGTATTCCCGTTATACATCTGAAGAAAAAAAAAAAATTAACTTTATTTTCTTTTCCAGCTGAATGCTTGGGTTTCTAATGCCTGCCTGTAAAATACTTATCCATTTTATAAAATGCACATTCAATTGAAAGTTTTAAGAGTCTTTTAAAATAAGCTGTTTCTGTATGATGACAGATTGCAAATCTTAATTGGAAGGCAAGCTCTTTTCTTGAATGCCTAAACAGATATTATTCTAAAAAGTTGAATTTATTGCTATGCACAGTGTTTAGAGAACCTAACTTTTAACTCTCATGCAGGTCACCAGCATACCTGAACTATTTTTTACCTTTTCCTTTATTCTATACCTATAGGTTATAAGAATAATTGGGGAGGTCTATGAATCAGCAGTATATTCTTTACAAAATCTAGTGAGTAAAGAGCATGTTCTTTATTTAAATGTTAATGCAATGTCTTTTCTTCCTCTTCATATTACTTGGAATGTTGTATGTATTCCAAAGGAATAAATGTCTAAAAAGAAATTTTGCTGGAAATATATTCAAATAATATGTATCTCAGTTTTATATGAAAATCAGTTTTATTTTAGCAGCTCCTGTGATGGGTTAATCGTCTCTTCAACAAAGTTTTATGACAATTCACAATATGTAAAATCATTTCAAGTAAGATTTCTGTAATGAAAAATAAGGTCATATGGAAGTAATCAAGGGTTTTATTTGGGTACTGGAGAAGTAAGGTGAAAGACTTGTGGTGTTCTATAGAAATTCTTCCCAGTACATTTAAAAGCTCCACTGGCAGTATCTAAAGATAGTTTGATCTAATTACCACTGAGAGCCTGTAAACTACAGGAAATTCTATTCAGCATCCCATGTGGTGTGGTCTCTGCCAAACAAACTCCAGGCACAAATCAATGATTATTTTGTAGGATCAGTTTGGTATTTCCATGCCCCCAGATTACTGTATCAGTATTTTGCTTGGAATTATTACCTAAGCCAGTAAAAATTATGAATTTCCTGGCCTTATGTTGCTATCCTATTATATAGTAACAAGATGCTTCTGACCCATGAAAAAGGAATGTGCATGAGAGTTGCCATGCTGAGATTAGCACTACACTCAGGAAAAGATCCAGCCAGAATTCTTGAAAGCCTGCCATGCTTTCCAAGAAGTTAAAGTAGAAGTGAATAGCACATTGGCACTTTTAAAAGTCAAAACTCTTTTTTTGTTGTTGTTTACTTTTTAATATTGCTATCTTACCTGAGCTGTAGAACACTTATATTCTTGAACTTGTCTTTTTTTTTGATATGTCTGTTTTTGCTATATATGTTCCCAACTGGCAAACCAATGAATTCGTGGGGTCTGGTCCAGTGTTAGAGCAGAAGCCTTCACCCTTGCAATGATTAAGTTACATTCTGATTCTGCAGCTCTTTGAAGCCCCAAACTTTTATGATGCAAACATAATAACTTTTCTGCCTATAGCATAAAAACTATAATTAGCCTAATTGTGCTTAATATACATATTTTTTCTCACTGGGAAGTTCAGAACTGGATGTCATTGGTGATCTTCAGAATAGAAGGAGTACTCTGTAAACTTCTTTACCTGCCAAGTGTTAAATTTTGGGTATGCATTCTATTTTAACAAATAAGTTAGAGTTTACTACAATACCATGATATCACTGCAATCCTTAAATGAGGTTTAGTATTAACATCAAAAGAAACCAAGCTTTACTGGAGGCTTCAAAACCAACTATATATTGCCCAAACCTTAATACTTAGACTTGGAGGAGCAAGCAACATACAAATATGCAAATTGCAGATTATTTACAGTGAATGAAATAAATTTTATGGCAGAAAAGATAAGGAAATTTACATTTTGGCATTATTATGAGTGAACTATAGTTGGTTTTTTTGAATTATTATTATGAAGTTTTTCAGCTGTGAATCAAAACTGTGCACAAACACCATGGGGAGCTTGCAGATGTCTGCAAATGCTGATTCACTGTGTATGGGCTCAACTAACCAATTGGATATTTCTCTAAATTTGTTCCTGTGCATGCTAAAAAAGAATCTCCAAATGGATATAAGCAATTAAAATATGCCATGAGAAAAAAAGAAAATAGGCTGAATGGCTTAACTAGTCCAGCAGTAACTGACCTTATCTGGAATTCTGAGAAAACCAGTTTCAAACATTTTAGCAACATATCCCTGTGCTATAATAATGAGAATGCCTGAAAACTCAGTCCAGAGGTGATAAAAGGCTCAAGCTTATTCATTTGGAAACAGGCATCTGTCTTTAAAGACATATAAGGGCAAATGTATTATGGTTAGCAACTTTCCTTGGAAGCTTATTATTTTGCTAGTAAGTTTACTTGAAAAAATATGAATACTTAAGTCTAGGGTTTTTTGAAGTCTTTTGTCGTCTTAAACTCTTACTTTTTCAACTTAAAGTCCAAGAGTCAGGATGCAGGTCTTGGTGTTTCAGGTATGATAAGGTATGGGTCACGTGTGAAAAGATTTGCCTTGTTATGAGGGATCTACATGTACAGTTAGTGTAATGACTGTATCTGCTGGTTATCTTTAGTACCTCTCATTCTTTGTGGATCTATATCCTTACCTAAAATAAGGAAGAAAGACTAAACTGGTGCTAGACTCTGTTAGAGCTTTAATTTTGAAAATTAAAAGGAGTTATAAAACTTCAAGAAATCTAGTTGTACGTAACTAAGTCATCAGCCAGGAATAATTATTGGTAAGCAAACTTAACATAATTCTAACAATCCTGTGGTTTAGAATTTAAACAAATTAATATAAAATCTGTTCAAAATTAATGAAATCAAATTGTTCCTGGAGGCAAGATTTGCTTCTTTTTAACGTTAGCACTAGATTATAATTTAAATTTCCAATATAATTAGGAATTATTTTCAATTCTTTCTGAATTTGTTAGTTTTTAGACTCCTAGTAAACTTCCAAGCTAAACTCGCCCAAAGTGATATAATTCTTAGTTTACAGTGGAGTTCAAAGCTTATTTAGGTTTATGTCAGTTCTCTTGAGCTGAAGCTATGAGGTATCTCAGCTAAGCATAAATATAAATTACATCAAGCTAAGTATTTATCTCAGGTATCTTTTAGTCTTTACATACTGGACATTAACATATTCTGGCTAGGAGAGAGAATAACAAACTTCTTGTAACCAGTTTGGGGTAGTTTCCCTCACTTAGAGTGTTGCCAGTATGCTGAGTGTGATTTTACTTTATGCACTTCCTTTAATGAAAGAGCTAATTAAATAGAACTGTCTTAATTCCTTGTCATGTTTGAGTTTGAAATGGGCTGGTCAGACAAGCCTGTGATTTTTAGCGAAGACAGGAAATGCTATTGTATAGATTCATTAAACTTCAGTGTATATGGCTTGCAGTTTGATATACCATAGGACTTGGGTTTTGCAGAGCTGTTTAATAGTTGAGTAAGCTGTATGTCAATTTTTTTGACAACCATGTAAATATGCAAAACATATATGTAAATATATGCAAAAAATATGTAAAACATTGGAAGCACAAAGGAACTGAAGTCAGATGGAAAGTAACTAAATCGTATTGACCCTAAGAAAATGTTAATATACTTATTATGCATACACACACATATGCTTTGAATTTTTGTACTGTGTTGTAAGTTAGCTCACAAGTTTCTCTCACGTTTTAGTTGCCATGCAATTTTCTCTTAAATAGCTTTTCCACATGGTTGCTGTGTGTAGTTTGACAGAAGAAATTAGAAAAGAATTTATACCACTCTCTCCACAGGCTGTGTTATAAAATAGCTATCTCCTTTTGGGAATAAGGAGAAAGTAGGAGCTTTCCAAAAACTGAAATATGTTGTGTGCAAAGCCAATTTTCAGTTTTAAGTAACTGAGTGTATTGTGTAAGAGTCCAAGCTAATATCTGTTCAAGCACATTTAGATTGTTATAGCAGTTGGAAATACAGAGAACACAGTAACTGTAAATAAACTTTCAAGCCAAATAGTGCCTTTCAAAAATTCAAATCCAGGTATCAGTCCTCACTGAAAAGATTTGTTTACTGCAAAGTCTCAAAATAAAATATTGGTATGAGATAAGTAGTTTCAATAGCACTGTGGTAGATGCTCCTGTAAGTATGACTGTAATGGTAAGGAGTTTGAGGAAGAGGTAGTGGAACTTGTTTTTTAGGGCCATTTGACAGTACCAAGAATATGGTACTATTTGACTTTAAAACACTGGTCAGACATCTGTGGAACTACAGACATTGTGTATACAGTTTTAATCCTCCACTAAATCCTTAGATCTCTAAAATAGAAGCTCTGATTGCATATGAAAAAAAAAAAAAGTACTTATATTTCTCTCATATAAGCTCATACTCATTTGCTGTGATGTACCCAAACAAGATTGTGAGATATGTGAGCCACATAGAGAGCTTTCATAGGGTGTCTCTCCATCACGCTACTGTGACGTGGAATCTGAGTCTGCTTCAGAGGGAAAAACAGCTGTTAGAAAGAAATGGAAATAAGAATAAGAAACAAATGAGGATGCAAAGAACAAGGAATCACTGAACCTGAAACAAAATGGGTTGAGAAAGAAACTCAGGGCAAATGAAGGAGCAAGAAGAATTAGCAGGAAAAGAAAAACATTAATGTATATATTTAAAAATATATCACTTGACCTCAAGAATGTTTGGTCAAAATACAAAAGCAGGCTGTAAAAAAAAAAAAACATCACTTTTCTATAAAAAGAAAAAAAAATAAAATTTTGTTCCATATATTTGGACCGTCAAACTATTTTGTGCAACCAGAATTCTATATACTTATAGCATAGCTGAACAGCAAAACAGGCAAATTGAAGACATGTGCCCTATTTGTCAGAGCAACCCCAGACAACACAGTGCTTATAAAAAAAATAGTCAATTCCAGTATATGAGCTAATGTACTTTAAAAAAAGTGCATGAAAGCAATACTACTGTTTATATTAAATGCAGTAACTACTTCTCAATATCCATCTAACATGTGTGGGTTTTTCCAGCATTCTGCAAAGATGGTTTCAATCTGTCCACAGACCATTTTGGGGGGTTTTTGTTCTTTTGTTTCTTCTATGCTTAACAATAGAAATTACATATTCTATCTATGTGACATCCACTATCATCATCTATTGCATTCAGTTATGAACAGAAAACATGCTCTGTGAAGAGGGAAGGAGAATGGAAAGGGAGTAGCTTAGAAGGAAAACGACAGTTGCTCTATGAGTGGGAAACTGTAGTTACTAGAGCTTGTATTGGAACATTACCTACGGTAGTTTTTGCACTAATAATGAGAACTTGAGAATTAGAGAAATACATGTTATTAACTGTTAGATCTTCCAGGTTAGTTGCAATATCTACAGCCAGAGTATAAGCAGTTATGTGAGTGCTGCACAGGGACAGTAGATACAACACAGTGTGCTCCAGAGCACAGGCTGCTGGAACCCTTTTAGAGGTTGCAAATGTGGTAATGATTCACTATTCAGCAGCTAAATCAATCTTCAGGACTCCTTCTGTGCAGATAAATCCAGAGAATCATTTGAAAAATTTATGTTTCTATGTATCTACTTAGATAGTTGTATAGTGAGGGAGGAAGAAACACAATGGGGAATGTCTCTGCTTTTTAATCCCTTTGACTTCTGCTTATAGGCTTCCATAGCACATCTTGTCCTTAAATGTTCTACTTTTGCCTGCCTCAGAGAAGCTTTTAGTCACTTCCCCGTTCTGGCCCAGGTTACAAGGTCGGTCTCCTTAGTACCAAAAATACTATGTGCTAAACGCACAATGGAGCTTGGCAAGCACTTTGGGGTGCTTAGTTGTCTGTCTGTCTGTCTGTCTAATCTATCTAGTCATGGTCTGACAGGTACTAGTATGCCATGAACAGCTTAGGTCATTCTGCATATTTCAATTCCGTGACTGGCTACAGGATTTAAAATCAGCTGCATCTAAAATTGTCATGATTATTGATTATTTTTTCTTTAAATGAAGTTGTAACTGAATGACTTTCCAAGTATAGGTGTCTCAGCTTGGAATTGGGGAAAGCTATTTTTCAGTCTGTATGATTTACAACTAGTAAATAAATGCTGAATTAATAGAGAGTCAAGAAGAGATCTGTTTAACTGTCTCATCTATCATACTTAAAATGTGCCATTGTAGGCATTAAATGCAGTAAATTTTCTTATCAATATCTCTCTGATATATCTGTTTTCTCTGTCAGTGTATTTATGCATAGTATTACTGTCTACAAGTGTCAGTCAGAACTGCTTACGTGTTTCTGGTTAGCTCTCCCCTAGCAGACTGTAAATCCTAGGGCAAATAACAAATAGTTTCAGTCTGTTTGTGGAAGTGTTTTTGGTTCTGATATCCACAACAAGCTGTAAAATGCAACTGGCAGTGTTAATATTTGTTTATGGAAATATCATTTATACATGATTAATCAAATCAACCCTTAAATTAATAAGTTGGAGGGCTTGTTGGATATACAGGCCAAAGATGTTGAGAATACTAGAAGGGAAATGTTTTGAGCAATATTTTTACATCATCTGACCCTAGTAGGCACTCTTTCAATAAATTCTTATCAGAGATATCATGGATAAACATTTTTGTAATAAAAATTTATTTAAATATTGTACATTTCTCTATAGTGATAGTTCACTAGTTTATAAAGAAAATTAAAGCAGAACTTGCAATTAGTTGAACCCCAGAAATCTATTCCAAAATGCTTTAATAATCAATAGTTTATGTAAAGTTGAGCTTAGTTACTACAGAAGAATAAAGGAAGGAAGAGAAAACTTGGCTATTTACATATCTGGAAAACTGTCTTGCACTGAACCTTATTGTTTTGGACAAAGTCAATAAATGAACATCCCATCTGGTAGAGTTTAAAGAAAAGCAAGCCCTGTATTTTCTGAGCAGCTGTACTCTTGTACTCAGTGGCAGGCACAACAGGAAAGGAAGCAAGAAAATGCTGTACTGGCAGGATTTTGGAAGAAGTAATGGCGATTCCAATGTCTGCAGGATTTACTGAACCCATTGAGAATTTGTATACTGAGTTTGTGTTGTCCTTTCACCTTCACTTTCTCTGCTATAGCCCTTTGTGTTCATTTGCCCTGACAAGTTGCTCACAGAAAGATGGCTACATATAATCAAACCAGATGAGGTGGCACAAAGTATTTTCATTAGAAGACAGTATGATGGTGATAGGTTTGGAAGACTAAGTATTTACCTTAGTACTGCTTTAAGTTTTCCCCACTGTTTGAGAAAGCCGTCATAATTAGGATGTTTTAAGTCCTCGTTTTAAGCCAGTGAAATTTTTGTGCCCAAACTGAACATATTATCAAATGTAGGTATAGTTACAAAGACCAGTATCCAATATATACCTTTTACCTATACTGTTTAAGGTTGATTTTATATTATGATAGTAGTATCATTAAATGCTTAAGGATCAGACTGTCAGAAGTGGGTTAAAATCAGGCAGCTAAAAGATGGCTGGCTCTGAAATGCTTGCTCCGGCAATCACTGCCAGATGTGAATAGTTTATCTTCCTGTGTTAGGCTGAAAACTGTGACAATTCAGCAGCAGCTTTATGACCCTCCATTAACCTGTGAGGCTGATGCCCAGGGACAATGGCAGCTTCAGACATTTGATTTTGTGCTGTTGCTGGGAGTCTGTTTGAAGTTTCAGGCTGTGGACAGATACCCTAATTCATTTCTTTCTGAAGAATTTGATTTGCCCGGGATGAGTTACAGAGACATCTGACAAGCAGATTTGAGAGGGTAGTGAAATGGAACAGCAGTCTAATAATAAGGGGCTGGAGTCAGTAATTTAACTCTTACTGCGTCTCAGCCAACAAAGATGTGCCTACAACATATAAGAGGTGTAGAAGCGTTAGCACTGCCTTCTGTTACTTGGTCAAATATGATTTGAACACCTAGTAATTTGGTGAATGGATTTTATTTACATTGATAGTTAAGAGTAAAGGGTGGTTAAGTCACTCCTTACAACAACTAAGTATTCTTTCCAACTAACAGTACTTGGGCTATCCAGTGACTTACCTCAGCCAATATGCCTTGAATGTTTTGCAAAGAGTCACAGAAATTGATATTGATTTTTTTCTCTTAATAATTTTTCTCTGCTTAACAACTTATTACCATATTTATCAGTATGTAACACAAACTTACAATGTTATAAAAAAAGCCTTCTTTCAGTACCCATTTTCTTTGCAGAAAGATTGTAGGATGTGAGCACAGGGATGTTGCAGTTTGTTAGATGAACTATGCAGAGCTGACCCTGAATGAAAAATTATTTCTGGCTACACATAGCAAAGACCAAATCATTCAACATGTGTAAACTGGGTCAGCCTAATTCAGAGGGGATTTTGTTTGTCTCTTTCTTACTTATTAAAAGCAATTTTATGGAAATAGCTTTATTGACAGAAAAGGCTGTTCTTGTGAAAGCGTTGGCTGCTTGGAATTTGATCTGGAAATCCAGCTGACACACTTAAAAGCCAGTTTCAGTTTCAGCATTTATATTAGCATCTATTAGACTTTTATCTTTTGCAGCAGAAAAAAAATATTGTCAAGAGTAGGCTTAGAAACATGGTTTCAATAAAAAGTTTCTACTAATCAGTCTAACAGCCACATAGGAAATTAATTTGAAAATTTGAGGCATATTTATTCATACGAGTAATACTGTGACTTTGTTCTCTTCAGACTTACTTAAAAAACTATTTTGAGCCTGAAGTCAGGTAAACATTGACAGTCTGTTACATCTAGACTTGGAATTGTACAGAAGACTGAGAGTACAATTCTGAATCCATTGGGTCCATTCTGGACTCTCTAAATAAGGAGATTAATGCCCCATTTCTCTAGGCTGACTGTTGAGACCTGCTGTAAGTTAAGGCATCTTACCAAAAGCATCATGCAGAAAAATCTAGAGTCTGGCTAAGTGAAACAAAACCTCAATATTGGAACAGTGTTATTTGAAGCCTTTGCAAAGGCCATCTGTTTACTTTCTTCAGTGAAAATATAACTATGGAAAAACTGTTTGCAAACTAAAATGTCCTCAAGAGGATGCTTAAGTATCCAAAGTATCTTGAGCTGGCCAGGAATAGACTACAGCCTGTGGATCCTCAGTCCCATTTCCATGGCAGGGTAACTGAAAAATGTATGGCTGTGCACAGGAATGGTGCTCAATTTAAAAAAAAAAAAAAAAGTGTGCTGTGATGTACTGATACCAAGGGAATTTTTAGATGTGTTCAGCACAGCTTTATCCAATATCAGAAGCCACAGTCATTTCCTCCTTTGTCTCATGGAAGAAAATTGGGTTAACTTGATATCCGTCTGTTTGAAGGGAATTACATAATCTCTATTGCAAGGGTTTTCTTATACAACTTAATATTAACTACTTGTGGTGCATACATCTAAAATCTACATTATAACTTTCTGCAGCCATTCTTAAGAATAATTCTACAGAAATTACATAGTTGTGTCTTAATTAACTTTGAAGCTTAATACTCTCAGATATTTGGTCATATATATAGGAATTTATGATATTTCCTTTTGGTTGCTTTGAAAATGACAAGCAGTCACATCTTCAGTTGTTGCAGAGGCATTTGGGAACAGTGTAGTTCTACATCAGGCCAAAATCTCTTAGCAAGCTCTGAGGTTTAGCCATGTCAGCTGTCAGTAATAACCAGAGGCATCATTATAAGAATAGGACTGAACTGAATGTGCAAAGAATTTCAACTCATTGTAGACCACCTTTTAATTACAAGTTTATTATGGGAGTAGCAAATAGTGCTATTTAAGAAATAATGTTGAGTTCCATGTGGGCGATCAAAGCGCTCTAGAATTAGTCATGAGACCTGCTGCAAGTTTATGTGCCAGGTAATAATTAGGAGTGCGACAGGATTGCATTTTATGTATTATAACTGAGGTGGATTTTAAAGTCAGATAAGCTGTAAAATCACATATGTTGACAGAGTAGTTGTATGCATGCACAGCCAGGTGGGTGACAATTAGTATTCATGTTGGACATGCAAAGTCTTGATATGCAGAAAGGTGTGTGTGTTTAACAATCTGGCAGGTTGGGTGCAGTCACAGGTTTCCTGGCAAAGGGGTTTCTCTTCGTAATTTCTTACTGGAGATCGTGGGCATGTGCTTCCACTTTTATCATTGTTAGATAAGTTCCAGTTGCAGGTTTCTTTTTGTGAAACTAGTAAAAAGGATCACAGTTGGACTTTCAAGATCCTAAACTCTAGTCCTGAGAGTTTAAAAGTAATATATATCCACTTGTAAACTGTTCTAGTAAAAAAAAAAAAAAAGCCATTAAGTAGGGAAGAGTAATGCATTCCAGGATGTTGTTCCAACTATCTTAGCAAAACCCCCTCAATGTTTTACTTGGGGAGAAAGAAGCAAGAAATAGCAGATAGGTTGCCAAACACCAGTAAATTATGCCAGCTCTGACTAATACCAGTCGTTATCTTCCTAAGACACCCAATTGTCCTCACAAACAATTAATTGTTTCATCTGTAACTGTAGCCATTTAATTATGCATTCATAAGCTCTGAAAGCTGTGAAACAAGCAAGTGGAAACTTTGAGAAGTGGAAATAAGACTCTACAGAGGGGCTGTGCTTCAGTATGGCGATCACTTCTTTTCACAGACTCTGCAAAGTGAGCTGT
>JAWWTY010000001.1:17455360-17486081 GCA_035222235.1 Margarornis squamiger
GGAAATAAGACTCTACAGAGGGGCTGTGCTTCAGTATGGCGATCACTTCTTTTCACAGACTCTGCAAAGTGAGCTGTGAAGCTTCATTTCTGTAACCAATGGCAAGTTAAATAAACCCCACAGGACTAAGTCTGATAGTAGCATGGTGAAGGAAGGTCAGTAGTGTGGTGGGCAGATTGAAAGGCAGCTCTGGAAGGTGATCTCCCCTTCTGCTCAGGGAGCAAAATGTGTCAGGCAGAGTGCACTTAAAGAGTGATAGTAAGCCAGAGGCAATTGCTGTTGGCCACAGACTTGGAAGCAGCTCAGCAGACAGTCCGTATCTATTTCTCTAGAAAGTCTCTGACTGTTGCATGAAGGCAGTATCTTCCTGGCATTGTGGGGCTATGAAGAGGCTTGAAGATGGAGAACTAATTATAGCCTGAGATTTGTTTTCTTTCTGATGCAGAGCCTAAATAAAAACAAAGTGTTTCCCTCAATCTTATCAGCAGTACAAGAGGAAAGCAAGTGTGCAACTCTTTGGTAGAGTGAAGGACCGGAATACTCTTTATTTGCTTATCCCTGAGGTTTAGTGCTTTAGTGGTTAATTCTTTAGTAGGTTTCTCATATAAGAAAAGATGAGATTCTGAAGAATTTTTAGAAACCTTTGCTTGCTTGTGTGGATTCAAGACTCTGCTTGTCTGAAGTGTGTGTGTGGTGAGGTTAGTTGTGATGGGCAACCTGGAGTTTCTTTTCATGTGCCTCTTAATTTTCCTTTCAGATCTAGTGGGTATTCACTTGTTACCTCAAAGAACAAAACAATATGAACATACTTTTCAGTATGCCTGTGATACTTGCTACTAAATCTGTATTGAAATCTGTAAACTTGAAATCTGTAATCTTGCTACTACATCTGTATCTTAATTGTATAATTAATCTGTACAACCAGCATTAGTACAAAGCAATACTGTACAAATAGTGATTCTTCCCAACAGGTTCTATATGAGTAACATAAGAACAAGCACTGCTTGCTTCTGTTAATTCATTCTATCAGATAGATCATACATATCTCCCAGGGTATCTCCATCTTCCCTGTTTTTTTCCATCTGTCTTGAATAAGTAGGTGCTGCCCTACAAAAATTACTCTTTATCTGTCTGTATAAATACAGTGCATAGCACTTAGTGTCATATAATACAAGCGTTAAACAGCACGTAGAAAACCATGAAGGCTTCTTGTGTCTGTGATATGCATTGATACTGTATTCCAAATGTGAAAAGCCAAATAATTTATAAACGTGATCATATTAAGCTTTATACCTATTCACAGATTTTGTTGCTGCTTTTGTTTTCCAAGTTTAAGGGCAGAGAAGTTTATTTCAGTATCTCCTCCTACCAAGGGGTTTATTTCACCTCTTCAAAGCGTATCAGGGCTTCCTTAGAAGAAAACCATGCCTGCCTTTTGGTAGAACTTAAACATGGAGTGGGCTTTTTGCCTCAAGTTTAGAATTACTAACCTGTTAAACAGCTTGTGTTATGTAATATTTTAGGCTCATATATTTCAATTTAGAATAATTATACTAAATATAACTTTTTTCAATGAGTTAAAGATCTATTCCAACACTTGGAGCTATGTCTGATTTTTGTTTTCGACTTACACATTTTCAGTTTTCCAGTTACTTTCTTGTCCTGAATTGTTGTATAGGGATTAACAAATTTATTGGATTTCATGCATATTTGTTCCTGTTGCTATCTGGTTCTTGTAAGTGTCTTTTTCTACTTCATTTGGTCTAGTATCTGTTTTAAAATAGCAATGTTAAGATGAGATGGTGAGTCAAAAAAACCCCAAAAACAAAAAAACCCAAGTAATTAGGTTAATATTGCAGTCAGATTGAAGCAGGTCTTCTGTTTTTACCAAAAAAAAAAAAAAAAGGTCTTAAATTTCTATTACTGCTGAGTAAAAAAATACTAAACCTGTTTTGGTGGAAGATCTGTTTTCTCAGCTGAGAAAATGTTGGACAGTGTGATTCCTATTTTTTGTCAAACTGAAAACTTCTCAGGAAAAAAAAATAGTTTTGAAAGGGTCTGATCCAATGGTATTAGTCTTTTGACAAAAAGCCTTGTAGTGCAAATTGCTGTCTGCTTTGTGAGGTTTTTATTCAAGGTTTCTCATGCCCGTATTTCTTTCTGGATCCTCAGCCAATTTGTGAGTTCATTTTGAGGCAGACTTTTTTGGGGGTTTGGTTTGTTTTTTTTTTTGTTTGTTTTTTGTTTGTTTGGTTGGTTGGGTTTTTTTGTTTTTTTTTTGTTTGTTTTTTTGTTTGTTTTTTTTTTTTTTTTTTGTTTTTTTTTTTTGTTTGTTTTTTTTTTTTTTTTTTTTTTTTTTTTTTTTTTTTTTTTTTGTTTTGTTTGTTTGTTTGGTTTTTTTTGTTGTTGTTGTTGAAGAAGTTGATGAACAGAATGACAGGATTATTTACAGTTTATAGTATCAAATTCCTGATGACTTCATATCTGATCTCTGCTGTCTGTTTACACAGTGCTTTATACCCCAAAAAGGCTACTATGGAATCTCTTCTGTTGGAACTGGTGGTCAAGCCCAGTTTTAACACGTGGATGTCTTTGTTCTTTGCTCTTGAATCTTCCTGTATGCTACCTGCACATCTTCTAGGGCTCTTGCAGAATGTTTTCTGCTTTTTTTTCCTCGCTCCTTTAACAGGAACTAGTCCTTTCTTGCATTCCCTTCAAAACAACTTGAATTCTTTTGAGGTCTGCCAATATGTCGTTATCAAAAGTTTGCCTTCTCAAGAATATGCAGACTTGATGAATATTTTTAAAGACAGCAAATGCCTTTTTACTCAAATATAAACAGTGACTTGTGCAGGAAGTCTCTTTGGATAGGAAATTGAATATGGAATATCCTCCCATGAACCAGCTATTTGTGAGTGTCATGGCTGGCTATACAGAGCTGTATCATCTGGCCTGCAGGAATTTGTCTTCTGTCTTTCTATTTATCCAGCACCACAGGTTGTGATTGCTTGTGCCAATCTGTTGTCTTCCCTTAGAGTTGCTGAAACAACTCTTGGAAAGTTCCCCGTGGCGTTTCTCAAGACAAAATCCAAAAGTGGTGTTTTGCTCTTCTCCTTCTTCTATTTATTTTTTTTTTAATACTGTCAGCATAGTGTTCCCGAAGTGTCACAATTCATTCTCTTGGCTTATATGACTGTGCTGTATTAATTTCTGCATACCTTATTACTCTTCCATCAGAGCATTTTTCTCCAGCTAATCTCACTTTCCCATACAGATTTATCTTTCCCTTCTGATGACAATTCATAGATCCACCTTAGACTAGAGACTGTCCTTGTCACTACTGAAATCATGCCCCATTACTTTGTTAGCACCTCATGAATGGGCTGTAGAAAATGTGTAAAACCTGAGGTCTTTCATTCACCACCTCTCCAATTACTGTAGAGAATCTGTGCTGTCATTCTGCCTGTCATTCACATTCACAGTAAAGGTATTTTAGTGAAAACCTTTCCCCATGACCTCATATCTAGGTGACATCTAAGAATTGTTTTTTCCCCTCACAGCTGGCTACTAGTTATCTAACCCAATAGTGTCTGGCCTGCAGAGGCTTGTCACATGTCTTGTTATATACCTAGTCCCACTGGTTGCTACATGTCTTTTTTTTTTTTTTTTTTTGTGAGGGGGGAGCAATTGCTTAATTACTTTAGATTGAAAGCCAAAATTGTGTCTAATTGACATTTAAACACTGCCAGTTTTTTCTCTTCTGATACAGCTTTAGTATTTCAGCTGCACAGATCTGTTTTCTCTAGGCTTTTGTTATTTTGTCTTAGTTATTAGAACACCCATTTTACAGACTCTTAGAGGCATGAGTCTTTTTATACTTGTATTACTGAAAAATGCAGCTTTAAAAACAATTTCTGGGGACACTATTTGATGCCATCACCCTTTTGTCACCCTTCTTGTTCCCATTCTATAATCATACCCAGGTTGCTTCTCTTTGTTTTCATAGCCCTTTCTAGCTGCTTCTTGCGTTTCATTTATTTTATTTCTTTTTTTAGTTTCTGTTTCCCCTATCAGAGGTGACCTAGCATAAAAATACAGTGATACAAACATGGTTATATTTGTATTGTAGAAAGTGCACCTTATAACTACACTAGTGAAACTTTTAAAAGTAGAATAAGCTTAGGAGAGTGCTCATTTGCAGAGGTGGAGTGAAACAGAGCAGCAAACTAGGCAGCACTGATCAGCATGAATTAGTTGTTTGACTTGAGATGTCAGACACCTTATAAGTCTTGCTACTTGTTGTGGGCTGGGTTTTAGCTTCATCACAGAGATTTTTAAGTATGCACACGGTAGAATTTTGGACCTTTATGATACACAAGTACGTGTTCAGTTGTTATTGCATAGGTGAGCGATACATTTCCAACAAAAAAATTTCCTAGCCATAACTTAGTTTCCACAATTTTGAGAATTGCCTTAAGGATTCCAATAAGCTTTAATGCAAAGCATGAACTTGGTCCTGAGTTACTTTTTTATACATCTGAGCTGGACTCACCATGACTCTTACTGGAACAGCAATACTAGCAGATGTTTTCCCTTGTGTAATTTCCAAAGACAGACACATTGTTTGACACTTTCAAATAGTAAAAACAAAACCAGTCATACTAAGATATTAGCCATGTTGAGTGTAACACAGCTATGTAGGTGGAGAGGGGTTTTCTTTAAGTGTGCTCACAGAGACTAAGGGGAAGTTATTGCAGCAATATATTACTTTGGGGACAATAATCATGTTTGCTGTCAGACTTATGGAATGACATAATAGAAAGTTGTTCTCAGTGGTAATTCCTTTTTATCAGGCAGAAATAAATAAAGTATGTTCTTATTCTACATAGCAACTGCCTTACACTTGTACAGTTGTGAATGTACTTCTGAAGGGACATTTTTAATTTTTCAGACATAGTGATGATCTACGTAGGACACAGAGTAACTATATATCTGTGGTTACTCTACAAGGGTTTGCTGTTTTTTACTGTTAGGTCCAAATTTTACTGTAATATTGCCCAGATTTGATCTCTGAAATATGAGTTTTCTAATGTCTTCTGGTAATTTTTCAAGGCTAGCCACTGTCAGCCAAGATTCCAGATTAAATAGCCCACCTTTGTGTTTGTTTGACTGTATATGGTGTGGTATGTTGATCAGAAAGTAGAATAGCATTTTGGAAGTCTAACTTAGAAAAGAAATGGGTCCTATTCAGAGCAGACAGGATTTTATTAATTTTTTTAAACATCAATCAAAATATAATACAGTTTTTTTGTTTTGGTTGGCTGCATCATTATTAAACCATAGTTCTCTCTCAAAGCTACAGACCAAGAGCTTTAATGTGAACTGAATTTAAATTCCATAGTTCGCATTTTATTTCCTATCTATAAGGAAGAGAATGACCTAAATACTGAGATCAGAAATAGCTGTCTTTCTCTGCTTCCCAATGTGGGGCAAATGATCTCCAGTTCATTGCACATGTGATCACTGAGAATTGCAGTTCAGCAGAATAAACCTTGCAGAAAGCTTATTGTTCTGGAGTATTACATTAATTGGACTTGAGATTTATCTGCAGTTGCTTTCTTAACATCTGTAGGAGAGGGGAAAAAAAGTAGTACATCCAAATGGCGTGCCTAAGAAAGGAATGTAAATTATCCTTTCTGTTTATTTGCTTTTAAAGCCTGTCTGCTAAAGTTCTTAGCATTCAGATACCTCTGTGATAGGTGCATTATAAACAGTATAATACCTTTTCACAGTTTTAGTCAAAATAGAACGTGTCCTCACTTACCCTTCCCAAATTTGTCCAAATGTTGTTGTTGTACAGAAGCATGAAAGACCAAATTAGCAACAATCTCGGAAAGTTGTTGAATTTATCAATTTTGAAGGGTGAGTTTTGTGTTTAGTAAGTCCCATTCCTCCTGAGCAAATTACATAGACAAAATCAAATTCTGAGGAAGATCCTGCCTGCTGCTATAAAAGAGGTGGAAAATTTCCCGTTCATACATGCACTGATGCCCTCTGCATCTTGCCAGGCTGACTGTGTTGCACTGGAAAAGGTTTATAATTGTTCATACAGGAACATTTTATCCACAGCAGTTGGATGTGATGTTGACTTAGTATACTAAAGCACACATTGAATAAACTTAACTATGCCATTTTAACAAGCTAGTGTCTTTAGATTAGCAAGAAATAGTTGCTGCTTGACCTTGCCTGCATTGCTTTGATATATTCATTTTGGAATGTAAAGAATACTGTTTTTCCATAAATCTTATAATATTCTGAATGCTGGTAAATATAGTCATGCAAAACTGCTATCTTGGCCAATATGCAATAGCTAGATGTGAGATGAAGAGAAATACCATGTTATTCAAAGAGTCCAATTCCTTAGTCTTCCAACTCTTTGATACAGTCAAACTCTGAGACAGCTTGTATTATGTTAGGGAGTGTAAGATGGCTCTCTGCCCACCTACCTCACCAACAGTTCATATGAAAGTCAATGATTCGTTGAGAGGTTTTATTCTGCATATTGGATTATTTCTTTTTTCAGAACAGCTGTCCAGTTCTTGATATTGAGCGTTTTTGTATCTGACTTGGCCCTTGTCAACATACATAAGCTTGTTCCTCTTTTGTAGTATAGTTTCTGGTGGCATAGACCTCCCTCACTCCAGCACAATGGTATTGTTACAACACAGTGACATGTGTCCTACCCCTTCATCTTCACAGGGGAAGAGAAACAAGCAAAGTCAGAGTAAGGTCTTTCTCCCAGCACGGTTGGCAGCTGGAGTCAGGGAAGCAGAACACTCCCTGCAGCAACTCTAGCAGTACTTCAGTAAGGATGGCAACCTTGACTCAGGGCATCCAGTGTGTTTCTAAAGAGCCAGCACAGACTCCTCAGAGTGAGGAGGGAATAAGCAATAGGGCTCTCAGGAGTGTATCCCTAATCAGGCAAGGGAATAACTTGGTTGGACAGAGGATTGGCAATTTAGTAAACTGTCCTTGTTGGCCAAACACATGAAGTAATCCCTGGCTGGTAATTCACATCAGTTAGAGCACTTCTCCATGAGAATATCTGTGTCTGAGTAAAATTAAAATGTGTTGGTAACTTTTTTCTCATGGAGGGAAAGAAGAATATTTCTCATATAAAATCCTCAACCACCACAGAAAGAAACACAAACTGCAGCTTTATTATCAACTCCTTGTTGTTCACTTGGCTTTCTTCTCTATCCCTGACCAGTCTGAAAAATACAGCTAGTCTTGTAAAATCTGGAAAAAACCATCATTCTCCTGTCCAGAAAAGAAGCTCTTGGTTTGTTCATGGGTTTTTTTTTGTTGGATTGGATTTGGGAGTTGCAGAAAAGAGGGGGGAGGCTTTGCAGGGGCAAAAACAAAGTTTGAGGTTTTCAAGGTTCTTAAGACCTGAAGCAGACTTTCTATGTAAAACTGAAGAAGTGAAGATCCAAAGACTAAACTGCTTGTATGGTCAAAATGAGGTAATGTTACTAATTGTTGCAAGCTGACTCTGCACAATTTTCAATGCAATTGCCCTTTGCATTGAGCTCTTCATACCAGTGAAAAGTATGAGAGGTTAGTAATACAGACTGCTGAAATAAAATGTTAAATACAATCCACAACAATCTGTTTTTTTTCCTTACTCTTAGCTGGTGAACAGCTAATGAAATGTGTTTCCATCTGAAGCTGAGCTGTATGTATGCTAGTGGAGCTGATATTTTCCATGGAATACAGAATGCCGGGCAAATTCTATCAACCTGCCAGCATACTAGGCATGTGCATGGCTTTAGTGAGCTCTTAAACACCATCACTCACAGTTTAGGCATCTAAGACTAAAATTCTGGTCAACCACAGGTGCTACAGGCAGTTAATTGAAGTTTATGTAGAGGCTAGATCTCATTCTAATAGCAATTTTATAGAAAATCAACAGGAATTTTCCTAATGTTGGGCAACATAATAGTAGGATAAAATGTACTCTGATCTATATTCCCTTCAGTCCATCAGCATGAATGCAGTTCAGCTGATATGTATTGGCTATCTTGAATCCCCTTCCTATCTTCTTATTTTTACTCTGTAGCTATATTCTTTTCACTGTGTGTTCTTGGACAGTGTAGCCCCTTTCATACCAGAACCGTAAAGTAAGGGGTCATTTGCATGGTATTTAGCAGGCAGACACAAGCGTGCTCTCGCCTGTGCCTGGTGCCAGGTGGCTGCTGGCCAGCTCCGGGCTGAAGCCGTGCGATGTAGAGATGAGCCTCAGCTAGCACACTCTTCTGGGAAGCAGGGGATAGTATCTCAGGACACACAGGCACTTTGGGGTGATGCTGGCTTACAACACATGCCTGCAAATGCATGATTTGCTGGGCCTAAAGTCCAAGGTCTGAACTTAAATAACTCCTCTTCCTAGTATAGGCAAGGCAAATTTCTGCTCTGCCTCCTTCAGTTTCAATAGAAGCTAATCTCGGACTGTCCTCCCTTTCCTGTTATTTCTTTCCAGGTTAAGTGGAGCTGTTGCTGTTTTGTATTGATGTGGTTAGAGTTCTTACCCGCATTTTAACATACAGAATGAGTGTTAAGTATGGAAGACATATCCTTAAGTGACTATGTTTCCAAAACAGAGGTAGCTCAAAGAACTATTAAAAAAATCTAGACTCATTGCATTGTGTTGAGTTGTATCCAGCCATCATAATGCAGCTGTTTCTTCAAGTAAAGTCACAAAAGACTCTTGGTGGGATCAGAAGTGCCTGATGTTTTTCTGATGTGTGTGTGGTTCTGAGTCATCCTTTTTTTTTCCCAGCACATGTTAGTTATTACTTCATATTCACCTGTTTGCAAAAGTTCTTAAAACCAGACTGAAAATGGTATCTTAAATATGAAATTTAAGCAGGATCAGGTTAACTGACACAAAGATAGAATTTCATTTATTTGGTGTTATGCTTTGCTTTGCTCTGGCAGTTTGGATGATACATTCACAAGATACGACTGAGAGGGAATGTAGAAAAGATCTATAAAATGGAGTGACATGAAGATGAATTCTGTTTCACATTAAACTTTTATTTCTTGTGTTATGAGTATAGGTCTGAGCTTGGGAAGTTTTATTAGCTTAAGTTTTAGTTTAACTGAAAGAGTTTAGGAATGTATGGTATTTACTGGAGAGAGCAGTTGTCCTCTCTTTTTCAAGGAGCAGTAAAGTGAGAGCTGAGATTTTGTTTCCATTTGTCCAATGCTGCATCTTGAGCAGGAGGAAATTGGGAGGTCTGCAAAGAATGCATTCTACCTTGCAAGGGGAAATGAACTTAGTATTTGTATTTGTTTTTCAGCTGTTCTACTGCTACTAATGAACTTTATCTTCAGAAAGTACTATACATAGGATAGTCCCTTGTGAAATGGCATTTGACATAACGTTATGTATTTACTTGGCAGAATTTCTTTCAAATTTGCTGTCACAGTTGAACTTATTGAGTCACTTCACCAAATGAAGTATAATGACCAACTCCCTGCACTCATCTGTGTACACTGAGCAGCAGTGCTTCATGTGCCTTTTAAACAGGTATAAAATTAAATAGAATTCTGTCCAAGACACAGAGAAACAAAGGTGATTAAACCGTGGCGGTAGAAGTGTCACGAGGCTTAGAAGACTGAAAACATTGCAAAGAAACAGGAATAGAAAATTTACATGGCTGGGCAAGCAAGGAGTGGACTTATTGCATATAGGAGTGTATGCAAGGAGTGGACTTGTTGCATACAGGAGTTTATGCAAGGAGTGGACTTATTGCATACCGGAGTGTATGCAAGGAGTGGCTGTTGAAAGTAGATGGGTACTGAATTTGCATATCTTTATGTCACAGAGGCTTCTGGTCAAACACAAACAGACTTCACATCGATTTTCTTCTTACCAAGTTCAGATAAGCTCTAGAGCTAAATGCCATAGAACACTTGGTGCCAAAATAGTTCTCTAGAAAAAAACTTTGCTCTGGGGTAGATGATATTGCCAATTAAGAGGTGCGGTACAGAGTTCAATGTGTTGATGCTTTGATGCTCTGAAAGCATCATTTCATAGGAAATTAAATACCTACCAGTCAAATACATACCAGTTTGATACAATTATGTACGAAACTTTGTTAAAAGGTGTTCTGACATGCGGTGAAGGTGTGATTATCCGCAGTATTCCCTGCATCACCAGCAGACGCGGCACTTTGGGGGCGCGCATCCCGGCCCCGCCGCCTGAGTCTCGGGCTCCCTCTGGCGGCCGCAGAGGGGCATCCCGGCGGGAATCCCGGGATGAGGAAGGTGGGATGCGGGATGCGGCAGGCCCTCGGGGGCACTGCTCCTGCCGGGCAGCAGAGCAGCCGGCAGGCTCAGACTACCCGGAGATCACGGCTTCAGATCGAGCTTGGGCATTTGCAGGCACACCTGTGCCTGTGTCTCCGGTTCTGAAGATGCCGCGCTGTTGGCCCCAGCTTTGCGTGCATAGTGTTTGAGAAATAAGGAAACCAATAGTATTGGGTATGGACTTAAGCGTCTTCAGCACACAGTCTGGATTGGACATTATTAAAAGGCTCCTCAGTCACTGGAATGGGCTCCCCAGAGAAGAGGTCGCGGCACCAAGCCTGTCAGAGTTCAAGGAGTGTCTGGCTGACGCTCTTAGTCATATGGTTTAGTTTTAGGTAGTCCTACGAGGAGGAGCGAGTTGGACTCCGTGACCCTAATGCATTCCTTCCAACTTAAGATATTCCATGATTCTATTCCTAGTTCAAATCAAAGGTGTTACTCC
This sequence comes from Margarornis squamiger, assembly GCA_035222235.1. Classification (NCBI taxonomy): domain Eukaryota; kingdom Metazoa; phylum Chordata; class Aves; order Passeriformes; family Furnariidae; genus Margarornis; species Margarornis squamiger. Next base: position 17,466,180 of record JAWWTY010000001.1, read on the forward strand.
CCTCTTGCAGCAGAATCGAAAAGCACAGTCGCAATTGTAGCAGAGGTAACTTAGAGAAGGTTCCAGTATTGGATGTGACTGATATGACCATAAATGAATAGAGAGGACCAGATAAACCAGCAGGTAAATATTTTTTGCATGTGTGCTGCTGCTGCATACACAACGTGATGAGAAGACAAGCAGTAATGGAACAGAAATTGTGCCAGAAGCAAACCTGTGGCAGTGATACAACAGCAGGGCAAGAATACACGCGAATAGCAGAATCTTCAGTTGCTTGTCCCTCCAGGCTTTCTTCTTTTCATCTTACATTAGGAGAGGAAAACCAAGTTTAAAAGACCTTGTCTAAAGTCATCAGTCTAGAAAGAGTAGTGCAGGGGTTTCCTGCTCAAAATTTTCTAGTGATCACTCACAGAGATGTCATGGCTGGGTGAGGGACTACTACTGAATAGTTGCAGTTCACGTAGGACTTTTTAGGTCAAAACTTCTAAGCATGTTGTACGAGCACTGCATCTGTCTGATGATGCTGTGGTAAAGCAACACTGTAAAGCAACATCTTTTGACTTATGTGAAAATTAGCGGTTTGTGCTCCTGTGCTATTTACACATTGCCTGAATCTCTCTTTTGAAATACATAGGGTGCACAGCTGACTTTCATACAGCAATATGAAAATGTTTCTTGGTTCTGTGCTTGCAAGTTGTCAAACATTGTCCTTAACTAGCTTGCAGTTAAGATGAGCTTTAATCACTGAAATACTCCACTGAAATCAAAGCAGGCATTCCCTGAAGTTCTGTTTGTTGGATTTGTACTTGTTGTGTGTTTTTGTGTTTTGGTGTTTTTTACGAAAACAAGTTTGATTCATGCAGTGTCTGTACCAACACAAAGAGATTATTTTCTTGAATGCAGGGAAAGTGAGACTGATAGGTAAGTCAGCTAATTTTAAGGAACAAAAACAGGAGATATCAAAGGCACTTTCTTTTAGGAGGAGAACACATTTGTGGTAATATGTTTTATAGGCTGACAAAAATGCTACATCCAGTTGAGCTTAATACACTTCAAAAAGCTGTAGGAAGAAAAAGTACTGCTTGCTAAAGTATGTGCTGAACATTTTATTTTACTTAATTTTTAACTACTATAGCAAAATTAAACTCATTGAGAACAAAGGAAGTGTTCTGGATGTTATTGTTGGAGATGTTAGAACTCTGAGCTTACAGAAGATGGATCAATAAAGCCTGGAAAAGAATTTGAAGCAAAGGCTTTTAACCCACTTAGTAGTCTTGGAAACAGAGAGAAGGTATTGAGAGCAGTGGTGGTTTTGAGATTTGCAACAGCAAAAACCAGTATTGTAGGAAACAGTACTGGTTTGTCTGTTCTTCGCATGAGGTTTTAACTTGCCAAAACCAATTGTTTGTTTTTGCCCTGAAAGCCTGTGCTTTTAATCCCTAATCCTGGGTTCAGATTAAGACCTGAACCATGAGGCTCCTGTTCCTTCCAGTACTTTGTTACCCCAGGCTTTTAGCTGTGGGCACAATAGATAACTCAGCAGAGTTCTTGAGTGCTGAGTGTTGTGCCATGGGGACACAGTGTACCTTCTCGGCAGAGACTGCCCCCATTTTGGAGCTGGATGCACTGTCAGTGTGCTGTTGATAAACCCCAGGTGGTACAGCTTTCTGGTGTGCAGCTCTGTGCTGTCTCTGCATTTGAGGGGGAGCTGCCATGGCACCACCTCTCTTTGTACAGAAGGGCCAGACCAGGTGTTTCTGCACTGGGATTTGTTGTGTATACAGGCACAGTGAATAGTCCAGTGAACAGAAATTCTTTTCTCACTTTTGAATATGTAAAAATACAATCTGAAACTCATAAAAATGCCTTGGATCAATAAAAATGGGGAAGTTTAAAGGAGGGAGTCATCTCTAAGGGACAAAAAAGTGTCTTATGGAATCCTTCGACATAATAGGATTTCTTGTTCTTTTAAGTGGGATGTGACAGCAAGATCTCTTGGTTGCTTGGGGTTTTTTTGTGTGTTGTGGGTTTTTGGGGTTTGTTTTGGGTTTTGTTTCCTTTATTATTATTTGTATACGTGTGTGCCAGTTACATGAACAATTTGCCTGCTAGAAAAACATCACAATTTTTACCAGAATGAGAACGTGGAGCAGTGATTGCACTGCTATGTAATGATGTATGAGCTAAATCCTACTTCTGTGGTGATATTGGCCCAGCATGACCAACAGTCACGTAGAACTTCTTGGAAAGTGAAATAAGCCTTCCAGTTATCATGGGAAGCAGATCTATGGGTCAGCAAGGCATTATCTCAAGTACTGCTTGCTTCAAGCACATCCTTTTGAAATAATGGCAATTTTAACAATGGATGTATTTTCTTAAGCTGTGTGTTATTTAATCAGGGGCTTATACATTGCTGCAGTAGAGGAAGTTACTCAACTTCAGTTTCTTTCATGAAAGTCTGTAGAACATCACAAAATTACCTAGGCTGGCTACAGGAAGGGTTCCTTGCAATACACCTCTCTGTCCAGCCAATGTTGTTCACTCAAACTGAGAGGAAAAAGGTTGGGGGCCAGGCTGTACTAGAAGCTTGGCTTTGCTTGAATAGGGTAAAACTCTCTAAATGGTTATTACTTGTATGGCCCTCAGACACCCCCTTTCCTCTCTTTTCTCAGCTGCCTCTCAAAGCATACTGATGAGCGCAGCTTTGACAGCTGATGGAAAGCACACACCCAAAAAACAGGTACTGGAAAGCACACACCCCAAAAATAAGTGCTAAAAGAAAAAGGAAGAAAAATTGGCAACAGAACATGCTCTTTTTGCTCATGCTGCTGAGAGCTGAGAACACGTTACGATCAACAGCTCACATTTCCCATTTTTCTGGACTAGGAGAAGTTATGACTCAAGTTCTCATGCCAGCATTTGCATAGCAATAAACCCTTGCCATTTACACTTGTGCAGGTTTACTCACATCCCTCCTTCAAGTCCAGCAAGTGAACGCTCATCTCGCCTTTCCTGCACACTCACCCCTTGCTATAATTAGCTTAATGGCTACAGGTTTTTTTGACCCTAAATGCTCATTTGATCCTTGTCAGCACAAATGCAATAATTTATTTTGACTGCATGCAGCTCCACAACTAGGATGAATAGTCCTTGATGCACTTAAAAGGAAAAACAGCATATGGGTGAACAGGAGGGCCTCAGCTAATAGAAAGTATATACTACAATAATCCTAAACTGGCCTTCCTTCTATAACAGATTAGGGAACATTTGGAGAAATTAGGAGCTCCCGGTTTTGCTGTGATCTAAGCATCTCTTCCTTTTTAATAGATAGATTTTCTCTTTACAGGCTTTCCAGTTCTAGGTAGCAAAATTTGAATCTTGGAGGACTCTTTTTTGTGGTAGCCCAATTAAAAAAAATCAAACCCAATAACTAATCACTGTATTTAAAAGGAAGTAAGTGAAGTAAGTTTGAACTTTGCCTGTCTGCTCTGGGACTAAAGGACTTATCCTCTTCAAGATCTGAAGCATTCACTATGCAATAAAAATACAGAGGGAGTAGGCAGAATAAGGAGAATTTATATTTAGTGTTTGTGTCAAACTGGTTGCTAACGTTTTGTTTGCAAAAGGATGTTATTTTTAGTTTTTAAAAAGCAGCCATGCAAACAAAACACCTGCATGGTGACAAATTGGTTGTACCAAGTAATTTAGTTTGTTTCTGTATTGCAACATGGTAAACAGCTTGCTTTGCCTTCTAGCAGCATTCAAAGGATCAGTCAGTGATATGCAATTTCCAGTCAGAATTTTTCTGTTGTGGAGTTTTTAGTAGAAAGTGGAAACTTTCCCTAAACTAATTGTTGTTACATTGTGGAGATGTCTTTCTCTCCTCAAAGACTTCAGTAGAGGACTGAGACACATACGTTTTCATCTAGAATTCACAGTTCTCTGCTATACTATAAATACATGGTAGTTTTCTGGAGATTTGTTGAATTAATTGTCTTGTAGTGTCCCGTGGCATGTCTTCAAGACAGTCTAGTAATGTACTGTCAGAGTTCCAAGAAATACTTCACTTGCACAAAGGCTGATCCATATTTGTCTGTTGCCTTCCAAATAGCCAACAATGGTCAGTCCTGTATGCCAAACTGTCACACTGGTATGCATTACATCAAACAGCCTTTATATGGAAGTCTTCTAGGCCTTCTGAACATTTTTTTGCCTTTGAATCTCTTATCTTTCTCTTCTGTCCCAAAAAGTGAAAGGGGAGAGAGAAGTACAAAAGTTAAAAAGAAAATAGCATGAGACTTTCTACAGAGAACTCATGGAGAAGGCTCAAATTAACAAGCCTATTTTAAAATTAGGAAGCTGTAGTATAGCCACTAAAAAACGTACACATACACACACATCCAAACCCCCCCCCCACCAAAACCCCAAACCAACCAACAAAAAAAGATCACAACGCAAACAAATAAAACCACAAACAAACAAACAAAAAAGCACACCAAAGAAAACAAAGCAAGTGGTTGCCCCTTTTTTTTTGTTTGTTTGGGTTTTTTTTAAGTGCACTATTGAAAGAAGTCTCATACACTTTACAGGCAGCCAGAAGGTGTTGCTGGAAAGGCATCAGCTGATTAACTAATATTCAGGTTGGTTGCATTCCAGCATGTGTCTTTCAGTCTCCCAGTTGCTTAGTCAGATGGCAGTCTATTTTTACAGACTTTTTGGTTTGTTGCCAAATGGGATAAAGGGGCTCATCTGACTGACAGGAAAGCTTAAGTTTTTCCAGGCCTGTCGGGAAAGCATTCTTGTCATACGGGGAAATCTTGCAATATGCCATTTGCCAAAGACAAGACTGACAGGAGATAAGACTCTTAAATAAATGGATCAGCTCACTTTACTCAGAAGCTGTTCAGGAATGATAGACCATCTGCTCTCTTGATTGTCCTTAAAGGATAAATGAAAACTGAAGCGAAGTTTGGCCGTGTTTTCGCCTTTATTCTTTCTAATGAGCCCTTGTGCTGGTGGTTCAGGATGAGGTTTTAATTTAAGACTATAATTATTCATTATGCCACTTGACAGCTTGCTGGACCCTGACATTGAGGCTAATGAGACACAAGGTGAACAATATAAACACAGAGAATTTTCTGGGTGTAACTTGAAGGATAAGTAGTACATGTTTAGTAGCTCATAAGATCTTTCATAAATCTTTATTTGTCCTCCACAATTTTAGTTTGAGGTATTTCACTGCTTTGCTTTTATGTTTATTGTTGGCTAGATTTACCAGATTTATTGGCTTTTGCTGGATTTTATCTTTGCTCTTTTACTGCAATTCATTTGTACAACTTATGTATGAACTTTCCTCAAAGTGTTTAATTGTCCTCTTCAGCACCCAGATGAGGCACAAACATTGTCCCTGTCTAATTATTAGAAGAGAAAAACTAATAGCTTGGGAAACAGGTACACTGATCAGAATTGTTTGCCCTACCATGAATCTGAGCAAGCTGAGTACTTCTGTTGGCTCTGGTGAAGAGGAACCAGGTGCTCCATAGTTCCAGATGTTTAGTAACTTTCCTAAGGCAACATAGGAAGCGTGTGACAGCTAGCACTGTGGCCAAGAGCTGAGAAAACTGAACATCAATATGTAAACTAAACGTATGAGGCCAGACATAATTTCAGACTATGAGAATGGTGTGTTTATAGCTATATAAAAAACTGGGAATGGGATATACTTCTCTGTGTTATTACAAAAAAGTTAAATTTCCTTTTCTTGCTTTTTGTTAGGTTTGGATTGGTGGGGTTTTTTAGGCTAACAGCACAAATTTGGTACATCTTTAGGGTAAATTTCCTACTGGAAAAGCATGTCTGTAGGACTTGGGTGGGAAATCATGATTAAAAGTGTTTCACAGAGGAAGACAGGGAAATATCCACAGATAGTTGTGAACAACAATTTTCTATTGGCGGTAGTGCAGACACTGGGACGGCAAAGGATGTTGTCACAAAGTGGGATGGGATGGCAGTAAGATGGAAGAGGAGGTATGTTCCTGGAGACAGAGGATGAGTCCTGATAGAGCTCCCAAGCTTGTGAGGGTGTCAGATCAGTGAGGTGTAACTGAAGCTACTGGTTAGGGTAACTACATAAGTACTAGTACACTGAATAGCTCTGAAGAAATGTGCTGAGTATAGAAAGCCAGTGGTGATGGGCTGGGGAAAAAAAAAAATCAGACTGATGAGATCATGTTTTATAGGTATTCCAAGGAAATAAATAGTGGGTACAAGCTGGAGAGGAGAGACAGAAAAATGCTGTGGTCAGTGTCTCAAGTATGGTGTCTCTACAGGAGAAGAATACAAGATTATTTTTGACCATGTTATGTTTAAAACCATGACAGAATGTCTGGGGGATAAAAATGAAAATCAGGTTAGGATACAGGGATTGATAAAAGATTAATCAAAACCCAATTATTTCCTTTGTGAACAGGTTATGAAAATTGTATTTGAACCATGTGAGTGGATACAATTTTTGAGGGAAAAAGCCACCTTTGGAACTAACAGAATTAGGAATGTGAGCCACTGAGGAAACTTCCAGTGTAATATGTGTATGCATGTATTAATTTTCAATAGCATTATTCCTTGTGATCCTGATTTTTGTCTCTGATTCAGAGAACAGGAAAGTGCAAACTTGCTGGCTGAAATAGCTCTGTGTGCGTGCAAAGTTATGCTTTTGTATACATTTTACACATGTATCCTGTTTTTTCTGCCTAGTAAACCCAAATTCATGCAAGTAAGTGAGGCTTATCTGTATCATGATAATCATGTACAGAATGTAAGCCAGAATTGCCAAAAGCGGATGAGGACAGATGGTGAAGACTGAAGCAGTATGTTAGTTTTGTGTGGTCAGCTGAATCAGGGGTGCAGATGAGGACAAGGATGAAGTACACACACACACGCCCATGTCAAAAGGTATTGCTGCCAGATGCCTTTAAGAATGGCCATCACATTTCTCCCTTGAAAGTTAAATTAAGGTGTCCCATTTTAGAAAGCTGCAGGGAAGAATATCTGGGTTTGAGAACTCCAAGTGGGAGTGAGTCCAGAGTCTGAGCCATCCCTCCAGAATCACTGTGTGATTAAACATGGGAATGCAGCTTCTCGTTTGTTGTCCAGTTTTTCTAAGTTCGTTATCAGATCTCTGGATCTTGTTAAATGTCTTTGTATGCAAGATGAAGATGCCTCCAGTTTCAAACAGCTTCTCTTATTACAGGTGAATAGCAAGCCAGACACATTTTAGTCCTTCTTTTCAATTATTAGCTCATGATGTTGAGCTTAGGGCATAACAATACAATTAAGGAAAGACAACTGGATAGAAATGAATGCAAAGCGTTGTTTAAAGTTGAGACACCTGAGCTGGGACAGGTGCCATTAGGTGTGCAAGACTCATTCAAAATGCACTTTATGAAAGGATAAAATGAAAGATTAAACTCATACTATAAGAAATGCAGCTAAGGAGTGGGAGAAGTTGAGATAACTAAGGAAGAGGCCGAAGAGTCAGAGACTAAAAGAGAAACTGAGGGAGGGAAAATGACAAGAAATAGAGAATATATTCTTAGCACACACCCCTTTTTATTCTGGGTATGTTCTGGTACATCTAATAGCTCTGTAGTCTGCTGCAGTAGTTGTATGTAATTAAAAAAAAATCTGATTTAGATATCTTGTTTTACTTAATTTTTTATTCTCCCCTCTCCACCCGGAGCTAAAAGAGTTAACTGGACATGTGAGTGATGTCTGTGTCTAGACATGTAAAGTCTAGACACACTTGTATCCCTGTTTTTGAGTCACTGATGAACAAAAAGATTTTTGCGGTCCTTCCAACTTTGTCTTCAATAGCTAAGAAAGAAGATGTCCCAGCCTCAAACTATATGTTAATGTGGGTATGAGAAAGTATTTTTCTTGCTTACGCTTTTCCTTCTCTCTGCAGAAAAAGAGAATGCTGGATTTGGGAGTTTGTTTTCCTCAGATAGTCTGATACTTTGAGGTATTAGTAGGAATCCCACTGAGAGGGCTCAAAGGGAATATTGTAAAATACTGAAGAAGCCAATGGGCAGATAATAGTAGTGTTCATACAGAAAGCTCTCTGTGTGGTCTGTCAACTGGGTACCAAGTGCTCCCTGAGACTCACGTTGATTATGAAACTGCATCTTAAACACACAGGTTGCTGCCAAAAATAAAGCCCCACTATTCCTTGTACTCAGACTGCATTCCTTGCCCCTGTGCCAGTGTTGGCACGAATGAAGCCAGGTGGGCAGCCAGTTGACATGGTACAGCTCAAATGCCTGTTATGACTGGGGCTTTTTGCTGGCTTGGACTCCCTGCTTCAGCTGAGCACAAAGCTGTGTAGCCTCTAGCCGTGAAACTCTGGCATCAGAAGTGCCCAGGTGGGTACAGAGAGAAGATGCAAAGTACAGAGGTTTAGCAGCCTCTGCAATGGCACCTGTGTTACCCACAGTTTTTAGGGTGGCCAATGCTGAAAACACAAATGGTCTGTTTTTCCTGTAGGCTCCACCTGAGCTTTGCTGGGGGCTCTTTTGTTGCATGGGTAGTTCTGCAGGCTGAGTGTCTTCCTCCGACAGTGAGGAAGCTTGCTGGTTATGAAGTTAGAGGCAGTATTCCTTGTATATTACTACAAAGGTAAATCAAGTGATTAGCACCTAGGTCTGAAATCTGGGTTTAAGCTTTGCCCAGAAGAATGTTACTGCATCCACGGTTATGATGATGGTTGTGATGATGTATGCTCCTACATGGACCACAAGGCTTCCAAGAGTTTACTGCAGGGGCCTTTGCAATGTGCAGATGAGCCAGTTATGAGTTCTCTGTGGATTGCAAGAGCATTTCTTTACCTTTTGGGAAGCATGGTCCCAGAGGAGCTGGGAATTATGGGAACGCACTGGTAGCTTAGCTTTTTGTGAATTGGACAGCTTACCAAACTTCTTGGGATCTTTGTTCAGTTTTTACACAGTATCCAATAAGCCACCTGGTTTGCCTTGCAAATGCCACTACACCCTGGTTTGAGCTGATTTTGTGGAGATGACAGAATCCCTGGTACCTCCTATTGCTCTCAGTTTACCTTTTGTTAGAGCAGTGCAAGCTTGTGTTGATGTAAAGCAGACTTTGTCCCTTTATTGCTTTTCTGGGACTCTATCTAGTTTCAACCATCTTGTAATTGCACTTAAACATGTGTCAGATGGTTGTTGGTTTGGTTTTGTCATTTTGGTGTTGTTCTCCCGAGAAAGCTTGCTAGACTAGTGCACCAGGAGAGAGCCTTAAAGAAGCCACTCCTTTTGACAAGAGACAGGAATCTTGTTAGGACTATCTGAAAGCAAGGCTCAAATTAAGCAGTCTTGCCTTCTGCCTGTGCCACAAATACATAGAAGAATCTGAAGGACAAAGACTGTGGATTAAAATCTTAAATGGATAAGTGCTGAGCAAATCCTAGAATGGGTTAAGTCTTTCTAGCAGGCAATAGCTGATACCACAGCATCTGGGCTTGTGCACTACCTGGTCCTTTTGAAAGTCTTGAGGAACTGTTCATGCATTGCACTTTATTTTGGGAAGATCACCCCCTTGAAACCTTGCACATTACTTTGCCCAGAATTTCCACTGTGGTTCAGCAGTTGTATGATTAATAGCATACAAGAACTGGAAGTAAAGGGAGAAGCTATTACAGAGACGTAGGTGCGTATTATGTTTAAGCTAGGGCCTGAAGCTTGGTCATTTTGAAGTAATGCAGACTGTTCTCTTGTATGGGGCTACTTTTTCCTCCAAATATTTGGTGACTTAGTAGTCACTGATGCTTTATTATGTGTGTATTTGGCAGGGTAAGGATAAAAGCTCAAAGATACCTGGAAAACTTTAGCAGATGCATGAAAATTTTCCCTGGGGAGCCCAGCCAGACACTGTATCCAGACACAGGTGGTCAGACCAGGGAGCTAATGTGACTGGGGTATGAAAAGACATACCATAATTTGTAGGATGATATTCTGGCAGATCTTAGTGTCTCTGAGTTATTTCTAGCTTTGTCTTACTTGATGTGTGTTAATCATACTGATAAAGCAGTCAAAGGAGGAAGAACAGAATGTCTCTAGTCTGAATTACTATGCCTTAGATCTGCAGTATTCAATGTGTACCTGGAGTAATGAAATAAGAATACTTAATGGCTTTTTGATTAAGAGGCTGCAAAACAACAGGTGCAGATTTGCCAAGGAAACTTAAGAGATTTCTTGGATGTGATTTGTGCTTCTGGTCATTAAGTGATGTGAAAGTAGCTGCAGTCAGTCTTAACCCAAAAACCACTACTGCCCACAGGATAAAAAGGGAGCTTTAAAGAAGGCAAACAAATTATCTTCTGACTATTCCAGTTTCAATTTGTTTCAGAGAAGCTCCCATATGCCACTAACAAAGATAAGATATATTAAACAGCCTGTAACTTCTGCTGTACAAAAAGTGATTTCCACATTTCCAACTGATAAACTGAGAAGAGGAAACTCAGCAGATGTTTATATACCTGTTGCTATTAATTTTAAAACTAATGGTAACTGTTTATATGATTCATACAATAATAATGGTAGTAGTATTTTTTAGTCTTCTTTCTAACTCATAGGGAGAAACTGGAGCATGGGAGAGCAAATTTATAAACAAACCAAGTTACTCAAACTCTTGAATAAAAAAAGCGTAATATTCAAAAGAACTCACTGAGGTACAAATGCTGATTGCTTCAGGCTTCCTTGTTACAGCTGATGTGAGGGCTGCTAAATGTGAAATATTGCATAGGAGTGCAGTTACAGCAGTGATGATTTAAAAATACAAGCTAGATAAAGCTTGTAGAAAAGGACGATGTTGTTACACCTACTGCTTCAGGGTATGTGGGAGGAGAGCAGTAGATGAGATTAAGGTTTGAAAGCCATAAATCCTTGTGTTTCCTAATAAAGATTGGAAACATGGTAGATCATATTTTAGTTTCTGGTAGTAGATGGTAGCAGTACTTGGCATCCAGCTGTCCTCACTTCTCGTGTAAATAGACTAGTTATACTGGGAGAGAGTATTCTGCCCTCTTTGATCTCTCTACTGAGAAAGCCAATAAGATTTCCAGTTATGGTGGTGGATTTTGTGTGTGTGTGTGAGAGAGATGTAAACACCTGTTTATTTTCTGTAATGTCACCAGATGGTAAAGGTTTTTATCCATGCTGCTCCAGCTGGATTTGTACCAGTAAGTTGGAGGTGAAAGGTACCATATGGTACTGTTGATTCCCAAAGCATTCATTATTCCTAACATAATTTTCAACACCTTTTAGTGTTGACGTTTCTCTTTCATTAATGTCTGTGCTTATTTATGTGGGCAATGTTCAGATGAAGTGTAACTTAGAGTATTTGGGTTTTTACGTTAGTGTTCCTGAGACTCAGTGCCAACTAGAAAATTAATTGTCCTTGGAAAGCAAGTTGGGGTCTTCCATGAAATGAGTTGGTCACATCACTGCAGTGTCTGGTGGATATGGACTGCCACTGACAGCATCATCAGAGAGAAAAACTGCAAATTAGCATGATAACTTGGGAAGCAATATATGTTCTGGGGGATAATATCTAATTATTACTACCAAAAAACTGCTTTACTGTGAGCAATCATCAATGCTTACTGTCACTGCTGGCAAGAATATAGCAGACTGGCATGATGCTCTTCTGAGGTTCTGGGAGCAAGGACTTATTTAAAATATGGGGAGGACATTAAAGATTGGCTCTTGATGACTGCGTGAGTAGATTACAACTTTGGAGGGAGATGCTGTGGAAAAGATCTGTGCAGAAGGAGTTTATCTAGACCATGATAATTTGAGACTGTCCTGTGATCAGCTTTGGAGCTGTAGGATACACATAGGGATTGAATGGCTGGCTGTTCTTCAGACTAAGAAGTGTCCGGAGGGGGGTGTTCAGCCAGCTTTCTGCAGAAAGCACCCTGATTACAACACACAGCCTCTAGAATGGGACTGAAGATGATAAAATATCTAATGTGATCAATGTGATTAATGTGATTGTATCACCACTGAAACAGCTTCTGCTTCAGTACAGGTATTGCAGTGGTAGGTGCAAAACACTAGTGCTTGAATTGAGGTCATTTAACTGAACAGCACGCCTTCTGAGGAATGTTTTATATTTACTGTCAGCTCTGTCAGCATGTTAGTAAATACCATTTATGTATAAAGAAATGGAACCAGAAGCATTTAATCTTCAGAAACACCTTGCAGCAGATTGTTCTGTAATGTGTCAATATCTGAGTTGACAGGTGGCTTTTTAATAGTGATAGCTTAAGATTTCTGGCATGATTTAAATAAATAATTTCAAAGCAAGAAAAATGTCAAGGCTTATGCTGGCAGTTTGAGTAGGACTGCATTTATTCAGTCTTCCTTTAAGAAGCAAAGGTTGTACATGTAGTTAATGTCTTCTGCAGAGGAGTCAGCCATGAACCAGTTTCTATAATAAGCTATGAGAACTGCTCTCAAACCCTGAAACCAGAGAACACTTTTGTCATTGTGGTTCTGGCTGTCCAGGAGACACTGGAAGAAGTCTGTTTGGCAGCTGCAGTTTGTGCTACCATCCTTGACAGTGAGCAGTTCTCAGCACCCTTCCAGCCTGACCCTGCTTTTCCAGAGCTCTCTTGCTGATCAAGGCAGTGGATCAGCACTGACCAAGCCATCACTTGTGTGTCCTGGGAGCTCCCCTGTACAGGCCTGGGGCCAACTTTGCTGTGCACAAACTAGTGCTGGAAGCAACCTGGAGGACCTCATAGTTCCTGTATAATAGCTTACCCAAGAAGGCACTGAACTTCAGTCTGTGCTACCCTGCACAGGGTCTTTACATCTGGACCATTGCCCTGAATCAGGCTAAGTTAGTAGTCTTCTATTTTACTGTGATATTGACTGTTTGTGGTCATATTATATGGCAACTTTACTGAGATGGTAGTTGCTTGTCAGGCTGTGGTTGCTTTGGACTTTCTTGCTGATGCTCAGGAGAACCACATATGTCCATCCATATGGTATTTTGAAGGCAGCTGCAAATGAGATTTAGTCAGTTGGAATAAACCAAAAATGTAACTTGACTAGGCTGACACATCTCTTTTTGCTCCTTGGGATGGAGAATGAGACTTCTGATATGGCTTTTAGTACCATAAACAGTGCAGAAAGTGTAGTGTGATGTGCCTCACATCCACAGGTGTAGAGGTGCAGACTGTCAGCCATGCCATGAAATCAGAATGAATATGAGAAGGGCTTTATACCTCTGGCATCTTAAGTAGTTATCAATAAAACAAACCCCTATCTTAGTGAGTTCATTTAGTGCTTTTTAATTTTTAAAACCAAGACAAACAAAAAAACCCACTACACCTGCTTTGGAAAAAGCTCTTGCAATATTTTATTAGAGCAAGATTGAAAATGAAGGCACAGCTGGATTAGTAGGAGGACATTCTGTTCTCAGCCTCTGAACAAAGGAAGTGTAGAGTCAGAGTGGTATGTGGAAGCCACTGTGGATAAAACTTTTGCCATAGGGGCATGCAGGATTGAAGTTTGGAGAAAGGTGTCTGAGTATGCAGTAATTATTGATAAGGGATAATAAAAATAGAAAATTTTATTTTGAAAACTAAGGAAGGACAGCCTATATTTTGAAACAGTGTTTGATTATATGTTCATGGAAAAAAATGTGGAAAGGGAGAGAGATTTCAAATTGTGAACTTTGGCACTAGTAAGAAAGTTGAGTGCTCTTCCCCTCAGCCTGTCCTCCCCCATTTTGAAGGTATTCTTTGCCTTGGCTCTAGTTCATTTCAGAGTTCACTTCAGAGGTTAGGTTTTCTTAACTCTGATTTTAGCATGCTCTGTGTATGGAGAAACAGCAGATGTTTCACTGCACATAGCAAACAGACAAAGTTAAAATTACTATTTCTTAGAGTACCTCAGGTCCTGCAGGGGAAATGTCCCTCCAGGCTTCTCCCAAAGCTCAAGGAATTCATTTCCTTTCACTCCTCTTGTGAAAACACATCAGCCCTTTCTTCTGCCCTTGGTAAGAGCCTTTAAAAGCAGGGGTGGACAGGACTGCTTGCTTTTTGTTTCTAGTTTCTCTTAGACTTGTATCTGAGCTGTTGCTGCTGACCAGGAGTGTAGCCTAGCTTTGTCTTTTGTCTGTTTTCCCTGCCTTCTTTTGCTCCTTCTTCCTACCCTCAAAAGCATTCTGAAGTTGAATCCAATTCCCACAGATGTGGAGCAGTTAGTATTGCTGTTGCTAATGGACTGTTTTCTTCTTTAATTTGAACCAAGTTCTAGTCAGGCCCCTCCAAGCTGAAGCTCTTTGATAGTAACTAGAGTGAAGAAAGCTTGGAGTGGCAGAGTTTTGAGGCAAGCCCAGTGTAGATCAGAAGAAGTCCTGAAATGTGCAAGTAACAGCAGATGTGAGAGACAGCTGATGATGTTAGAAAATCCAATCACAGAGTAAGTAATTGTATTTTTCACTACCAGTTCTGTTTTTCAGAATTAATTACATGTGGGGTTTTGCATGGTCTTTCATTTAAAACTGGATAAATACTTTTGGGTTTCAAATTTGGCCCCTGAATACTGTTTGCTGATTGATCTCTGCTAGAGTTGAGGTTTTCCATTTTCCAGAGCAGAATGGGGACTGCACACTATGTCAAGAGGCTCAGTTAACTAGAGCTGTTTAAAAAATGTTCATGAGAGGTTCACTCAAGGGTTGAAAAATTCACATCTTTGGGTTTTTATATTACAGGGTTGAATAGGTCTCCTATTTTTAATGGGTTTTATTGTGGGTTTTTTTCCCCCTGTGATCTGCCAGCTCAAATTTTTCATGTTGTGAAATAATCTGCTTTTTGCACACAAGTAATTAAACAATGGGAAGTTTTGTTAAGTGTTTATGGAACATACTGGTCATCACAGCTAATCAGGTTTTTATATCATGACATGGGACATTGCAGTGCTCCATCTGGAGAGGAGCAGTTGATGGTTTACAAGTTTGTTCACAGGCAGATGAGAGTACTTGATACAAGACAGTTCTCAAATAGGTGCTGAGCAGTGAAGCTGCAGAACCTCAGTTATACTCGATCATGCACATCCCTTGCTAGCATTTCAGTAGTAAAATTTTCCATTTGGCCTCCACTGATAGATACACAGATACTTAATCCTTCCTCCCTGCTGATCTCTAGATGTGGCAGCAACTTGTTGCAGAGGGCCTGACTGGGCTAAATGGTCCCTACCCTTTGCAAAGCAATATTAAGGTTACTTAGCCAGGGGCAGCTTATTGACTTGAGTGTATATCAAATGATAGGCATGTTTCTCCTCTTCCTTTCATAAACAAAACCCTTTGAAATAATAACCTGTTAGTTTACTTCGTTTTTCCTAACATCACTTTATTCCTTCTTTCGTTTTTGGAGACTGCAAATAGTGGACTGGTTCTCTGCTTCAAAGGCCTTACCAGCAGATTCCACCTCCTTTTTTTTTTCTTGGCAGGTAAGGAAAAGTTCTTTTGTGCTTTGCTCTTTGAAAAATGTCAGTGGTGTCATATGGTGTACTGAGAGATGGCCCCAAAACACATCAGTCTTACTCTTAAGTCACATACCCAGTGATTTTGCTGTCTGTTAGCTTGGTGTATTTAGTGTTACATATCCCATCAGGACTTTACACATAATGCAAAAGATTTGCAAGGTCAATCTCTGCAGGTATGAAGATCTCAGTCACATCTCCTGCAAGCCTTGGGACAATATTTCAGTGTGGGATTATTTGGCTTGATGTTTTTTAAGCAGATATGGATGTGTTGACATTATAAATGCTACTGTGTTGGCAAGAAGAGCAAAGTGAGAACTCCATATGGAAGAGCTCTGTACCACCACACTCCCTTCCCATCATGGCTGTGGTTTTCCATTCATGCCTAAGGAGAGCAGGTAGAAAGAAAACTCTAAAAATAAGTGTGGAAAAAGTTGTGTTGATTTTTTTTTTTTTGTGGTATTTGTTTTGTTTTGATCAAAACTTTAAGAAGTAATAAAAGAAAAAAAAAGGTAAAAAAAAACAACGCTGTGCAGCAGCCTCTGGTTTACTGGAGAACTGTATAAAACACTTTTGTGGACCAAAAAATTCTAATCTTCCAATCTCAAACTAAGGACGGGAACAACAGTCACTGCCTTACTGAGCAGATGACGGGAACTGTGAACAGTGAACTGAGCCAGCAGTTACCTGTAGGTCATGCGCTGCTGCTGGAAGTGTTTTCTGTCCCACTCCCTTTCTGGGATGAGAGATCATATAATCACTGTGTAATCCCCTTAGGTGGAGCTGAGTGAATATCTTTGTAGCTGTCTCCCAAGACTAGATGAAAATCTTTCACTCTTGAGATTGCTTGCAGGCTCACTCTGAAAAATCTACCTCTTCGCTTGCCCTGTTTTATCCAGACACATGCCCGTGTTACTGCATAAAGTTTTGATGTGTGGCTGTATCTGTTATTGTTCCCGTTTTCATTTCTGTTCATGCTATGTCAGCCTGTCCAGAAAAGCATAGTTTCCCCATATGGTAATCAGCTGTGGAGATGCAATTGCAACTTCAGTTAGCACTAAGTCTGATTTGTGTTTAATATGAGATTTTTGAACAACATTTAAACCTTCAGTGATTCAAGACAGTATTTTTTTTTTGTTTTGATTGTATAAATGGAAACTGGGGGTCGGGTAGTGTCCCCTTATAAAAGGTCAGGCTTTAAGTGTAGTTTAGTCCAACTTATATATTTAGTACAGAAATGTAGTCTGTAGATGTGTTGATGGTAAAACCAATTTTAAATATAATAAATTGGGCTCTGTTACAGAAAATTCCAGTACTGATGGTATTTCTTGTTCTGAAAGCAATAAGAGTTGAAATCTGGTTTTGTGTTTAATTGGAAACACAGGAAAACTAACAGCGCAGGTTTGGAGGTGGTGTTCAGCTGACTCCTTCAGAACAGCTGTAGCACCTCAGGCAAGATGTCTTTTTAGTCCTGCAACGTGCTGCCATCCTCCAAGCAGAGCTGCCTTCCACTACTCTGTGTGGTGGGTGACCCAGCTAGGAGAGTGAGAAGCAGCGTGGGCAAGAGTCCAAAAAGACAGGAACTCAACTAGAATCCCTGGGGGTCATTAATAGTCTAGAGTAGGAGAGCCAATTAGTGTTGAACATGGCAATACCAAAACCTTCCCATTTGGACTGGCAAATTAAAAAAATTCCTGGCCCAGAAACAGCTTTGGAATTTTCAGTTGAGAAACAAAAGCAAATGGGTTGCTGTTACGTAGAACATAACACATCTGTTCCCAAACTGGATCAAGTAGTGGAAAGGCAGAAATACTGCTGGTGTTATAGTACACTACAAGTAAACAAAGTGCCATGAAAGTTCTGTGTGCTTTCTACTAATATTTAAACAGTAAGAACACATTTCCTGTGCTGTACACTGTCAGTCTGTGTCTGTCCTACAATGCTCACAGATGGATAAATTGGTAATGGTGAATATTTCTCTTTGTGTTTTAATAGGATGAGATGACTGTCTCTGCACTGAAGCTCTAGCACCTTAGCATGCCTGCTAAGGCTCCGTGTGCAGAGTGTTCAGACCCCTCTCATACTCCTTTCACAACATGGACCAATTCCAGCAGGTCTAATGAAGAACAGGAGTGAAAATCTTGATTGCTAAAGACTTTTTCCATTTCATCATTTAAGCTGTAAGTTCTTAAAAATCTAAAAAGTGTATTCATGCATTCTTGTTTAGAGGAGACAGGAGAAATTAATGATTTCAGCTATCTCTGAGGACCTGGAATCAAATTGCTACCCAGCAGTACATGAAGCTCACAGTCTGGAGTCTAACAGATTAGATACTCCGGTGCTCAATAAATTTTAGCATTTTGGTGGGCAAGGCTCTGTGCTTTGCTACAAAGCTACCAAATAAAAGACAAGCACGCAGTTCCTGAAATGCTGTTTGTCTTGAAACTCTGAACACTTGTCTTCTGTTTGAATTTCCTGGCCATGGTAGAATTCTACCACTGAGGACGGGTGCCTTGAGGTTTAAAAGGGAAGGCCTTGAGAGCCCCCAGAAATAGCATAGGCAGAACTTGTACCTAGTGGCTTTTGCAGTACATGTAGTCCAACATGAGCTGATGTACATTTGAGATCCTCTGTTAAAGGGGCAGCTGGTAATGTCCTGCTTGTTTTATTCTGCTTCAAGTCTTGAGGAGGGCTATACATGTTGATAGACTTGTCAGTGTTTATTAAACACTAACTGCTTTTTTCCTTGCTCTTATATTAAGCCAAGTCATTCAAACCTGCACTTTTTACTTTCAGCAATTGGAAAACTGTATGTTAACTTGTAACAGACTGGTAGCTTTGTACATTGAGATGGTTTGGGTTGGGCTTCGGTGGCTGAGGGGTTTTTTTTGTTAGGATATTTAGAGTTCTTTATCTCTGCCTTGGTTTGGGGAAGTATCAAAAAAAGTCATCCATTAAGTACTTGGCATGTTGCAAGTTACATCACCAAACAGTTCAGAAGAAGAGGTTTCAAGCAGAGGGAGTCAGTTTTGTTTTTAAGATTTCAAGATCATCTTA
This sequence comes from Margarornis squamiger, assembly GCA_035222235.1. Lineage (NCBI taxonomy): Eukaryota > Metazoa > Chordata > Aves > Passeriformes > Furnariidae > Margarornis > Margarornis squamiger. The sequence continues at coordinate 17,484,803 of JAWWTY010000001.1, forward strand.
GTAATTGACGTGTTTTGGGTCTTTGATTAGGGACAAAACATCTTCAAAATGGGAAAAAGGTTTCACTAAAAGCAAGCACTCAGGTATGTGCTTTCTAGCATAAATATTTAGACTCCAACCTTGCAAGTGTTAATGAACTACATTTGGCACTTTTGTTACCAAAGGAGTTTAACAGCTTAGCCAACTCTGTTAAAACAAACAAACAAACAAACCCAAACAAAACAAAAAACCAAACCAAACCAACAAACAAAAAAAAACCACCAAAGACTTTCTGGTCCTACTTGCATAAATGATCATGGTTAAGATGTCTTATCCATATCCAACTTATAGTCTCTACATGAATTTTATGGAAAAAATATTTTGGAAATAATTTTTTATTGTTATGAAAAGATACCATCATGTCCATATGTTTACACACACACACACAAAGAAAATATCACTGTATATACATTGAAATACCTCATACTCAGTGTAACCAAGCCTCTTCTCAGCTTGTGCATAGAAAATACTAAAAATACCTTTAAAACAAGCCTGATCCCAGCTGCCATCCATTGCTGCCCTGAGCAGGAGCAGCACCGAAGCTCCCAGGGCTGGCAGCTGAGCTGCACAGAAACAAGACACGAGCTGATGTCTACCCTGAGCTGAGCACTTCTCTGCTCTGATCACAGGCTCTGATGTCAGAGGGTGGCTCAGCTGTGCTGCTGCAGGGCCAGGAGGAGTGGGCTGTGCCTCAGAAACTCTGGACCAGCTGCTCTGACAGCCCTCGGGCCACCCAGTAGAATGGGGGCCTCTGTCTCATAACATCTGGTCACAACAGTGTTGAGCAGCACCATATTACCTACTGCTGTCTGGTGTTATTTTGGCTTATGCTGGTTTATATAAGCATTTCTTAGACAGATGTGTGGCTATGATACCCATCCCCTGCCACTCAAGGCAAGAAGGTACTACACCAGTGATCCAGTGAGGCTCTCCTGGACACATAGAGGAATTGCATTGAAATATTCAGTTGTAAGTTGCCTATAGATAACTAAGTAATTCTCACTATTAATAAAAGCACTCATAAAGTACTAAAGATACTAAGGTGGCTGTTGGCACATATGGGCCGAGAACTACAGACGTGGTGGAAATAAATAACTTGGCCATTTTTGCTTGAATAAGCTAATGTGATTGTAATTTGTGCCCTGACCCTGACAGCTGTGTTAATGCCTTAAACAAGAGACACTGGGTGACTGAACAGAGCCCCAGCACACCTTAACATGTAGTCAGAACTCTCTTCATA
>JAWWTY010000001.1:17486181-17589630 GCA_035222235.1 Margarornis squamiger
ATGCCTTAAACAAGAGACACTGGGTGACTGAACAGAGCCCCAGCACACCTTAACATGTAGTCAGAACTCTCTTCATAGCTTGAGGATAAAACTCCATTTCTGTACGTTGGAGGTCCCCATCTCAATTCAGATATTTTAAAATGCTTCAGGCCGACTTTTCCTGTTTAAGGAATTCTATGCTGACTTCCACTAAACTAGGAATAATCTCACTTTTTCCCTTCCCCATAGAAAAATTCTGCAACCTACCAATACTTAAGTACCACAGCCTGATTTTGAGAGGGAGCTCATGGAAGGCTATTGCCAATTCAGTAAAGAAAACGCAGGTATTAGTTGGCTCAATTCAACACTGAGTAAACACTAAATATAATATATATAAAAGGATGGGCACAAATGCCACTGTAGCATTTCATCATTAAAACTAGTCATCTTTCTATTTCAATGAATAAATCCACTATGAAAATAAGTGGTAAGGAAACACACAACAAATAAATAATGCATATTAACTTAGAAAATATGAAACCAATTATCTACATACAAAAAAGGTCAATGTTAGTCATTTAAGCCTCACAGAACATTTGTATGATAGAAGCCCTTCTGTGCTCCAGCTTGTGTGTGTGCCAAAAACAGCTGGAAAACCAACTCTCCTGGCTTTGAAGACCCTGTACTGCACTGCAGAAATACAGCCCTGCCTTGCCAATGCTCCCCGTGGGGTCACGGGCAGCAGGGAGAGCCTCAAGGGGCCTGCAGGCTCAGTGCTATCCTCTGTTTTGCTAATGCCAGGTGGCCAAACATACATCAGGCATCTGTACAGAAAGAAAATTTTTCCAGTGAGGTTATGTTTGTGTTGATAATGGGAATGCTTTAAAGTAATGCTAACATAATTCTAGCATGATAGTTCTCCCCTACAACTCATTCCCTTGCAAATCACATATTTCTTTCTACTAGTGTTTTGTACCCATGAAATCACTACTAGAACCTCCAGTGAGGGGATAAATGCCAGACAGGGATTTTCAATTTGCATTTTATTTTGGTTGTGCATGTATCTTCTCTTACCCGAGGAGATTTTTTTGCCTTTGTGTACAAAACTTTCACTGTCCATTTTGGAGGTAAAGAAAAATGAACTTTCATAACCTCTGCCACTTCTGTTCACCTCTTAAAAATGTCACTTTACACAGAAAAGCCAGAAGTAATTGAGATAAACAGACATCTGTACATTTTAGTCATTCATTTAGAAAACATCTGTATCCATCCATGCAATGTTAAGACTATAAGTAACTTTGCAGTTACATCTGAGCCCACTGCTGTGGCAACAAGGTAGTCTTTATCTCCCATGTGTATTCTATCGATTTCTTCTTCTCTTAAAGCAGCTTCCTGAAATGAAAAACAGAGAAGGAATGATTAAGCTCATCTCTTTCAAACATTGGATTTGAGGCTTATATTAGACAGCCCTTACTACTTTCCAGCTGTGGAAAATTCAGACGCTGATCCTTTTCAAGATGACAAAATGAACTACTGACATGGAACATTGTGAACTGCTGTTATTTTCAATTAAAAAAAAATTATAACTGAAGAGCTGGGAAAATAAGGGGTTTGCTACTGTAGCTATTTTTAACAGACTCCCAAGGAACTGTACTACAGTATCTTTCAAATTAACTCAGCAAGCTGTGATTTGCTGCTTGTTACAGTGAGAGTACAAGTCATGAGAGTATGTATGCTCATAATTAATTCCTTGACAACCTTTTTCATGCTTAGGTTTCATCAAAGCACACAGCTCAGATTGGTTAACTGTTTGGAATTGTAAACTTTCTATGATGGTAGGAGCCCACCATACCAGACAGGATTGTACTAGTGATCCGTCAGGTCTTGGTTACTTGCCAAGTCTTGAGAACTCAAGATAAACTAACAAGCTTTTTAAATTTCTACTTTAAATAGAACACTAGTCAATGAGAAACACATTAAAAGAGTTAAGAAGGTTCTATCTATGCTTTCAAGGACTTAAATTGGTGTCAGAGCATTAACATACTTTCTGGGGCTTTCTACTTTTAACACTGATTATTAAGGATTTTAAAAGGGTTGAGCCTCTTCAAAAATAGTGTTGAAATCTTAGCCTTTAGTGTCCCAGTACTTCTAGACCCTTAAAAAATACAGCAATGTAGTAAAGGCCATAGAGGAAAACATCAAAGCAGTTAGTGATCCAGACAAGACATTTCACTCACATTTGATGCTGCCTAACAAACTCTGCAAACTGACGATCCTTAGCGTAGAGCTCTATAATTCTAATTCTGTCTTGAATTTCCTAGAATACAAGAAACAGAATTGTAAGTACATAATAGAAATTAGAATACTACTGAAATAGCTGATTTCTGGGTTTTGGGAAATAAAGCTCCTATGCATTGCTACTTCAGGGAGTAGAGCTTGAAACTGAGCACTCCAATACTTTATGCCTAATTTTTAATTCTTTTTTTTTTTTTTTTTTTTTACATGAGGCACTTTATTTGAATTCAGTAATACTTCACTCTTAAATCAAAACCAGGGTTTGGGTAGAGTGTGTCATTTCAACAGGCTTTAACAAACCCTTTATCTCTCACAGATACTTTGCCTACCATTTCAGCTACATGATGGATTCACACCTCTCACAATTGCTAAAGGATATGTGGCTGGATCCAGGATGTAAATCCCTCCTCTTTAGCCTTCTAGAATAAACCTTAGATACTGTGTATTGAGGAAGAAAGCAGAAGGATATGATCTAACTTGCAGGTTACAGAAAGACCTAAACTTTAAAAAATACCCAAAACAAAAGAACACTGTGAAAAAACCTGGATGTACCAGAGTTTTTTTTTCACTGTGTAACTATTCTTACATAAGATAGTTGGCATTAAAAAGTAAAGGTTGTGTTGAGCAGTACATTAAACCTCCCCAACTTCCATGATGTCACTTAAAGAGTCAGCTCCTTTATTATGTGAAATTCATTACAGGTCAAAATGAACCCATTCCTTTCTCTACACCTCAAAGCAAGCAGGGAAAGAAAACCCTTCTGTCTTCTCTTAAATAGTTGCAGCAGTCATAGTTGCAATCTGTTCATCTAGAGCATAGACACTGGGGAAAGACTTGGGCCCACCTCTGAGGTTAGAAGTGGTACTTCTAAATGGAATAAGCTTACTGTTTACATGATCTTTCCCATGCCACTATGAAAACAAGGTCATTTACCTCCTTAGTAAGCTCACTGTTTTCATAAATGTGCCTGATCTCTTCACTGCTGTAGTCTGTGGATGTCTCTGCACTGGTAGAACTGTAGGACGTTAGCTGAGGATATCTCCGGTAATAATGGCTGTAGCCAGTCGTATCACTTTCATACATGGGGTTGTATTTAACTGCATTCTCAATGGACGAGAGGCTGTCACCCTGCCTGGGGGAGCAATAAACAAACTGTGAGCTTCTCTGCAGCCTGGAAGGGCAGCAGATAGACTAAGGAAGCCTGGCATTTGGAGGTGCCTGTACATCCTGTTGCTTGTCGACTGTGTGGTATAAGACTTACGACAGAATTATCTTTATTGTAGCCGATGTGTTCTAAAATATTAGATGGTGTCACTTACCCCTGTGAGTCCCCAGTGTCACTCTTTGTATACTGGTCTCGAAGGGTCCTGGCCAAGAAGAAGATGACAGCAGATGCCACAAGAAGGAATCCTGCCACAGAAGCAATTGCAATACCCACCACCAGTGGCTCGGACACATATTCTTCACAGTGCTCCCCTCTGTACCACCAGTTCTCTCCCACACGACACCTGCCACAAGGAAACACATGGAAATTAAGCACCAGCAAAAGCTTTGGTTATTGTATTTAACTTCCTGTTATGACATGACCTCAGTTAAGTCACCTCAATAAATACCTTTGCATTGCTCAACCAACAATTTTCTTTATTATTATAATTACAAACATTCTTTTTGGTGTAGAATCATAACAGTTTTGGTTGAAAGGGACTTTTGAAGGCCATCATCTAGTCCAAACCCCTGCAACGAGCAGGGACATCTTCAACTAGACTAGGATGCTCAGAGCCCAATCCAATCCAGGGGTGGGGTATCTACCACCTCTCTGGGCAACCTGTTCCAGTGCTTCTCCACATGCATTGTAAAAAATGTCTTCCTTATACCTAGTCTGAATCCACCCTCTTTCAGTTTAAAACTGTTACCCTTTGTCCTATTGTAACAGGCCCTGCTGAAGAGTTTGTCCTCTTTCTTATAAGCCCCCTTTAAATATTGAAAGGCCACAAGAGAGACTCCCAGAAGCCTTCTCTTCTCCAGGATGAACTATGCAATTACTGAATTGAATGAATGTAGGTAAAAGTCCATTTGTGATGGAAGAAGCCTGTAGTTTTTGCAATTTAGAGTGTCCTGTGATGTGTTAAAACTGGAAGGTGTTTAGACTAAGTAAAAGTCCTGCCTTGACTGAGCCTTGCCCGTGACACATCAAATACTGTAAAGGTAGAAAGCATCTTTATCATCTTGTAATGCAAATACAAATGAAGGTGTGTTAACTGAGCAGAATGTTTCTAGAGTAGTGAATTCCAAAATGGTTTCTTAAACAGATACACAAAATAACAGAAAGAAGTGTATGTCCAAGATTGTATTTTTGGAATAGTTGCCCAAACCAGTATTCAGTATTTCTGCTTTACTGTGGTTTTAAACATGAGAACTTTAATGTTAATACTAACTTTAAATATATCAGTAAAAATATTTGCATTATGTATGTTTAGGAGTTTTTACTATAAAAACTCAAGGGATTGTAAGGTGGTGTGACACTCACAGCAATGAACTGTATTGATAAGAAACAGCAGTAAATTAAGTCTTCTAAAATAATGATCTGAAATGGTTTCTGAAAGTAGCAAGCAATATTTCAATTTTTTTCAGAAAGTTCTTGATAAATACTGGCTGGAGCATGTAACAGTTTAGGTACTTACCTGCTTCTAATTAACAGTATTATACAAATATGATTACATTTATAATGCATCTGTGATAGCGTCCATTTTTACAGTTCTTAAAAGATTTTTTCCTTCCGTTAAATGCTATGATTCTGACTTGAGAGATGTTTTAGGTAAACTTCAAAAAAGAAAATCACATGAAATAACATAAATAATAATTACTAGTACTAGCATACTTCTTTGCAATAATTCTCTTAACTTTAGTTGATAGGTATATTTTGTTTTTAAAAATAGACTGTTACTTTGCTTGAAAAGAAAAAAATTAAGTGCAGTGTCAGCAACAGCATCAATTTGTCTATATCTTCTGCTAAGTCTTTTCCATTACCTGCAAAATACAGCAATCCTGTTCAGATGCATCTGTGTCTTTTTTTAAGCAAAAATTTGAACTATGGGTCCTGTGCCTTGAACTTTTTTATGAATTATGCGTGATTTTTCCCAAATGTCCCAAATTTATTTCTATAACTTTCTATTAACTGAGAGCATTATATTTAATATATTTCTTCTCTATCAGTCTGCCTTTCAGGTATGAATTTTTGTGATGGAATTAACTCTCATGTGTTATATGCCATTATCTAACACTTTGCTACTTGACAAAACCTCTGGAGACAAGTTTTGTCCACAAAGGTCAGTGAAAGTGATTTGAACAACTGAGTGTACAATAATTTTTCCTAGTTAGTTTCCTGATGTTTCTATTCTATTAATCCATTATTGTCTCATTTCTGATATACACACAGGAAAACTAACTTGGGACTTGCACACAGCAGCATACCATGAATGATAATTGCTATCTACTCACTTGTTATACATTATTGTACAGAATTTTAAACAAATCTTGTAGAATGCTACAACAGAGGAGACAATAAAAGGTTTTCATAAAGGAAGCACAACTTCAAACAGCAAGATGACCTACCTACAGATGGCCCCTTGCCCAGGGCTTATGTCACACTTCCCATCATTCAGGCAAAAGTTTGGTTGCAGGTCACAAATGCTGTTGCATGGCAGCCCGTCAATGCTCAGGTATCCAGGATTGCAGACACACTCAGCTTCTCCACTCCAGCGATTTACTAAGCACTCAGAGAATTCATTGCAGGCCTGGAACTTGCAGGGATCTGCTTGCTCACCTGACAACACACAGAGCAGAAAATATTAATGATAGAGGAGAACCTTAACTGAGGCAAAGTACTCGCTGTCCACTGCCATTTTCTCTCGCAGTCTCTTAGGTAATCCAGTGTGCACCTTTCCCAAGTAACAAAAGGTTTTGTTAAGGTGAACAAGCACTAGCAAGTATTCCTGTCTGCACAGTGCATGACAGCACAGCTAAGACCACCCAAGAAACCAATCAAAAAAAACCCAAGTATAAAGTGATCTTTTTCTTCCTGGAACATGCAGCACCTCATATGTTCTCTCTCTGCTGGAATTATTTTGCAAATGAGTAAAACACAGCTGAAGTCCAGTATTTCTTGTTATAGAAAGCCTAAGCAGCATATAGGGAAAGACAGTGGGACTTGGGGCACTCACCATCTGCTCTGAGGGGATTTGCTTTTTTGTCTGCAAGGAACATAAGCTTATAGCATTCAAGATATCTCAGTTGTGGCTGGCATACACCTAAATGATCAATATCAGATGATTTATGATGCTAATTAGACCATCTTTATAAGAGCGCTGCCTGAGAACAGCTACCATTTGCCAACAGGTCAGCACTCTTATTTTTCTCTAGCCTTAAAACAGGAAATATTATCAAGTTGCTGATATGGTAAACTACTGGCTAACTGGACAGAGAAAAAAACTTTCTCGTTGTATCAGAGGAGTGAACCAAGAGGGCCTGTAACTATTCAGTGCAATCAAGACCTTACCACAAACATGAGGCAGCAGCTGCTACCTGTGCAGATGCTCGCCTGGCAGCTAAACTGGCTACTGCCTGTCAGAGTAACTTCATGGAATAAGTTCAACCCACACATGAAGCTAAGCACAAGAGAGATGGGCATCACTGTTCTTCCTGAGCAGTCTGCTCCCTCACTCCCCAGGTAAAGTCCAGTGGCATTGTATAGGGTATTACATGAGTTAATTTGTCTCCATAATCCTATATGGATCCCCTACAACATGCTCTGTCTGGGTCCCACTTGAATTTTTATCTCTTTGGTTCCATAACAGATTTTTACTTGTTTGTTTGAACTCTGTGATTTCTAAAGTCCAGCCTGTGAAAATCAGTGGGCAGTCTCTGAGCTGCTGGGATTCTTAGTACTTAAAGCAGAAATTGTTCTAAATCCCTTGCTTTTAAACTGCATTTCCCTGCTGTCCTTACCTGATTCCACATCCAGGGAGTATTTATCGATGGCCAGGTTCATGGTGTGATATGCAGTGTTGCAGAAATCTTCCAGGATCATGTACACAGCGTTGGTGACATTCCGAGGCACAGGTTTGGCAAACTTCATTCGGCTGTTCACCACAATGCTGCCATTTCTGAAGTTCAGGATCTCCAGATTCTGGAATCCTGTCAGATTTGACTGAAGGTAGGGCACCAGCTGCAACACAGGGAATGTGATAGAAAAGCTGAATCTTTGAATCTCTCTCTATTCAAGCCAGTTGTACTGTTACTGCATCAGACAGTGGGAGTTTGAATTATTTTATCCAAATTCCACAAGAAGGGCATTAATCTTTACCCAGCTGAGGTCTGTGCTGGGAGCCTGCCAGGAGCCTGAGTACTTCAGGCAGTTCTTAAGATATACCAATTGTCAGGCAGTTTCTAAAAATTTACAATTCAGAAATACAGTTCTCAGGACATACATCGTGCTCTCCCTTGATCTAAACACTGGGAATTATGGCCATTTCACAGGGTTTTTCCTTCAAGCATGTCCCACTTTCCCCTCTCTGCTCTGTTCTCTTATCTCCCACAACAAATTGTTCATTTCAGTCAGAAGAGGTGAATTTTCCAGTTAAAATTTGGCGGTTAACACTGTATAACTCCTGTGAGGCTTCAGCTCAGTTAGGAACAGCTTATCTCCCTGAGCTACCTCTTAGGGTGGGTTGAATGTGTTGCAGAAAAGTTAACACATCACTAAAAAGTGAACTAAAAAGTTCCACTTTAGAGAGACTATTGACTGAATAAAAGACAAACATCCCTTCACCCTTTTCCAGGCAGAATTTTCCCATGGAGGGACACAAATAATATCTCTAAACACCGGTTTTGAGTTGCTCTCTGCAAGACAGATGATTAAATATCATTACAAACAATTTGCATCTCTCTAGTAATGGACATTTAGCAGAGAAGTGATTCTTACCAGTTCCAAGAATCGCTGTTCCAATGCTTTGTATTCAGGGGAGTTTTTATTAAACAGGTCCTCTGAAAACATCATGTTGGTAACCCTAAGACTGAAAAACACAACTAGAGCTCGGGATGGGACAGTACTGCTATAGTGAGTTTCATGTGTGGCCCAAGCCATACTGGCCATCTCTGTGGACTGGAGACGAGTTGTTAGCTCCATGTGACTTTCAGTCATTCTCCTTCCCTCCTCAGTCCACTCAGGAGAAAAGTGGACAGTGCTCATACGGTCCAGGTCTACTGAAACATCCAGGGCTCTTGTTGTTTCATCTCCCAGCTTTGTTGAGGCAGGCAATGATGTTGTGGATCCCACAGGAGGGAGACGCGATGGAAGCTCAGTGGTGCTTGTTGTTACTTTCACTGTTTCATAACTCACAGCAGTGCTGAAGCTCATGGAAACATGGTCTGTAAGATCCTGCCCAGCAAAGTCCTCTAGAACAGTGGTCTGATCTATTACAGAAGGAGCTGCAGTTGAAACTTGAGCAGCAGCTGGCGTTGCTAATTGCACTGTCTGGTCTAAGGAGCTTTCTAGTGTCCTGTCAGTAGGCCAAGCATCATCTGGTTTCTTCACTGCTAGTTCAGTAGTGTCCTGGCCCGCCAGTGGTGAATCCAGGGCTTGCTGCTCTTCTGTGGAAGCATCAGGCTTTACCATGGAAGGACCTGCAGTCAGGATAATTTCTGAAGAGCTTATATCCAAGTGTCCTATTGTAGCAGCTTCCATTACATCTGACTGCTTTACTGTGTATAGTTCTTCTGCCATTGTCCTGTCTTCCTCTGGATGTTCAGTTTCTTCAGAAATTATGTTCTGATCTACACTAGGCTCTTCAGGTTGCTCCATACTGACAGTCCCTGTAGATGTAAGGAGATGATCTTCCACAGACAGATCTGTATATTGTGGTGAGACAGACACCTCTCCAGGTGGCATGTCTACAGAGGTTTGATCCACTGAAGGCTCCAAAACCAAAGATGGTTTAACAAAAGAAGAATCGTACATGCCCAATGTTTCTGTCTGTATAGATGGTTCCACAGATGATGGCTCTTCTGTCTGTAACAGAGGTACTGGCGGAGTTGCAGTCTCTGGAAAGACAAATATTTCAGACTCATCAAGGAAATCTTTTATATTGACTATACCTTCATTCTCATCTTTGGAAGGATCATAATCTAATTTATTCCCAGAGTTAAGAATATAGTCTAAGATCATGCCTTCAGGAATATCCTCAGTTTTGATTAACAAAGACTCATTGTCATCTTCAAGCCAGCTATCAGGACCAGGGTAGAAAACTGGTTCCAGTGTTGCTTCTTCCCAAGGCCAGATACTTGATTCCATTTCTTTTCCTGAACCATCAAAAGCTGAACCAGACCCATCATCATAATTAACTCTATCTCCAAGAAACATATCAGTTTCGTCTTCCATAGGGGGTACTTCTAAGGGAAAAGGAATTTCTTCCACAGAGTCTGCAATGTCACTGCCCTCAGGACTACCTTGAGTTACTTCTTCCTTCTCAGTAGATACTATTTCTTTAATATCAGTCTCTATGACTGATGAAGAGGCCACTGTTGGTGCAGAAAGCAGAGGAGATGCATAATCATCTGTAGATAGAGATTCTTCAGGCACAAGGTGAGACGGGCTTGAAGGCAAAAGGTCTTCAGATAGTCCAGTATCTTCAATCACTAAAAATAAATTTCCAATTAGTTGTTGCTTACGATAAAAAGGGTTAAATTACATTAATTTTATTATCTGTAGATTTGTATTCCACGTTTCCCATAATATATCCTGGCCTTTGTATGCCAAGGTCAGATGAACCCCTGCTGACCTCTCCCACTTTCCATTCAGATATTGTATAGGCCAAGTCAAGATGTACAAAATCAATTCTATGAAATAAAAAAGTATCACGTGTGTATCATTTCCAGAAAGGATAAACAGGCATTGTTAGCTATTACAAGCACTTTACCTTGCTGTATAGTTCTTGAATACATGCACACAGGAAAGGTAAAAACCAGCAGAGAAAGAAATCAAATTTTTAGACCTTTCTGAAAAGACATTTTGGTGAGCTATAATTCGCTGAGTATCAGGAAACACTGGCATTCAAATTCAAACTTCAGTCAATGTCATTAACTTACCATCTAAAGAACTGGGGGCTGAAAACCATTCCAGAGAATCCTCGGAATCAGGCTCTAACACTGGTGCAGGGACCAAATGAGGAGTCTGATTCTCATCCTCTAAATTCAGCCCATCAGGCAAAGAAGTGATGTCAGCCTCTGAGAAGAGTGGAGCTTCAGGTGCCAAACCAGCCTCTGAGTCCACGTGTTCTGGTCTTGGCTGAATTTCATTGTCACTGGGCTGTTCACTGGCTGAAGTGGAATCTGGTTTGGTGTAATCAAAGGGCAAGGCATTGCTGACCGTTGATTCATCTGCTGAAGGACGTTCAGCTAAAAAGGTGCTGTCCTGGAACATAAACCCACTATTAATATTTTCACTATTACATGGGAACCATTGATTGTCTGCATTGGGCTGAACAAACAGAGGGTGTTAACAGGAGGCAGCAGCAAAGTCTCATACTACTGCCTCTGTGAGAGAGCGTTGCACAGCAGCAGGAGGGGCTAAACTGGGAGGATTGGCAAATATAGACTCTTTACTAATCACGTGCAATATGCATGTAAAATGCACATCCTTGTGGCATATATCATGGCTGGTCATGTCCATTAAAAAGGGGAGGGAGTCACTCAGACTGTTTGGAGTGCAGCATCACTTACAGTATTAAGAGATTTACCATCCACACCCAACCCCATATCCTTTCCTATACTTAAAAAATGAATCTGCCCATCTCTAATTAAATCAAAGATAAATTCTGTCTGCCTTTCTAAAACATGATGAGGTTTTAACTGCTATTGTTCATCAGCTACACAATGAATACAGTAATTATAATATTGCACTTACTAGATACATAAAACAGCATATTAACAGAGCTTGAATGTATGCATGCCCAGTGATCATTTATTAACATCTTTTAGTTTGTGGGCATGAGAATCCATGAGGGAAACAAAGACCATAATGTAAAGAAGAACATTTAGAACCTAGATTAATTTAGTCTCAAAGCCAAAGTCCCTGTGCAGAAAAAAAATCTATCAGCAGTAACTATGAACAACAAAGAGAATGCAGAATGAATTTGAGAATTGTTTGAAATGTGAAAAAATAATTTTTTACATCTCCAATTTACACACTGTTTACTTACTACTTCGCACCACAATCATTATTTGGTTTACAGTTAAAATAGCACATTTCATCTTTGAATATTAATCCACTATTATGGTGTCTGATGAGGGAAAGTCAATAAAGAGACTAAGTTATTTGGTCAAGGCTACGAAAGCAAGTTGCCAGCCTAAAATTCATCAATTAGTGCTCCACAAGGACACCTGCCCACATATCAATGATGTGCAGTAGACTGATACAGACCAAAAAGCCCATGGGATATGAAAAACTGCCAAGCAACTTCAAGAAGCAGCAATTTGCTAAGAACTAACCAACTGCTGATGGTGATGAGCAAAGTTAAGTGGGCAATAGACACAGCTTTCTCTAATATGTATTACACTTCAAAATAATTTCATCTGTTTCTGTAGCTCACCATTTCTATCAAATCTCTTTTTATTTGACTAGCAGGAACAAGAGGAAGAACTCAAATACTTTTCAATTTGAAATTTTACTCCTGGTTGAAATATGGGTGATTTAAATTTTCAGCTTCATTCAAACTGCATTTGAACATTTTGAAAAGAGGCCAGTTAAGGTTTGGTATTTTTATTAAATTACTTGTTTACCTGTATCAATCACATTTAAAAATGCCAGTTCTTATGCCACAACAGTCTCCTCACATTCTCTAATTTATATGGTAACAATCAGTTGAAAAGTATATATATTGTATAGACATGTGCTCCAGCAGTTATATTTTTTGGCAAAACTGACCACTATAAATAAAGCTGTAAAAACAGTTACTATACAAAATTAGAAACAAATTACACATATAAATTCCATAAAGAATGAATAAGGATTACCAGCAATAGCTTCTCAATACTTTTTTTTTTTATGTGAGCACTTAGTTGCCAGGGATTGCACTTCATCATTTATTCGAATGTGGACAGATGTTCCTATGGCAACTAACATTATTCAAAGATTCTTGTTACAGTGCAATATATTATATTAACAAGTTTAATATCATATTGGCAAGTCCTGTTTTTCACTAATGTCTTTTGAAAGGCTTACAAATGTGACAGATGACTTCAAATACAGAACCCCCTCCCTGATTTTCCACTTTCTACTGCCAGAAAGGCATTGTATTCAGAAAGCCAGAGCATTCTACCTGTTACAACTCAACAGAAATAACAAGAAAATATGGTTTTCAAAAACTAGGCTTGATTTTTGCTCTACTTTTTAAGAGAGCTGTAAAACTCAAAGAAAAGAATCATCTGCTAGCAATTAGATGGTGATGTCATGACAATCCCACATTATGTCATGAGTATGTATGATAATACACATCCAATTTATCCTCAAATCAGCTAAGAAGAATCATAGCAAAATTCTTTTCCATAGGTAGCAGTTCTTCTTAAGAATGTATACCTGAACCATAAAGATTTGACATCTGTGGAAGTAATTGAACAATTGTTTACTATTTAAGCATATTTATAATTTTCTTAAATTTATCTGAAGTTCCTTCCCAATTTATCTGTGTATTGCAGTTGTACACAGTTGGTTTGGAGATACATTCAATATCCTATACATAATTGAAGTTCTTGAGTGAAGGCATAGATTACTTTATTCATAGCCCATGATTAGAATGATATAACTTCCACAATTTTTTCTCATACATACTATTCCCTAAAATTTGGTTAAAATTTATTACTGCAAAGCTATTGCTACTCTAAAATCTTATTTTCTGCACATCTGCTGGATTATCTACAGATAGAATATAAAGATGGAAGAATTCTTTGTCTTACTAAAATAAACATCTGCAGTATTTTAAACTAACTAGGTAGCTCTAGTAGAGAGAAAGCCATTTTCTGAAAGTTAACTTAAATTCATGTTTATCCACACCACTTGTAAACCATTATGAAAAATCCATATGAATTTGTATTTTCGACATCAATGACTATTTTTTAAGACTCAGGGAAAGCTAGCATGACATTAAGGATATTACACCTCCGTCCATTCTAACGGTATTTGGGTTCTGTCAAGTGACTACAAACTTTGTTTATATAAAGCTTTCGAAAGTTGACTTGAAATTAGATGTATCTGTCACAACATTATGTCATAATGGACTTTGTGAGAACCTGCCATCCAGCACAAGTGGACCTGGATTTTATGGCACGATCTGAACTCATTTCTTCATGGCAGGCACATCTGTGTTGCACAACAGAGGGCAGAGCAGAAACCTACGGCCCAGACAATGCTCCACCAGAAGTTCTCACTACTGGCAGAACTAATTGACTTGATCTCAGCATGGCTGGCACCTAACTCAGTATCTCTGCTTAAAGTCCATTTGCACTGTACAGACATGGTCAGGGATACTGAGGCTCCTGCCCACTGGGGAACTTCAGTCTATGTCCTGGGTTCTTCCAGAGCTAATCAGAGGAGATCATTACAATTTCCCTGCCTGTTATTTTTCTGTTTCCATTAGGGGGGTGGATATAATTTTAAAACCAAGCTGAGACTTTTCTGTGAAAGCAATACAGTAAAAAAAGGAGCATATGAAACTTAGCATTGTATCTCTTTTAGCAGCCAGCTTTAGGGTTTATATGTATTTTTTGCTTTACAAAGAAAGGTAGGATAACGGAAGGAAGACTCATGTCTTTAGAGCAGTATACAGTCTAAATAAGATGATCACAGAAAACTGCTGTGCAGCACATACCAAAATTGTCATATGAGAGATTTCACCAGTTTTCACTTAATGTAGGGTGTGCCTTCATTGCCACTTATTCTGCATGTACAAGAAGATAGAGAAGTTCTGGGTGTTGGCTACAATTCCACCTTGCTAAGTTGTTCAAATGTGCGCAAAGGCCTCTGCTCAGAATCATACTCACATCGAACTCCGGGCGCTCCAGCACAACTGGATGCTCAGTAATCCAGGATGGGTCTTCTGATGTGGGGTGTAGTATTTCTTTCACTGTGAAAATATAAATACTTAGGGTCTGAAGGCTAACATAGCAGTGTGAGGAAGTTGTGTTGGAAGACTGACTGAAAAACCCTCTCTGGTCTCAGATTTGTGAGAAAAGTCTTTTCAAAAAGTTTGCCAGAGAGATTTTGTTTCTGGAAATGCCCCCAGATTACTGACAGGAAGTATGGAGGAAAGATGAGAACAGAGGAGTGACAGCCCTCTTTTGTCACCTTTAGAAGGATGATTGAATATTCGACAATAACCCAGGTATTTCCTTTGTGTTGCTTAAGGCCAACACAGGGTCACTAAGCTGAAGATCAGCTTGGTGCAATGTGCATCATATGAACCATCTTTTATTCCTGTTAATTTTTGGAAGCATTACTGATATTGCACAGCACAAACCCAAGTGTAAAAAAGGAGGCTAAGATGGTGGGTCAAAAAAGGGATGCTACTGCTAATCATTTGGCCTGGTTAAGATTAAAGCAAAGTAAACTATAACATAGTTGGGTTTGTTCTTTCTGTTCAGTTATTCAGAGGGCAGCTGAATAATTCACTGAGATTTATTTTATAAAAATTCAAACATGTGACACAGCAATGCATCGTAATACCCACCATTAGTAAGCTGGAGAGAGTCAGGGTCTAAAGACAAGGAAGTATTTTCAAGCAAAGCATTTTTCTGGAGGATTTCAGCAATATAATCTCTGAAATCACTGATGGTGTACACAACTGTTGGATTATCCTCTATGCCCATAAAGGAGTTGTCCTCCACCTTGTTGGAATGAAGGTTAATCAGGTCCCAGGTGGCATTGCTGATGGCTTTTCCATCAAATGTAACAGCATAGTGAACTTCTACCCCACTTCAGTTGGACAAAGGGAAAGAGAACACAGATGAGAAACGCCAGGTTTTCCAAAGTATATCACACACTACGATATTTTTTCCCAAGAACCTGTCCAATGCCCCTTTTAATATAAAAATATATGGCTTTAAAGGATTCTAAATAAAAACTATTTAATTCTTTTCACACTTGTGTCCGCCTGTGTTTTCCGCCACTGCCAATTTCTCAAGGAAAAGGCTACCAAAAGCTGACACCTAGTCTGGTCTCAGCCTTGTATTTCTGTAAGTGAACGGCAGGCAGACCACAAACAGTCCAAAATGCTGCCTTTTTGCCAGCATTAGTAATGGGCCCACCAGCATGCAGTGGTGAGGGTGATGATTTTAAGGTCATGACAATGATGGGAATGGTTCTGAGGTATGAAAACAGCCAGGAAAAGCAGGCTGTATATACTAGCAATCTACAGTAGCAAGTGAGAACCTTGATCACTGACACTGTGTAGTGTCAATCTGCTTGAAAGAATGTCTTTCATAGCAATAAAATGGTACTTTTTACAGCTTATTAATTGGGAACATTTATCTAGACTCATTTAATCATTTATTCTATAACTCGGTTTTGTATCTGTGTACAGCTTAGGTTTTTTCATTAACCCTCCATTTTCTTCATTTTCTTTTCCTGAATACATTTGGATGTCCTTTTCCACATGAGAGCATAGACAGCAATCCTATTTACCATGCACTGGGCATAAGCACAAGGGAGCTTTAGAATATATAACATATTTTGACTGTACACAGAACACAGCAAGAAAATTAAGTAATTTATGGAGCATTAGAAAAATGTGCTCTGAATACAGGTTTTTCTCATTCCACAGAGCTGAACTGGATTGCTAAAATAATTGTTCTGTTCAGAGAAGTCTTTGAAATCCCAGTGCCAGATACAAGAGACATAATCTGCAAACACACCCACTAAAACGAGGAGCCTGCTGAAGTTTTGCTGCTGCCTTTATCATTGAAATGAGTCCACCATAGGCTCACCACGGGCACTGACTGTCAGCAGAGGAAATAAAAAAAGGGCAGCAGTAATGAAAAGGCACAGCAAAGGTGGAGCAGAGCATGATCCTCAAACGTGACATTTAGATTTAATACAACTGTGCTGTCAGTTGCCTTTAATAATTCCTAACAAATAACTATAACACCATCGTGTGTCTGGAATGGCTAAACATCTGGTGCCTGGAACATAGCCTTTCTGAACAGCATCTTATCCTCCAGAAGTGCACAGTAGTAGGGGAAGGCTTTAAGTCACTACAGTTTGTGAAGAGATTTGTGTTATCTAAACTTTCTTCTAAAATTAGAATGCTCATTCTCTTTAAAATTGTTCATGGAAACTGGCTATGCCTTTGCTGAGATACACAGAAAAAAATAATACATCTAGGAAGTTAACGCTGCAGTCCCTTTTCTGTCTTTTGAAATTCTTATAATACTAAAGAAGGAAAATTTTGGATTCTTATCTCACATATATCTGATGTTTATGAAAGTTCTGGTAAAATGTGCAGCACCTCCACCCTTTAAGGTCCTAAGGCTACTGCCTTTGCTGGAGAACTGTGGTTTTCTTACCTACTTTAATTTTAGTAATAATATCATCCTATATCTATTCAAGACTTTCCTGCAAAGTATGAAGACCTTGAGTCATCGTTAACCCATTTTGTTTTCTTCATAAAAGAGACCCCTATACACAAGTTAACCCAGCAGCTGACTTGTGTTTAGGAAGACTTTCCCTGAGCAATTTTTTATTATTAGGACTTAAATAAGCAAATTAGGTTTCTCTTTAATCAAAACAGATCAGTTACTTGAAGTTTCTAATAGATCCCCTCACATAATATTTATGCTGGATAACTATCTTGCTCTGGAGCCAAAACTACAAACTCCCAAAAAAATGTCCTTCAGCTAAACATGTTTTTTCCATCTGTATTATGAAAATATCTATAAAAAAGTTGTCTTTACCTGTCTTCCTCGGTAGGGCTGAATATAAAAACAAAACAGAACAGCAAAACCTGTTAAATCAAAGTCATAATTTCCTTTAAGTCTTGTAATTTTAACAAATTTGCTTTGGTATTCTACTGGGCACACCAATTTGAAAACACATACATCAAAATACTTCTAAGTTGCATAGTTGTTCTACTACACAAATTATTCTGCTTTTAGTGGACTGAGATAGTTCCTGTTGTTGCCAAGGAATCAGCAGAGCATTGCCATCTCAGCTTATTGCAAATAATGTAGTTAAAGATCAAGGAGATAAAGGCTCACTAATTCTACCAAAAGGTTTAGTTTATAACCATGGGTTTTCATCATGCACAACAGAGCAGAGAGCTCTGGTGTTCTGCCAGAAATACCAGCCTTTTATTTGTCTTCCCAAATGAAACAAGAGCTTGCAAATGTATTAGGCTGCAAATACCAAGATGGAAGGTTTTGCTACCTTTCACGCTTAAAACTGGACACAGTCTAGAGTTCCAGCCACAAAACCTTTCTCACTCTAGCTGCTTTGGTACCTTCATGTGTTCTAGCCAAAATGTCCCAGGCACTAAATTCTAAGGAACATAGCTTACAGTCTCAAAGAAAACACATTTTAGATTAACTCATGAACAATATCCTTTGATTCTGAAAGTTCTATCCAGTCCATTAAAGAAAAATCACAATTTGTGATGTACCCCAAAACTCAGGCATCAGATGTTTGACACATTAACTTAGCAAATTATTTTAAAACATCATTCCAAAGCACAAATCAGTTTGAGTAAATTAGTCTTTAAAAAATACTTATAGGAATAAAGAGAGTTAAAGCATTGCATATCATTTATTAACTACTCACCCATCTTTGTTTTAATTCAAGACAGAAAGACCTTCATGTATTCTATACACCAACATTTAGAGTCAACCCAAATTAACCCCAATGAAGAAGTTGAAAAAGAAATTTAAATACAACACATTTTTCCAAAAAGGTTTCCGTGTTCTTCCTTGGAGAAGTAGTATCAGACACTAATATATCTTTTCATTTTATGAAAGTATCTTGAACGAGATGTCTTAAAATCACAGCAAACGTTTCATGTGAGATTCGCTGGTGGACGCCAGAAGGTAAAAAAACCCATGATACTTGTATTTACCTACAGTTCTATATTTTTATTTCAACTGATATATATAGAGGCACCAAATATTAAAGCACTTGTCCTTCAGTTAATACATCCAAGGAGCTCCCACACACATGCCCAACACTCTTCCAAGCATCATGTTAGCTCATTGCACCATGGTACATGAGCAGTTTCAATCATCACATATGAATCAGTATCTTTTTACCTGTAATCCAAAACATGGATGTTCTTGTATCCAGGTAGTCCTTCAAATACACTTTTAATCTATTTTGAGGGGAAAACAAAAAATTAACAAACCTTCACCCTACTTACATGATGAAAAATCAGGAAGTGTTTTCAACATTTTCCAAAAATATATCTGAGCTGTTATACATAATGGGAGACAAAAAGGTTGAATATTCTCTTTCGTTATGGAAGTGTAATTTTGGTGACATTGTTCCATTATTAGAAAAGGAAAAGGAAAAATAAAATACATGGAGAACAACATCCAGCATTCCCCAAGAACTGTACAGAAACATTCAAAGAGACTGCAGAGATCTCCATTGCCCATGGCAGACTGCATTCTTTTTCTGATTTATGCAGCACAAATCCTTCTCTGCCCAAAGAGTTTCCATTACCTCCCATTTTCAATACTTCTGGATTAAAATGCTCTGGACCTTAGCAACTTAAGCAAGTGGAGCAATGGCTTCCACAGGAAAGGGTCCTTTCAGACTCTGAAGAGGCATGAATGCATTACACAATGCAAAACACAGCTCATCTCCACTGTCCTAAACACACGAAGGGCTTGGGAGTGACCGGCAGTGCTAGTCAAAAAAGACAGCTGGGGACAGCAAAATGGCAGCACATCCATTCAATAGTCAACTGTGCTACATGAGACAAAACCAAGATCTAGGATATTGAAGGCTTATGCCGGTTTGGGGGATTTTTTTAGTTCCCAAAAGATCCTTGCCAGTTGAGGATTATTTTTTACTCTGCAAATTCTTGTTCCCCTCCCCAATATCCCTATTTTTATACTGTCTCTGGTGAGACTTAAACAATCAAAGTGCTGCCGACTCTCTTTTTTTCTAGAGCTTCTTTATTCAAGCTCAGAGAAAACCAGGCAAGGGATAAAAGGAGTGGAACATCCATGTGCCAGGTGGACTCTGTCCCATCTGACATTTCTTATACGCACACACACTATGGCATTGCTATTTGGCCACACAACTAGGAAAATTAAGATGTCTAGCCTACGCTAGCAACTTGTGACAGTTGTGGTGATGCTTTTTGGCTGCAGTGAAGAGTACATCTCTTTCCCATCTGGCCCAGGATCTGGCACAGGGTTAGCCCCAGTAAAAGGGATTCAACAGAGAACCCCAACTAAATGGGACAAAGAAGGAAGCAAAGCTATAGAAAAGATAAGCCTCATGATGAGTTGCCATATGGCACCCTAGATGCCTCTCCCAACAAAAAAGAAAGACAAACTCCTCGACCCAAGAAAATTATGGTAATAAAATTACCACCACTATAGACAAAATAAAATAAAAAAATTGGAAACAATAGGGAGAGCAAAATTAGGAGACAGCAGTATATTATCATACTTTAAGAATACATTTGTATATTGGTGGGCCAGTAACTTTATTTGTAGAGTACAAATTAAAACAATTAAAATAAATCTTTATTAAGTCATGGATTTAGGTGTAATTTATATGTATAATGCACCTATGTATCTTTCTTTGAAGTATTTGCCTAACAGTCTAAACCATAGTTCATTCCCACTGACTCCAATGGGATTTAAGCTTGTCTTGAAGAACTGGTTGAAGGGGTTTTAAAATGCGGTCACGTGAACTGCTGATTTTGAGTGTAAATGAGGAGCAAGAGTTGTCTTAGCAGCCTAGATTTCAGAGAGGCTCTCCCTGCAACACCAAGAGTTCATTCGAAGAAATGTTGCTTCTGAGCACAAATAACAAATGAATTCTGCTGTTTGCAACTTCTTCCCATCTCCCCATCTATCGCCTACTCTCTATAGACAGTAATTGTTAAGATATCCTCTATCCCATTTTAGTGCATGCACAAACAGGCAGATGCTGATGGACCTGTCTATTTGAGAGTGCTGGCAGGCTGGTTTGCCAAGACCCTCAAATTATCCTTTTCACTCCACAAAACAGCTAATTACAGAATAATTCAAACTGAAGACTTTATTAGAAAGCACTGAAACAAACTCTAGACAGACTGGTTACTAGAGAGATGTTAAATGTCTTTTTGAAATTTAAGATTTTTCAAGTCCTGCAACTTAAAAACTAAGTAAGATGCATCAGGAGGCAAGAAAGAGACTTGTCACTTCTCTATGAGTTTAAAAGCTCTACTGTAGTAACACTGATAGGAAGAGGTAATGAAAAATTCTGAAAGAATGCTAAGGTCTGAGCCAGCCCTGGTAGAAATAGGTCTTTAAAAGGACTAAAATAAGTGTAAATATTTTTTATTTATTAGAAACGTCTGGATTAGTTTCTTTTGCTAACACAAGGCAAAGTAAATTAAGGAAATCGGAAACGGGGGAAAGAGAATGAGAGAACAATCCCTCAGAAAGATCCTGTTTAGACTATGTCCCCATTCAGGGGCTCAGCATAATTTTCTGATCCTCCCAAAAGCATCCTTTGAACTTTATTGCCCACAAAAATTAAAGCGGGCTATTTCATGAGGATCACAAAAAGAAAACTGGGGTCTCTGGCAACTGGTATGCTATACACAATATACGGCACTCTGCTCCTTCAAAAAGGCAGCATATCAGACAGAATGGTGTATTTTCATAGTGGGTGAATATTTTCCAGCCTGCCTTAGGACAAGAAAAGCCCTAAGCTGGTTCTGCATGGCCCATGAGGAAAAAGTAGTCCTGACACCAATGCTTTGTGCTACTACTGCTTTGCAGAGCCAGCAAAAGGAAAAAGGAAGTTAGGGAAGGTAATCACCTGAGAAATGAATTGTTCAGACAGCAGTCGATGCTCTGCAGTAGCTGGGTCCTTCAGCTCCTCACTGTACTTTTCACCAACAATCAAAATGTTGAACTCAATCATCTGCTCAGTTACAGGTCTCACTAGCTTCTCATCTTGCTTCTTTATCTCATTATTGATCTGGAAGGGAAGGAAGAAGGGAGAAAGCAAGAGTTGATTTAAAGCCTTTTTTTAGTTTGTTTTGCCCTTTGAGTTTTTTGAGGAAACAAATCCTTTTACTCAAGAAAGACCCTATTACTACTTCTTGTGGATTTACTCCATATAAAAAGCATCCCCTATATATATATGTACAAGTGGTCTGCCATCTGTCAACACTACTCTATATCCTGGGTCCAAATATCTTTCTTAAGTGGGACAGAAACTTCTCCAGCTGTTGCAAACATGGACATTTCTCTGGCTCATGGTGGGACAGAAAACCTGAGCCCTGTATGGACAGGAACACCTCAAGGCACTATTGGTGGGCCACACAGTTGGTCATGGATATAACTTAATGACACATGAAAATTGCAGTGCAAAGCTCAGCATCCTCACTTGAGCCATCAGTGAACCTGTTTGCTTTGCACTGTAATGGAGTGCTCATGAAGCCTCAGGGACAGAGGCAGCAACTCATGAGGCAATCTACTAAGCAAGAGCATTTCTTGAGAATTCTCATATTGCAGATAATTCTATTTTCCATTTGAACACCTTCAGTGCAAGACCATCTAGCTGACCTCTGGTACCTACAGAAATCCAGTTGTGTGGAACATTTATGAGGCAATGTGAAGTACAACCGTGAATACTCAAACAGCTCACTTGAGCCCACTCAGCCTAGGCTGATTTACCCCAAATTTACTCATTTAGCAAGTGTACCCTTCCAAATTCTACATTTGGAACAACACCATGTGTTGTTCAGCCTCAGTCAGTGAAGGATCCCCCCAGACACAGAATGGGCAAAGGAAACCTGCAGGGACCTCTGCTAAGCTAAAGCAGTGGCCTTCAGCTGGTGGGTCTACAGCTGCCCAAGGAGCCCCATGGCAGTGGCTGTGCAATGCATCAGGGCAGCATGTAGCAGTCGTGGCTGCAACAGGCAGCAGGGAATGCCAAGTTTTAATCTAATTTGAATGACTGACCAACACAGGAAGAATGCTTTCTACTTAGTTCCCTAGTATTTTAAAACCAGCATACTGTTCCTTGCAGCATACTGAAAGACACAAGAAAAAATTCCCCAAAAGAGTGAGGTTTGTGGGGGAGGGAAGGGAAGGTTGGCTTAAGTTAACTTTAGCCAAAAGGCCAAATGTCTTTTGCTAGAGGTTTTGTCTTTGGCTATTTACATGTAGTTGTTACTTTTTCTCCATTAAAAAGGGAAAAAGAGAGCCAACAAAACAGACCTATTCAACGAAACTGCAGCACATGTTATGTATGGTTCAGGAAATGGAAAAACCTTTCTCCAGAAAGTTTATCTGCCACCAGTGAGCAACTTAAACATTGTTTAGGGACCCTCTAAAAATTTTTAGTTAAATTCTCTTCCTCCCACAACTCCATCCCTTTTTGACTGGATAACTTTTTTAAAGACCATAGCGACTGGTACACCACTTAAAGCTAGTTAGGATTTGAGATATACACACTTAGCAGGCATATATATACTGCTGTCATACAGCTGTTTGCAACAACATGTAGTTTAAATCATCTATCAGTCCCCCAAAACCTGGTACAGTCAACATATAAGTGTAAATGAGCTTTGCTCACTCTTGGTCTTGTAATCTGCAATGCATTTTGGCTGCACAGAGCGATGATGAGGTGTGATGTAACTGTATAGAGTGAAAACACTGTAGCAGCAGCAATCTATTTCTGGTTTCTTTCTGATTTACTGAGTGGTCCTATTCTCTGCTCCAGCAGAAATACTAGAGGCAGTTATGTTTCAAAAAAGAATAATGCTGTCCATGGGCCCAAACCACAAGTGTTCTTGGTACATAATTGAAAGCCAGACCCTGGACTTGAGTCAGAAGCTGTCTGCCTGTTTCATATTTGGTATTTATTCCAATATCAAAGTTCCAGTCATCCCTGAAAGCTCTAGAAGCAAGTACAGTTTGGCTCAGCTTTTTTCATGGCTGTACTGTTATGGAACAATGCCCAGTTAAACCCAGTACCATAAATCAGCTTCTACTTATATGCAGCATGTGAAACTTTGTAAGCCTCTCCGTAACCCTTTGAGAGTTTCATTTTTATAAGAAAACAAAAGCCAGCTGATTCATACCACTGGTTTGCAAAATTTTCTTCAGTCATGTAGGCCCACAAATACTGCAGTTGGATTCTAGAGTTGGGATTAAAATTTAAATCCAGAGGAGTTTTTTCCTGGAAGCAAACACTTCCCTGGGACCTATGTGGTGGTCAGCTCACTTCTACAGAAATGTTTTAACTACTGGGTATAGGCTTCCCTGTGTTGTGAGCTTTGTTTAAATATCACAGCCAAGGTGAGTTGTACGATGATAAATAGAAGTTCAGCTATATCAACAGAGGAAAAGGAGCAGAGAGTCAGCAAGGCTGTCCTTTAGAAGTTCCATGCCCTGGTTTTATGCAATGTTAGTTTCTGTTAACACATCACGCTAACAACACCTTTCAGTACTAGAAAAACATAAATTACCATAAACAATATCATTTAGGAAAGGCAACAGAATGCTGACTCCTGTGAAAAAAACCCCACTCACAGTGGTGTCTTCACCATCAATCTCCTGGATGGTACCACCCGCAGGACTCTCAATGGAGATCTCATGAGGGGGAGGAACATTGGCAGCTGCATCTGAGTTTGAAAGAGAACAGTATTATTTGGTTTGCTTTTGGGGTTGTTTGGGTTTTTTTGTTTGTTTGTTTTACCCATGTACATGTAGATACACAGAAGCAGTTCAGCAAACATAAACCAACAGTCAAATTTGACTTCTATTCCTGTCATCATGGCAGCAACAGCACAAGGAAACACCTGAAGAGCCTGGGGGAAAGTATCGAAAACACTAATCAGAATAAAATGCTAATGTTCTGCCTAAGCAGATGTATTTTTGGAAACACGAAATTAAGGGCAGTAAAAAGTGCACAGAACTAATTTCTAAAGTAGGATTTTCTTGATTCATACAATAACAAAATAATGTCAGCATATAACATGGTTTCCAGATTACAAACAGCATTATAGCAAAAATTCACAGCTCTTTCTGAAGTCCAAATACCATAAAATTTCTCAGTTTTCTAAGAATTCAGGCTCAGCCCTAACAGGAGTTATATGAAAACTGACCTCTCAGTGTGGTAACATCAGCATCCGAAGCTGGAGTTGGAGTCCCACTGTGGCCAGATAAAAATAAAATCAGAATCAGAAATTGAAGTTGGATATGTTGAGACAGAATTACTGGTTTTTTATATTTCTGTGTTTCTGGTGCCACACCAAAAACCATGCATACAGAAGTTTGTCATGGTACCGTTTTGCTGATAACTTCTTAAAAATTAGGCTTTGCAGTGTTTCAGTTATCTTCTGCAACTTGGATATTGGGTCACTTGCATCACACAACAACACACACCATGTACCTCTCTGGGTTGCTAACCCACTTATATTTCAACTGACTTGTAGTTGCACCCAAAAATACATTTTGCCTTCTAGCAGTTCTGTAAAGGAGACAAATGAGAAGACCAGAGAAAAAGATAACCTGTATTATTCTATAAAATGCTCAGTTTTTAAAATACTCCCCAGTGCATTAAAACACCATAACTGTATTGAAATCACTGCAAGAAGATGGGTTCTTTTTATAATTAATTTTATTCTGCTGATTTGGAAATCTTCAAAAGCCATCAGTTTCCAAATCCAATTATTGGATTCACACACACATGAAACAACTTGAGGCCAAATGTGGAAAACATTTCAGGTAAAAATCACATGAAGAGTGTCTGCCTGAAGGAAAACTAACAGCTTTGACATGGCTTTTACAGTAAACCCAGGCTCCTTGGAGCCAATTCTGTAAGCCCCAAGCAATTGTCAAGTTACCAAGAGTGGGAAACATGCTCTGACAGAAACAAGTCTTTCCTGGATGAAGGAAAAATTATTTTTCAGGTTTGAAAATCTTACAGCCCAAGCTGTAAGACTGGAAGATTAAGTGCTGGAGAGAACCTGAACTTCAGAAAATTATTGAAGTTTGTTGTATTGAGATATTTCGCTCACTTCTAAAGAAACTCCTTTTTTATTGGTGGTCATATTTGTGCCATAAAATAAGTATCGCAGCAAGTCTTCACTCTAATATGTGCAAGGTTGGCCATGGTTCCAAGCCTTGCCAGGCTTGATTTTTCATTCACATATTATATTACTGGTTTTGCAGTCTGTCCTCAAGCAAAATTCCGCTCAAACTTGATATAAATTTTGCCTCCTTCAGGATGTACAGTCAGTCTTTTCATCACTACAAAAACCAAAGGCTTCCAGCACCAGCCAGACAACTGGATTCAAGGTTACATATTACAGATACTAGGACACCAGCATACGGTCAAAGAAATGATAGTTTCATTGAGTTAAATATCTGAAACACTGTTTCTCCCCCTACCTCTCACACTCAAGACTTGCCAATAAACAGACCTGAAGTCAAACCTGACGAATTTTCTATTTAAGTCAAGAATCTTTTCACCCATCCTTTCTCAGAAATGTGAAAGGCTAATCCTGCACGTAACTATATTAAGTGTACCAAAATATAGTTCAAGGAATGTTAAACTGACAGGGTGCGATCTCCACAATTGTAAAATACTAGCAAAAAATAAAATAATCTCCAGACAAAGAAGAAAATTTTTATTCAAGAGTTTATACAGTACACTCATGTGTTTTCTTGAACAACTAAAGTCAGTGAGCAATATGCAATCTTTGAAATGTACAGTTATTTGTGTCTGCTTCCATCTCGTGGACACTGGTACCTGTTTTCAGCCAGCACAGCACAAAATAACTCTTTACCGATTCTTTGACAACCTTAGAAAATCTTAGAATAATTCCCAAGACTGGAAAATTTTACTAGCAAGCTTGCCACTCTTAAGGATATTTTCTTAAGAATGCTTGTTATATTTTAGACTGATTTAGTTTCCTTAATTGTCATCTTAGAACAACAATAAAAACTATTGCTCAATTATTAATCAGTTTGATGAAATATTTTCCAATATGCTCACCCAATTCCACAATGCATTTCTTTTACCAATTTCAATAGGAATTAGATTACAGTCTCACCAAAATACAGCATCAACAAAAAAGGCATTTTAGTGCATCATGTTTAATGTTCAGAAGTGAGTATGATTCTATTTTTAAGGAGAGGTGAAAGAGTCTGGTATTTTATTTCTTTCAAACAGATTAATGTAACTAGGGTCTGACTAAAAACTCAACAAAAGCAAAGCAATGAGCAGTAAAAACTCTGCTGCAGGATTTGCAATGTTCTATTCAGTTCAAATCTATACACAAAAATTAGCTGAGTCTTGTATCAACCCCCTTTTCTTTAGAAGGGGAGAATGAGAACCATTATTTGCTGTGGTAAGCTGTGATCTTAACCTGAGACTCACAGGTCTCGATCCAGCTGCCCGTGGGTTGCTGCCCAGGATACTTTGAGGAGCCTCCAGGCACTCCTGACCTCCAGCTTCTGCCACACAAGGCACAGGTCACCAATGGATCCCACATCATCCCTGCCAGCCTTCAGCATGTGCTGTAGCTCAGGGCATCTCAAAAGAACCAGAATTACTATCTTACCAACTGAGCACTCAATTCTGTGGTGAATTATGCTTGGTTAAGTACCAAACACCCCCCCAGCCTCTCTCTCATTCTCCCTGTCTCATAGAGACAGGGGAGAAAATAAGGTGAAAAGTTTCTGGGTTGAGATAAAGACAGAAAGATCACTTATCAATTACCTCCACAGGCAAATTAGATTAAGCTTGGGGAAAATTGATTTATTGAATATATAAGTACGTTTGAGTACTGAGAAACTGACAGACAATAGAACACTGCTTCCCCAGGCTCAGCTTCACTTCTGACTCCTCTACCCCGTGCATGCTCTTGGCAGGAACAGCAGTGCCTTCAGGAATGTGTACCTTCTCCAGCCTGAGCCCTCCCTCAGCTACAGGAAATACCTGTTTCGCCATGGTAGGGAACCTTTGACCTTGGCATTCCCTATGCTGCGGTTTCTCATTCTTTTTGTTCCCTCCTCCTCTCCCTGTGCCATGTTCTTGCCCTTTCTCACACAGGCTTTCCCTGAGGCACCACTTCCATGAGAGTAGGGCTCAGCCGTGCCCTGTGGTGGGTCTGTCAAAGCCAGCTGGAACCAACTCGGGGCACCCAGTCTCTCCTCACAGGAAACCCTCACTGACAGCACCTGAGCATCTGCACCCAGTAAGTTGTGTTGGCCAATATACCCACAAGATCAATTTTGACTAAGTTGCTTGAGTTTTTAAGGAAAAATCCTCAAAGTAGACAAGAAAAAACAGACAGAATCACAGAATATTTGCAGTTGAAAGAGACCCACAAGGATCATTGAGTCCAACTCTTTGCTCTGCACAGGACATCCCCAAGAATTACACTATGTGCCAGAGAGCATTTATCCAAACACTTCTTGAACTCTGTCAGGTTTGGTGCTGTGACCATTTCCCTGGGAAGTCTGTTCCAGTGCCCAAACACCCTCTGGGTGAAGAACTATTTCTAATATCCAACCTAAACCTTCCCTGGCACAGCCTCAAGCCATTCCTACAAGTCCTATCACTGGTCATCACAGATCAGTGCCTGTCTCTCCACTTCAACATCCTCAGAAGGGGAAGACCACAATGAGGTCTCCACTCAGTCTCCTCTTCTTGAGGCTGAACAGACAAAGTGACCTCAGTCACTTGTCATATGGCTTCCCCTCAAGGCCCTTCACCATCTTTGCTGCTCTCCTTTGGACAGTCTCTAATGGCTTAATGCCTTTTTTATATTGTGGTACCCAAAACTGTACAAAATATTCAAGGTGAGGCCACCCCAGTGCAGAGTAGGGAGGGACAATCCACTCCCTCAGTCGGCTGGTGATCGCCTGATGCTATCGTATAAATGTTGTGGTACCAATGCTATGGTATAAATCACACTTTCGAAGGAGGAGTTTGTAAATGGAAAAAGCTAAAATTAGCTTGCTAGAGTACTGCTAGATCAGATTACTGGTTATAGACACATCAGAATAAAGTTCTCCAAGTTTCAAAGGTCCCAGAGGACTCACTCTGTCACTGACTTCAACAAATAACAACTCTCCAACACTAATGTCACCATAGGCACCAGGTTAGGCATGTGGTGACAACCATAGACCAAGCCAGGCAATGGGGCAACCATAACTGTGCTGAAAAGCAAGGTGAGAGTAAGGCCACTGTCAAGGCGAGAGCTAAGGCTGCATAGCAAACCCATCTTCTTAAGCAGACATAGACCATGTCCTTTGTCAAGGCCTGGTGATATATTCTTACTGGCACCGAGGGGCTTTTAAATACAAGCCCTCAAGAGCGAATCAATTTTCTGACAAAATAACAGTGCACAGCTGGCTGGAAATTAAAAGCCAAGGGCTTAAACACCACCTAGTAAAACTGTAATCAATCTAACCAAACAAGACCAGTCA
Organism: Margarornis squamiger; assembly: GCA_035222235.1. Lineage (NCBI taxonomy): Eukaryota > Metazoa > Chordata > Aves > Passeriformes > Furnariidae > Margarornis > Margarornis squamiger. Next base: position 17,515,171 of record JAWWTY010000001.1, read on the forward strand.
CGTATCAAATTTGGTCAAGTTATCAGCTATCACTTTCTCAGGATGATAAAAATACTGTTTTAAGACACTGTGCTATAATCAACCTCACTTTATGCACAACAGTGTTTTTTCATTGCTTTACCAGAATGGTGAGGTTTGTTTTCTCTTGGCATGCATTTCTTTTAACCTTCTACTCCCCCTTAAAGTACTAATTTTTCAAACACCCACTTTATTAATCTCCTAAAAAAGCAGCAACAGTACTAGGGATCGCTAAGGAAATCACTCAATCACACGGCAATGCATACACTGATTTGTTTGAACACACCACTTTTCAAGGTAAACACAGATTCAAATTCCCCTTCAGTTACATCACTTAAAATATAAGGGAATTTTGTTGTTTGTTTGTTTGCCCCAGGATTAATCCAGGGCCCACACTTTATTTTTAACTCTACCTACACAACTTGTCACTCCAGGTGGAGGGACTGTATTCCAGTAAGAGTTATTTTGAATTTAAGACACAGACATATGAAATGTAATTTCTATTGTCCTACCTGCATGAGTGATGCCCTGGATCATCTTGGCTGAGCAGTAAGCAAAACATAAAAACATACACATATGTATGGAGAGGCAGGAAGGAATACACACAAGCAGATTGTCTAAGCACCAAAACGAACAACACTGCACTTGTGTTTCCTTGGCAGAAACAACCAGTTTCAGATCACACAGCTCTGTTAGACACCAGGATCTAGGCAGGCAGACAAAAGATCCGTAAGGGCCTCAGAAGTTGATCTGAAGCAAACAGTGCTTATGGAGAGCCTATACATATTAATACAGCAAGCACAGCTCACAATACTGCCTACATTCCCCTTTTTTCAAACCCCGTGGTACGTACTTCTGTGTGACATCAGTCATGTCAGGAGCCTCGACAGCTTCCAATCCACCAAACCACATACAGAGTTCCATTGACTCATAGCCAACTGTAGAGCCTAAACAGGTTCTTTATGTGCAGCCATACTGTGTCATTGAGGAGAAATAACAGTCTGGACCTGTCAAATGGGGCATCAGTGATACCATTTCACAATTCCCCATGAAATTCTATAAAGATGTTAGTTAGATTTTTGCCTACATTTCTCCTCAAGATTAATCCCTCAGGTTTAATTCAAGGTTTAACGCCATGGTTGAAGAAGGTAATATCTTCAGATTTGTACTAGATGTTCTGGACATTCATCAGTTTATCAATTATTTATAACACTATTTATCAATTTGAATGTTCTAAAGTCTAATTTGTTATGTCAAGCATTTATTTCTCTTGAAGAATATTACTTCAGTGCTCATATTGCACAAAGAAGGGAAAAATCATTTTATTGTCTGATTTTCTCATTTTTAAATATTTTAATCACACAGCCTTGAACTAACTAAATATGCAATTTAAGAAGCATTTTTATTCAAGTTCAGAATGCAAGACTGAGCCTTGTATTCAGATTCTTTTATTTTCAAATAGTACCTACATTTGTCTTACCTTTCATTTAGGTAGTTCTTGAATTTTGATCTCTTTTGGTTTTAATTAAAGCATGACAAACCTTTCATATTTGCTAGCAGACAGTAGGGAGCACAAAAGAAAATACGCAACTGAAAAGGAACAGTGTGGAGTTCTTCACATACGATAAAGCTGTGCAGATGATAAAATCTTCCTGAAACAAGCAATATCATTGCCAAGTCCACATGCAAACAGTAAAGACGCTCAGGTACATTTCTACTTCACTGCAGGCAGAACTGCTGAACTGATGAAATGATCCCAGCACAGAAGACAAACTCTTTCTTCCCTCAAGCACATTTAGATAAAGAGTAGAAAATCTGAGTTGATACATCAACCACCTTTGCTGCCACCACTGATGAAACAGGAATGCTAAATTTGCCGATTTACTTGAAGGCAGAGAACATGAAGAGGAAAAGGAGGTCTGGACATGATTGACTGTGACTATTTTTAGTGAGTTCAGAATCAGCAAGTACCATCAGAAAAGATACATGCCTCTATTTATTTAATTTGATATTAAGAGCTGTTTCTGAAGAAGTGAAAGAGTACTGCATAATATTCATCCTTTTCAGCTATCCCATTATGCTCTTTATCTTTTCCTCAGTATATTATTGTGCTTACAGAAATCAAGCAACATTATGACACAACAACTCTAGTTTTCTGCTGCAACAGTTCTGTGCTACTCCTTTGTCTTCAGCTGATTCTCAAGATCTGACTTTTGACCCCCCCCAGGAATTAGACAAAAGGACTGTCCTATTGTCATGGGACACACTCCAACATTAAGAGATAGAATTTCATTATGTAAAGTTCCAATGGCCTACTGAATAAAGCAATCATTTAAAGTCTTTAGCTCATGTAGTGCTTCCACACTTCCAGCTGGGGCAAAACCTCCACAATGTCCACTGGGCTGCTGTGTACACATCTGGACTGTGTCCCATATATCACTTTTCCTTTTGAGGTTTTCTCCTCAGTGTTACTCAGTTTAATCCCTCAGTTGCTTAAAAGGCTAGGGTAGCAGAGCATTTAACCTATGTGAATGTGTGCACTAACCTTACGGGAAGAAACTTTCATCCTGCTCTTACGTAATTGTCAGTAATGCCGGATTGAGAGTTATTCTGGGAACTAAATTACAAGAGAACAAGACACCTTTCTGTAGGCTACATTAAAACTATCCTAGCATTGAACTAGCTGAGATCAGCTTTGTCCAGCTAGAGAGACACAGTATGGACATCTAGGTAGGATTATATGAGTTGTATTAAAGTATTTAAGTCACAGCTTCAATTCTATAGCTGTTTATAGGTTTCAGCACAATTTTGATCTGATCTAGAAATGCAGTATAGTTAAAATGATCAAACAGATATCAAGGGCCTGTCTTCCATTCCAGAGCAGCCCCAAATTAAAAAATTGTTTCAAAGCTACTGCAAAATTTCCTGTTCTTTAGTGGGAAAACAGACCAAGAAATATGCCTAGTGCTAGACCTCCAAATTGAAGTGATTGCTTCTGCACAGTTATCAGAGACAATAGAGATCACCAGAGGACAAGGCAGAGAGTCCTGCTAGACCCCCACTTCGAGGCATCTAGAGTAGCCTGTCCTTCCCTGGCAGTCAGGGCATCTCACCTGAACATCTCATCTGGATGTCTAAATATTTATCGTCCTCTGAATATCTAGATATTTAGGATAGGCCTGCCATCCCCTGAGACAAGACCAGAACAGTTGCCCATACTGACACAGCTGGGTGGCAAGTCAGTCCCATTCAAATCCCAGCATTGCTCTGCACTGGACCAGCCTCTCTCTGCACATGCCAGCAGGTGAGGACAACAATGCCCAGGAAATGGCAGAACTGCACTCACCTCTCCTTCTGTGCAGGAGGGACTTGACACGGGATTTCCCACACTGTGCCTTAGAGGCTGGTGGTCATCCTGGGTTGGGTACTTAACTCTAACTGCTTACAGGACATTTTTAAAATATCTTCATTTTATTCTGATGTATAGTGGGAGGTCTAGTTAATTTTGCTGGAAATAACATTGGCTGTTGGCAGTACTGAGATGGCTCACTTACTCCTCTTGATGGGAGACATATGAAATTAGATGAGACATCTTCTACCCACAACAGACAACCATGGCTTTGTTTTTTAAACAACTCTGACTTACAAACTTCACATCTTAAACCATGAATGCTCTAAGATATCCAGAATGCTCATAGAATAAGTTTGGATTTTTTTAATATTGCCAAAATAATTTATATCAATTTCTTTCTGAAGCTTCATTACCCAGAGCAAATCTACCAGTTTCTCTCACTTCTTCAGTCCTCTATCACACTCTTTATGCTATAAACCTCTACAATTTCCAAGCACAAGACAAACAACAACTTTTAGAGCAAAAGACATAGCAAAATGAAAGTTTAAAATGATGGTGATTATAAAGATCCCACCCTAAAGCTATAAACAATCTGAAGCAATATATACTGGGATAAAAGCAGTGTATTTTTGCCAAAGATGCAATACAGCCCAGAGTGAATTGCATAAAGTTTGCCAATTGCCTACTGAAACCCCTTTATTGCCTGCCACAATGCACTTAATAAGATGGTTTTTTATACATCAGTCACTCTGATCCACCTTGCAAACACTGGGCTTTTTGCATTGTTCTGATGTTTAGCCCTGTGGACACAGTGATTCTAAATTCATTAGCATTGACTCCAATTCCTCTTGTGTATCTCTACATTTACTAGATTTCCTGAATTATCGCACAGAGGAATGCAGTAGGTTTTCAGACTCAAACTTCTTCAGAACAGACAATGCTACCCAGTTGACCTGGAGGCTTTATTTAGGGAGTGCTCTTGTCAAAAGAGAATTCAGCTCCACAGGACAGAGAGAAACCAATCATGTATGAAATCATTATGAGGGTACCTAATTTGGGAAGCTGAGGGTTTTTTTAGAATTCTGTTAAGTGATTACTCTTCCCAGTAAATTAATTACTCATATTTATCATAGCTTTATGTGGCCTGTAAAGCAGGGAATTGAACATGCCAGTTTTTCAGGTGAGTTCAGCACCAGGTTGTTTGGGTTTGAATTGCCCTAAAAATAACAGCTTAGATTAAGTCATGAGTAGGAATGAAGAAATAATATCTTGAACTATTTTCAGAATACATCTCTCAGAGGTTATTTTTAAAAGAGCATTAAAAACATTCCTTTTTTTTTTTTTTTTTTTGACAATGACCAGAACTACCTGAAAGCCTTTGGGAAAGATTTGTAGGATAACGAGAACGCTAACACAAGTAACTATGGACACATCTCTTTCCCAAAATAGATTTCCCCCACTAAACCTCTTCAGGTAAATAGCCTGCATCTGCGCCTGACAGTCTGATGGCCAACAAGGTGATGACATACTTAAGCAGAAGTACAAGCCCCAGATTGGCTGAGATATTTTGAGCATGCCAAGCACGCCAAGACACAGGTTCACATGCAAGAACTATCAGATTTCTTCACTGTACTTTCTATATGCCTTTTTGCACAAAGGTGAATTTTGTTCATCTTCAGTGCACAAATCAACTCCAACAGCAGCAAGAACCAGAGAAATTACCTACCAGGAGCCTTTAAAAAGGGAAAATTACTTACCCACATGCCCAATCAGTGCAGGAGCTGACAAGAAAAAGACAAAAAGAGTTACAAAATGTCACAACTCCTGTTGTTATTTCCAGAGAGAATAAAATGCAAGAACACAGATACTCACCTGCCCATTACTTCCTTTGTATAGGACAGTTTCTGGAAAACAAACAAACAAATCCTAAGTATATTTGAGTAACACAAGGTGAAAAGAATTGAAATGTATTTTATACCACTTCATTTCTTCCTCTGTGCTGAAATAATTCTATTCCCTGTATTTTCATCTGTTAAGTTCAACATTTGTTAACAAAGTCCCCACTGAAAAGAAAATATGTCAAACATTTTCAAAATACAACTGAAACTCAATGTCAGACACTCTAAAGGTTTTTTCAGTGATGCTCTGCATTTCTGAATTGTGCTGCATTATTCTGCAGGTGCAGCATTCTCTCACCTTAGAGGAGGCCAGCAACAAGACCCTTTTAAGAATGCAGTCTTCAGAAATACAATATTGCTTCTGCTATTTGTCTATAGATTTAAAACCACCTTTTGAAAGTACAGTTAAAGTGACACAGGAGGATTAATCTGGTGACTTTATTTATGGTTATACAAGTGACAGATGACATTTTTTCATGTACTAATGTATAAAGACTCAGCAGGAGTATACAGTTCATATTTTTTTCATCAAAATTCTTGTGGCATTAGTGCCATTGGTTCTAGATAAGAGTCATGGGAGATTCTGTGAGAACACCACAGGAGGTGGAGGAGGTCCTCAGCAGTTTGCAGCATAACAGCTGTTGAGAAATAATGCTGTATCCTGCTGCTGTACCAATGGGAACAGAATATAAAATACTTAAATTATTGTCCAGCCACCAAACTCCCGCTTCTCTGTTTTAGTGTGAGGTGGAGGGATTGTTTGACAGAGTGTTTATTGAGCTGGCTTTCTTTATATAATCAATGCAGATATATTCTTCAGTAAAAACAACACAAAGTGGATCAACTCAAGCATCTTCTTTGAAATCAAAATACAATAAACTTAACACATGCTATTTCTACTTTCAAAACCTCTGCAAAACGCCCATCCTTATTCAGTGACTGTCACGCTAAGCTACCCTGATGATTCTTCTTGTGAAGGGGAGGTGAAAAGGCAAAAGAGACTTTCTGAGTAGGTTAGCTTGCTCATTCTCTTCACCTGTATTTCTAGGGAAGTGTAGAAATTCAGTCATTGATTTGGAGCTGTGCCAACAGCTACCCTTCTCTTCTTTCCAGAACATCTGTGGATGTTAAGTGCGATCACACCTAGAATGGCAGTCAGCGTAGATACCAGCCTGAGGAGGGCTTGCCAAAATACTTAGTTCAGTCAGTCTGGTTTTTAGCATGTTTTTGACCAACCTTTGTTGTACAAGTCAATTAAATCCATTTGAAGACACTTCAGTATGAAAAACTAAGACACAGTGAGACTAGTTTTAAGTGACAAACACAGAAACTAGGTAGACTACAGTGAAATATCCAACTTGTGGCCACTAAAGCTGTAACGGGCTTTGGATAGGTTTTTTTTAAGAGATCATTACACTGCTCTATACAGTGCTTATACTCAGCTCTAGTGCAGCGGGATCTACAAAAAACAGACTGATTCCGTCTCTACAAGATTTTGGAAAATTGTCTATAAGTACTAGCTCATACAGTAAAAAGTGTTTGTTCATTAGAGAAAGAGTCTTTCTTCCACAGTCTCTCAGTCAGGACAGTTTATGGGTGCTATTAAGAACAATCCCAGTTATTACAGGCCTCACACATCTTTTCAATACTACCCAATAGTCCATACCCAGCAGCTTTATTCACTGGGCCCCGGGGCCACTGACAGCAGAGGTCAGTGTAATCCTGATCCCTTCACAGAGCAAGGGAGTAGGGACAACCCACTGAGGAATACCTGAGTGAAAACTCTGTTGCTGGGTACCCTGAGGAGCTGGGGGGCTCCCACATTTCCTGAGCCTGGATCCCTGGACTTAACCAATATGTCTTGTTATTTCCAAATCATCTACTCAATAAATTATAAGATGAACTTAAAAGAACCAAACCTGAACTGTCAAATTACTATTTTAATGGCCAAGACCTGGAATAACAAACACTACTCATTGTCTCCACATCTATGTTTTTAAAATGGCATCAAATTACTAATTTCTGGAATAAACTAGCACAGCCTAATGCTGTGTGATTGCCTTTGAATGAAAGCCTCTGTGTAGGTGTAGGGTACCTGGACTATTCTTTAATTCACGTAGTTCAGAACAGAATATTCTCTCTTCATCAGAAGCCACATATTTCTTGAAATAAAAAAAACTTTAAAGGACTACATGCTTTAAATGACTGTACTTTTCACCATGCTTTCTCAGACAAAATATCCCACTGCAAAATAACAGCAAAAACTCTCACCTTATATTTTGTTGCTATATAATGCTGCAAAGCTATTGCAAAAGCAACAACAACAAATGCATAAACTTTAAATTACAAATGAGTTCATCAAAGAATGACCTGTCACCCATCAAAACCCACATGCCAATGCAAAGCTTGGACACAGATGATTACCACCTTGCAGCTTTATGCCACAGCTAAAATCTTAGGTTTTACAGTAAATTAAAAGAAAAGTATGATCTCAATACCCAGTCTTCAGTTCCTTACAGTCTACAGAGGACTGAAAAACAGATTCACACAGTTTGCATCAGTCCTACAGACTAAAGTACATTACTAGCTTTTTATAATGTTAAATGTAGAGGTTTTTTCAACAGAGGATGTGAAAATGAAGCATCCTTTATTGCTAAACTAACATGGTCTGCAATAGTTTGTAGTGTGACTGTCTTCCTGCATTAAACATGCAATTTGAATTCCAGTCTGGGGTGGGGGCAAACAGTGGGACATTTGAACTTCATTGCAAACAGGCACATTTTCCCCCTAATTAGAAGCCACAGGCTCTAGAGTTCTAGTATTCACTTGGTTTCTCATTTAGTACAAAATGGCCTTTGCCAAGACACCTCACTTCCCTGACTCAGTTCCTGGAAACACACCTACTGCACATGGACCTGAAAAGACTATTTAACATCTTTACCCTCTGAATACTTGAAATGATCTATAAATAACTCTACATAACAGCAGCAGCCACACCAAGGCTCAAGGGGAGCTTTTACTATGTGAAGGTACCTCTGGCAGATGCTTTGTACAAAATTGGTTCTCTTCCTAATATCATTATTATACCAGTCCTTCTAAAGCTGGGAGTTGAGTTTTGCATCAGTTGCACTAGTGCTCCCCTTTCTCAACAGTTACTTTTATATAATGCTAAATTCTCACAAATTAATACTAGTCCAGGGCATTAAATACAGGCTACCACAGTATCACAAATCACAGACTGTACCAACTGGATGAGCTTTTGTGAATTTATGAACTCAGAGAAAAGTAATCATATAGGATACTCTTGCCTGATCCGAACAGACAGTTGTTATGCACAGAAGACAAAATATCTTGGAGGTAATCTCAGGCAGGAGAATAAGGTGGAGGAAATGTCAAGGGGATCTGAAATAATCTCATATTAGTTTAATCCCATCTGTGTAGGACTGTACCAAGCATATTTGATTTCACCCACCCATATACACCATTTACAACAGGAAGGTCATACCAAGAAGTGATTCTTGGCAGAGATCCCCCAGCATGGTGCATGGCAGAATGATGCTCTCATGAAGACAAGGCCACAGCACTGGAGGTAATTCAAGGAAATGAATCGCAATGTCCAGAAGTGAAGCTACAGGGAAAGGATGGGCAGCAGTGCTCCAAGGCAAAAGAGGAAAGATAGCAGGGATAGCTTAGCAGAAGAGATATTGTTTTAACCATGTTCAACTTGAAATGAAGGCTAGAGATCCACGGAAAGGTGTCAGAAACAAACTAAGGCTCCAGTCTGTGCAGGAGGAATCAGCTCCACAGCAGAGGTGAACTCTCAACATAGAAATGATTCTTCAGTGTGTGTTAGGCAGTGTTATCTAGAAACAAAGAGCAACATACAGAAAATGAGGAAGAACTAGAGAATTGCAAAGTAAAGGAGATGATCAGACAAGGATGATGAGGATGAAGCATCAGTTCTGAGGTCTGCCTGGAAAGAGATGAGCACAGGTTTCATGGCTGACAGGTTTTGTGCTGTGTCAAGTGCAAAGCAGAGGCCGAAATGGAAGATTTAGGCTGGAATTAGAGCATAGTGACCAGAGGGAATGAACAGAGAAATTGCCTAAGAGATGGAAAGGAGATGAGGCAAGATTTGGAGAAGGAACTGAAGGCAATTATTCTATTTGTGTATTTGCAGCAAAGTTTGAGGGGTTTTCTTTTGAATTTAGAGGAGGATAAAACATGAAATGAAAAGAGTCTAAGTCAACAGGAGAACAGTAAGTGTGGGGATAAGAAAGAAGCTGAAGGAAATCTGACATTATGACTCAATGGAGGGCAATAGAAGAATTATTTTTCACATGCATCAGGGGAAATATTGGGTGTGAAAGAGCAGACAGGACCTGCTTTATCCCAGATTTAGAAGAAACTAGAGGTGTTCTGTGCAAAGAAAAAAATATAAAGGACTGGAAACTGTGGTTGGGATATTTGATTGACCATGAGAATAGCTCATTTGGATAGAGCATGGTGCTACGAACACCAGGTTGTGGGTTTGATCCCTGTATGGACCATTCACTTAAGAGTCGGACTTGATGATCCTCGTGGGTCTCTTTCAACTCAGAATATTCTCTGATTAAACAGAGAAAGACAATGGTCAGGAAGGAAGATCACAGAGTAGGAAGAGGAGAGACAGCAGAAGAGAGGGTTCTGCTGCAGGAACCTTAGGAAGACAAAATCATCTGGTTCTGTAAGGTATTCAAACTACAGCACTGGGAGTGAGTGGTTACTAATGACTCACAACACTGGGATGCTGAATCCAATCTTTGAACACAGTTCTCAGAACTCAGGCAAAATCATTTATTTTACATTGCTAAGTGCCCATTTCAGCATGCTAAGGAGGTGTTTTGTTATGCTACTCATTCAGGTACCCTAAGCAGGGTTGCCTTCTGCCCCTTTTACCCTAATCTGTCACTGAGCAGTTAGTCTGCGCTGCAAACACACTGAAACAGACAGAGCTGCTGATGGGATGGAAAGTCAATACTAAATAAAAGTACTGATGAGTCAACATCATCGAGGGGTTTGCATCTTGTTCCAGGAGCTTTGCAAGTTGCCTTTTGGCAGGTTAGCACCTCCCATCACAGTTTGAGGGATTCCTGGTGAAACTGCCTTTTGGTTCTCAAATAAAGCTGTGCTATAAGTTCCTTCCCACGGCTAACTCTGAGCTTAACTCTTGGCTCTCTGACCCACCAAGAGGTGTGCACAGCACAAATCTCTCTCTCACCAGAAACCAAAAGTCACACAGACCTGCTTCCTTTGGAAAGGATTCATAACCTAATCCATATTGTCCCATTTCATATGCGAAACACTGTTAGATATGTTGTTATACATCTGGGGATGTATATGAGCCCTCAGCAGGTATAGCTGAGTATCTGCTCAGTAGATTAACTTACATGACCTCTCTTAATTCTTCATTTCTCATTACACCTTTTCTCAACACGTCTTGTCATTGTAGATTGTCGTCAGATCTATAAGGAACAGGAACTCATTAAAACTTTATTTTCTGAGATTTGATTGAAGTCTGGGGAAATAGAAATTGCAACATGTAATTTGCCATAAAGGATTGATTTGCTCTAATACCTGCCCACATTGGAAATGTGGGAGGCAGACAGAACTTTATGCTGGAAGAACCCCAATATCATGCTTTAAGCTATATTTTTCTATGGATCTGGAAGGAGATTCAGCTTGGAAAGGCGAGGGTCTACTTACCTCCAACTTCCATTAGAATCTCCTCATAAAACCTAAATTTCCTGAATTCTCCAGGAATGGTAAATCATCAAGTTTCAGGATTTTGATGACTTAAAAAATGGCCTGGAATTAACTCACCAACAGAAAAATGACCAAGTCATGCATATCAGAGGGCATCTTTGCTTGCTTTAAGCACCCTTACTAACAGAAAGGTCGCAACAATTGTCTCAGCCCACCGTGACTTAACACGATGTGTGGCAGTTAAACAGGTAAGTATGACCATCAGTAGTAGACTTCTTTCAAGATATCCACTGAACTGATAATTCATACAGTCTAGACATTGCAGCTCTTCCTGGTGGCAGGTACTGCTGAGCTGTACTTCCTCACCACATAGGAAGCAGCTCAATGCAGGCAGAAACCAGGGTTAAGCAGCAGGCTTGGCCCTGACTTGTGTCTCTTGCTCCAGCAGGAAGCTGCCTCCACCATCGTCCACATTTCCCCTGTCTCTTAGGTCTTTTCTCTCATTTGGAAACAATGAGTCTGAGACTGCCACAAATAACTAATGGCCAAAGGCTGGGGAATTATGAAGTTCAGAGATTCTTATGTGCCAACAGGAACTTGGAACTACACAGCAATACTGAGGGTATTCTACATCCATCACTATTTTTTTCTGCTAGCCTTTGCACACAGAAGTTTGTCTGCTTGTTTTGCTGAGTAAAATATAGTCTGTTTGATAGAGACATCCGTGTGAGCTGAGTTCAGGGCACATTGGCAATCAAAAGTGTGTTAAACAAAAGGCTATAAAATTCCTCATAGTAATCACCCAAGAAAATCACCAATACATTTTTTTCCCCCACAGCCAAAGGCCAGCTTCAAAATGCCAGCATGTGAGATAGCCAAATGCTATAATACAGCTTGTATTACAAACCAGCAGAAGTCCAACATGCACTTGCGTCCTATGCCCTTGTTTTCTGCTATACTACGTCAGGCTACAGAAAAAAAATGAAGAGTTAAAAAAATTTGAAACATGATTTAGTAATGGTTTTTAGGCTTTTGGTTTGCCTTTTTTTTTTTATGTATTCCTTAGGAAAGAATTGTATTTTTTCCTCCTCTTCTAATCACAATAAATTTATGGACTCTATTAACAACAAGACCTGGCACTTGTTTTCACTATATAAACATATATACTTCTATTCAATTTGAAATTAAAAATGCAAGCAATCAAGGTATTTTCAAGGTAGATATATGGTGAAAGGCACTCACCAGCATCTTTCAACAGAAGCTCAATGTTTGGACTATATTCTGCATATTGTGGTGTTTTCGTTTGTTTGGGGTTTTTTTAAGAACCACAAACTACATAAGGATATGCTTGACTGTACATCTGCTTTTTTAAATGTCTTGAAAGTATCTTTTTTCTTACTGTCACTCCATATTTTTCACACGTTTGGGCTTTTTAACTTTGTTCCCTCACACAAACATTCAGTGCAACATTTTCTGATGCAATTTGTACAAAGGGCTACTTGTAGGACAGCAGTCATCAAAACCAACTACTCCAGAACTGCTGCATTATTTCAGTAATTTATAAAGCCAAAAAATGTGCTACCTACCAGAAAGTTCTATAAAAAGACACTCTGAAATAAGTCTGCCAGAAAACACAACATACCCAATACAGAAGAGGCGGTAGAGCAGTATTATGGCAGTAACAATCAATACATACAAAAAGAAAAGCAGAATTACTTTTATCAGCTGCAGGCTCTAAATAAAACTCTTGAAATTAACCACAGATGATTTACAGACATTGGAGAGCAGAGGAAGATTAATTAGAAAGAAGTGGTATTTAATGAGGCATGTAATGGCCAAACAAGAAAACTACTGCTAAGCGTGTATGTTGCTTTCCTACAGTGCCAGGCAGAAGTGAATCTTCCTTTTAGGCAATAGTGTGGACAATTCCCGTGGATCACACTTGCACACTACAGGGTACTGTGCACACTGGGAAATGATGGCAGCCCTTTGACAAGAAGTGCTCAGCACTTTAGAGATCAAACCTAAGGAATGGGGGAAAAGTGGCAACAGCTAACCATGAATAAATGAACGAACATGCTGTAATGAGAGGGAAACAAAGTCTCATAAGTAGCAAAAAGGCTTGACCATGCTACTTGATCAACTTAGCTGGTGAGAGTGGAAAGAACAAAAGGGTAGGAGGAAGGATGTTCTTAACAGCAGAGATGTATCCACTGTATGTGTTTGAATTTAACATTCTCAGAGCTGCTTTAAAAAGGTTTCATGCTCTGAGAAAAATTTCGTGCATTAGCACAGATGAGAAAGTTGAGTCAGTGCTGGAGCTAGCAAGTAAATACACACTCTGACCAGGTATTCAAAAATACATTATTGGATCTTTTAAAGGTAGCTGATTGTTGAATGTGATAGATTGCTCTTGCCTGCAGTCTTTGGTTCAAAGTTAAATTGAGTTCAGTTTTTTATTTCAAAAAAAATCACCTGACAGATTGGTGACATTTTATGTGGAGCACAGTGGTGACAAGATTCAGTCTCTCTTATCACTGCCATCAAATCAGCCCAACAATTGTCACCTTTTACCAACTGTGCTGAAAGCTAATAGAAGGATGAAGAATCTTTTTCCAGAATGTTGTAATGCTGAAGGGAATGTATCCATCCACAGGAGAAAGAAAACTTCAATTACACAAAGACCCCCTGAGAAGATCATCAAACACAGGGCATTTTATCTGACTCCACTGTAATGCTGCAGAGCCATACCCAAAAAGTAGAGCAGCAGTGGGAAGCTAGATGTATCATCCTCTTTACAAGAGTCATTTTGATTTCTTTTAATATGCTCCCACTATAGATCATCTTACTGCCAAAATCTTAAATAAAACAATGATACATGCACTGTGAACATAAAAAAAAAAAATCACATTCATTTTTTTTCTTTCAATCTTTTTGCAAAGTCTTCTAAGGACAACAGCATCATCAGACATCACAGAAGCAAACTTTGATTGACATTACCTGTAAAGACTAACATGCATACTCAGAAGAAAAAATCCCCCACTTTCTCTCCATTATCCACAACAGTTTCCATATTCACATTCCTTAATGCACATTCCCAGCACAGGCATCCACAAAAGAACAAAAGGGGAAATTATCAGTGCATCTATACTGAAAAATTACTGATTCTTTGGGATCACACATTTCAGACATCATAAGTTTCATAAAACTACTCATTCATTAGCTTTTAAAAGTAGAAGACATTGAAATCTTAAGGAAGATCCATAAGCCTTCATACATTTTGAGATAGCCTTTTATCCAGAGAAATTAAGCTATCTACTGTACATTAGATGAAAACAAAGTTAAGCATTTAATTTTAAAATTCATAAACTCCTGAAAATACATCTTTGGATTTAACTTGAGATAGGCTTCTTTAGTTTGGCTTACTGATCCTTTTGTTTTCTTTAAGTTAAAATAAGCTTGCTTGATCTGGATTACCAAAAAATATAGCAAGATATTCAGCTTCTTTTTTTTTTTTTAATTACCTTGTTTTACGCTCATACTCTGATTTTAACCTCTTCAACTCCCCATAGTGACAATGTTATCAATTGCCTTCATAGCATGCCAGAAGTTTTTATATTTATAGCTACTCTCATTTCAGGCAGGCAGTAGTGTGGAGACATCACAAACCTACAGAACACCAAACAGACAATTTTGCCCTATGTCTTGGCAGCATCAGAAATACATCTCAGAGCTTCCAGCCTCAAAGAGCCAGGTGGACTGAAGGCATCTCAGTGTGCAGCTCAGGACAGGAAGGCTCTACACGCCACAGCCTGACTCATGTCATGCTGCCTTTTCAAACAAGGGGTCAGACACCATCGACTTGTCAGGAACATACCTATGGAAGACAACGTTCTCTTCATCACTGTTGCTGTTCCCTCCATTAGATCAGCCACAGTTTTGATTTGGAACTGATCTCAGAACTATGGAGCCAAGAGCTGGAATACTCATGCCTGTTCATTTTAATGGCTCTGCACATTACTGCCTGTGATGTCCCAAGTTCCACATGGCAGTGGGACATTATGCCCCCACCCATGAGAAAACACCAAGCAGGTGCTGCACTCACCTTCACAATCAGACTCCGGTGCTCCTCAGACCGACTGAAGTTCGTGCCCATTTCAAAGATACTCATCATTCCCTCCTCACATCGGCTCATCCAGGTGTTATATTCTTCACGCTCTGGCAGTCTATCCCAGAATGTCTTGAAGACCTCCCAGACTGTTTCCTGACACACTGAAGGCACAAGAAAGGTCTGGTGTTAGAATAACAGGAGTGCTTCCATGGCACAAGTAGCCGGGATAATATTGTCCAAACATTGTATGCTTGTCAGTACATCAACACATAGAATGCAGCAACATGACACCAACAAGGAAACGTGCAAGGCATTGAAGGGGCTGAGAGTGAAGATCTGGTGAATCTTCCATGCTCATACTACTTCCTTCCCCGATATTTTTTTACTGAAGTAATTAAAGAAAATTAAGGGAAAAACAAAAAACAAAGCAAAGCAAAACAAAACAAAAAACCAAACCAAACTGACAAAGAAACAAACAAACAAGAGTATGCGAGAGCACTTCGTTCCTAACAACCATGAAGAAAAATAATATTTTCCCTGAGTGAAACTGCCCTTTGATCAATAGGTCAAATTTTTAGAAAACTTAAAAAAATCAAAATAGTATGGCAAATGTCCTCACATTTGCCAGAGAGGAGAGCTGGAGCTTAATTTGTGAGGATGATAATGGCACTGTTCGAAGTTTTAGAGGCTCAATCAGTAACAATTCCTTTGGACTCACTGTTACACAGAACTTAAAATATTTTGCAGAAATTATAGTTGCATTAATAACTTGAAAAATAAGGCACGATGATGAGATAAAATAATATGCCTAGAGGTAAGTCAAGCTCTAACCCTACTGAATGTATCCACTGAGAAAGAACTGGACAGCTCTGAACAGTCAGTCTGAGAATTAAGGGTTAAATTATCTTGTACTACACTGGCTGCTTTAACCTCCCAATCTCGAATGTGCTCTTTGCCAATCAGAGCAGCTGGTCACATAATGATCAAGCAAGCACTCCTCTGTGATCCAGGATAACTGGGAGAGAGGTAGATTTATGGGTTATTCCTTGTGTCCTAGAAGAGAACAACATTAAAAGGCAAACTAAAAATCACTTGCAACAAATGCCAGCCTGGAGTAGCAGTGGACAAACCTGGTTTTTGACCTTAATCTGATCTCACTACTTATATATACGCAGTTCAGCAGAGGAATGCTTTGCAGTCCAGGAGAATCCTGATCTCATAAGCAAAACCCTACAGGAGACTGACGATGAATCTATCTTCACAAAGTCATTTTCTTCAATCAGCTTAAAAATTGGCTCTGGGCTGCCAAAACCAGTACCTTATTGTTATTACTTCTTGATACTCTGTATTCTGAATTCCAAAATTGTTTAAATGTGCATGTGTAAAACTTAACACATAGATCACATATGCAAACCTATTTTCATTCAACCCAGAGTTAGAAATTTTTCTAACATGCAAAGGTTTTACAAATAACAACTTTAAGGAGCTGTTTCCCATGCAGTAGCACCCTTAAAGCTTAGCTAATTCTGGCTCACCAGATGGCACCACATAGAAAAAGTTATTTTCTCCACCCTGAATTTTAGTTTATCAGAGCAGTTGAGAACATTTCTCCATTGTGGAACTCTACAGATACACAGGTATCTCTCATTTCCATGCCACACTCCTGACAGCTTTCCTACATGGAGATTAGCCTTGTAGCTCCTTTGATATGTATGACCAGAGAAGAATACAGTCCCCAAACACTGCATTATTGGCTGTCAGCAGTATAATACTGTTCTAGAATCCCTCCAGCATCTAGGCAGTTGTAAGACACAGTAAACTGGAAAGTGTTGGACATATTTCCAATCAGTTTCACTTATGCATCTTCATTAATCAGAAACAAATAGCCACATTGACAGGCATCCATGAACCATCTCATAGTGCCCCCTCAAGATACCCTTGCAAACTTCTTTAGGCAGGGACCACATTTCTATATGACCTCTGAGCAGACCTCAGCCAGTGAAGCCATAATCCTGCTCTGGGATTTCTGGATCCTGCTGGAGTATTAATAAGCTTCCTGAAGCAGAACAACATCTGTAGTATTCTCTCTACCATCCCACTTGTAAGAGCTAGGCATCCAGGAAAAGACTGAGGTCTAGTACCAAATCCAGAAGCCTACACTAAGGAATATTACTTGCTTTCATTTCTTTTGGTGGTACTTTTATCCTACACTCTGACTAATGGATCTTTCACTCCAGGTGCAACATTATACAGCAACAATCCTGCAATGGGATTACTCTCTGTGGCTGGGATAAGTCCTCAGCAGACTGTCAGTAATAACTGAAGCTATCCCAAAAGAGCTGGCAAAATACATTGCAGTGACACCATAATCCTACACTTTTCAAAGGGCAACAGGAAAAGGACTGGCTTTCCAGTTGCAGGCAATTGAAGATGGTTTTCCTTAATGCTCTTAAATAAGTTCAAAATAAATGTGATGAGACAGTGTCTTGCCTGAACACAAGCTGCTCCCATAGGAACAGTTGTTTCAATCGGCTCCCAGTAGATTAAGGATTTGCTGTGTGTCCTTTCATTTGGAATTAGACACCCCACTGAATTCCAATCCCAAAGGCTTTGTGCCATCTGTGGGCTCCAAGCCCATAAATTAGACCTAAGTTGTCAGAACACAGTCATGTACTCTGTGGAAGAAGGAAATGAGATGTGGATAAGGAATCACATTTTGTTCTCTCTAGCCTGTCCTATCTAGTGGTTTCCACTGACATGAGCAACAACAAGTTGGACAACATGGTGAAAATTCCTTCTGTATTCAGAATGAAAAGGTAGGCACATTTCTTCCTCCTGTGCAGTATGAGAGTGTGCTAGCTCTGACACACAGGGAGGAATTAAAAACCCAATCTACCACAATTGCCATTTAATACTTCTGTTAGAGTTACCCAGGAAACCACATCCTCAGCCATGGTGAGCTGCTTGCCAACACAGTCACCCCGCTACCTTGTTGACACACAGTCCATCTTGTCATTGTCCTATTTATTTCAACTGGCCAGTTTGTAAAGCAGGGGATTGCTTTACAGGATGACAAATCCAGGCCGTAAAGGCTCAACACAAGAACCGTCCCCACACATGCTTACCTCTGTGGTGTTCAAGAGCAAATTCATAGCCCAGCTAATAAAAAGGACGATTTTGTTTCAGTTTTCTTTCTCATAAATATTTTCATTTTTTTGTAGTCACATGGGAGTTGCCATTCCAAGCACAGAAAGAGAACAGCACAATCTATTCACTGTGGCTCAAATCACACATATGTAAAGAAAGAGACAGGCATAATTCTATCTCCCATCTCTCCTTCAGGTATGTCCAAAAAGAGCTAGTTCTTTGAAGCTAAGAGCCAGCTTCATGGACATGGCCACACAGGGACCTGAAGAGACACCAAGCTCACAGTGCACTCAAGTCACCTAAGAAATATGATTAACCATCTTTTAACTTGAAGGTGGATTCCACCCCTGTGGTGGGTTTTTGACTAAGTAAGTTTTTGGGCTTTTTTTACTGGAGAGGTTTTTGTCAAAGTTTGTCATCAACAAGTTCTTGAGAACACCCATATAAGAAAAATAACCAGATTTTAAGCATTCTGAGGCTCTGTAGACAAAAGTTGGAGGCACCAAACCATAAAGTTAAACAGGACTTTATTGGAAGCTTCAGTAAATAACTATAGCTTACTGTATAAAAATAACACTCTATCTTTTCTTTCTCACCTTCCAGAAATTTGCCAGTGTCTGTGTTACATACAATATGTACGTATGCTGACAATATGTGAAGGAGCTTTTGACTAAAATTTAAAATAAAAACTTCTTGAAAGAGAAAATGAAAGAAAATGAGAGTCAGGGGAGACCAAAGAGTTTACTCTTAAATGAAACATAGACATTTATATTTAAAACATTTAAAGTAGATAGGAAATGGGAAAAAAATTGCTGCATCAGAGCTTAAAATAAATTGTCAGGAGCCGAATGGTTCAAAGCGATGATTGAAGCTACTGGATAGGCCTTGCATTAGGATCTTTCCAGCATTTAGATTCGTGAGCCTAGCTACAAAATTCTTAAAAAACAACCAACCAAGCAGCCAGCCCTGCCAGCCCCAGGAAGGAACTGCTGAGCAGACCCAGCAGCATTGCCACAGGCCACCTGGACAGCTGACCAGCCCTTGGGGCATGTGCAGAGAGCCGGTCTTCGTGGCTGGATCTCATGTCACACTTTCACTAGCCTGCTACAGGGCTGGCCACAGGCACAGATATCTGGGACAGCATTACGAACACCAGACCCTGGAGGAGACGGGATTTATGATGAGGCCTCTAATCCCCAGCAAACAATACTGATTAAAAGAATCATAAAATCGAGATCAATCTTTTAAGGCAGTGAGCTAAGAGTCTTGAAGCTACCCGTGGGTGGGAAGGTAAGCTCCTCTAGAAAATTGCTTCCTTCATCCCATGGCTGCAGTAATAAATAACTTGTATTTGACTGTTAACTGATCTCTTGGCTACCTTGCAATTTTCCACTGAATAATTCAAATGTTAAAGACATGAAGGCTTATGATATAAAGAGAGGCTCCCTGCTACAGACATGTGATCACTCCAGCTGACTACAGGAAAGGGAACAGGTATGCTGAGGATGTGTGACTGACTGGCACAATAAACCAGAATTCAAACCAAGAATACAAATCACATGGTTTGTTCTACAGTTTGTCTCCAAAGTACGTTTTGCATGCACATACTGTATTTTTCATGTACTCTATCCTAAAAAGCCTTGTAAATTAGAAGTCACTTAACTCATCACTGAGATAATCATCTTCAAGGTGAAAGAGGAGGTAGGAAAAAATTGAAAGACCAGAACATTTGGTCCGTGCCTTTGTGCAAACTTTCTACTTGAGCCAAGTGTCAAAGGCGCTTAAAGTAGGCAACATCTTGACCTTTAAAGGCCATAACAGGTTTCAAAGGCTGCTTCAGAAAGTTGGACATATTGTGAGACCATGTGATTGTCTACTAGTATAACTGATTCAAACAGCAAAAAGCCCAGCTCCTGGGAACTTACCTACTTCAAACACACTGTTTACACTCCAGTTATGCTCACAAATAATAGAGAATATCCTGAAAAACTTAACATAACTGTGTTTCAGCCCAAAAAATTCCACATAGGCAGGCACAAGGTCTTTTCAGTCCTATAAATTTGCAGGAAGAGGTGAAAAAAAGTTTATTTCAAGCTTTGCTTCTTAAAGACTTAATAATTGCTTTCAAAACCTCCAGCTAAGATATGTGATGTGATGAGATTAGATGAGCTCTCTCGCTCTCTCTGAAATTCTCCAGTATGGCTACAAGCACCTGGGTAGGATACAACATCCTTGTGGCTCAAGTGCTACCACTGGGAACGCATTTATCTCTCAAACGAGAGACAATTAGCCTATTACACTCAGTCTGTGCTCAGGGATTTCTGAGGTTAACAGAAGGGGCACCACATGACAGCACCGAGCCCCTTGTAGGGGGTAGGGTAGCTTTCTGGCCATTTGTGTAAGTGGGCAGTGCTGCAGTGTAATCCCACTTAAATCTCATTAGTGCTTCTTAAGAGGTGAATCGTGTATGGTGGCTAGGAGCACTGAATCAGGCTGAATATTCTATTTTGAGGCAACAGGATACCAACTCCTCCTCTCTAACAATTTCTGCACAACTGAATGGCTTAATTGCAGAGGGGTTTGATAAGGACTAAAGTGACAGGGACACTGACAGACACCTCCTAAGAGGTCTTCCCTGAAAAGACTTTGTTAGCACTTGTTAAATTAATACACACACACAGAGAAATCACTCATCTATTCCTGAAATGCTACTGTTTATGGCCCATAACACAGCAACCCTTAAACAACATAAAAAACAAACCAGAATTTTAAATTGAAAAATAGTTGAATGTGAATTTCATACATGGAATAATCCACATGAAAGACTTTTTCTTTGAACACTAACATACTAAATTCTAGCTCACAAACTATTTTCACCAGTAATATTTCAGTAACAACAAGGGATTGTGTTTCATGGAAAAAGTCAAGCTTCTTAGAAGCATATGCCAACATTTAAAAATTCAAATGTAGAGGACAGAATTAGTCCTTCTACAAATAAACATCAGACATTTATTACTGAGTATGAGCTATGCATAATATGTGCCAGGGATGAGGGGGAAACAGGGGCAAAAGGTTCACTCAGCCAGATTATTTATTTATTGTAGACTTGCTTAGCCAGGTACTTTTTATGACTTTTGACTTTTTGCTTTCATCACTATTAGCAAGATCTGAATAATTTGTAACAATCAGGATTTTAATATCAAATTGAAACTTTGTGCAGAAGAAAACATCATTATTTCTAACGCTTCAGTAAATATATTTGAAGGGACACAAGAAAGTGGAGGAAAAGCAAGAATAGTGCTATGCCCAAGATTACCAAATTTAGGTATCACAATCATACACAGAATTTAATTCCTGAGAAAGAGCTTTCACTCTTTCTGAAGTTCAAAAATGCCTGCATATCTCATCAGCTATGACACACTACAATACCATCTATTTCCTTGTTTGGTCAATATCTTTAAAAGCTAACTTTAGATGTTCATCTTTGCCTGAAGCTCTGGCTGACAGAAACAGTTCTGGCAGAGAACCTAGCTGATCTACTCATGTGAAAAGAAGATGTACTTCTCACAAGTGCATACTGAGTATCTTAAGAGAGAGGGTAACAGTACGAAAAATTGCAAACAGAATTTAGGAAAGGTAGCCACCACAGTAATTACATCTCAGAGGTGGCAGAGAGAAGCAGTATTACCCTGAACCCCTGTCAAAATCCAGCAACCTTGTTTTACCCAAGTAACAGGCATGAGACAGGGAAACAATACAAGCCATACTATCTTGTAATCTTTTTATTGTTTCTGTTCTACATTCTAATTCAACTTCTAAGTCTACTAGAATCCTCAGCCGTCTACCAGTAATTTACACAATAGAGAATGGACAGATTACCTGAATTGTCTGTGTAAGGTGACTGTTCACAACAGACTTTTGGTCTGAATGGGTGTGGCTATTTTTCATATAATAAATTTTATTTCACTAGGGCTCAGGCTACAATTTCCTTGTCAGCAGTAAAGAACATAATTATTCGTAATAGGTATTACCATACACAGCCCATTTACTATCTGAAATCCCACTATGAGGTTTCCACAAAATTTTGTGGCATCTCCAGTTGCCCATTGAACACAGTTTGTGTTCATCACAGTAGTCCAGCTATGAACCAACACTAGATTTACATGACTCTTCAAGCAACAACCATAACAGCATTTAAAAGGACACCAGTTACAAACACTTAAGACACAACCCACAGACATAGAGTACCCAATCTGTAAGAATCTGTGACTGATTTCCATCTCCATATTGCAAAGAAATGAAATAGAAATGCAGCCAACAGCGGCAACCTTCATATACATCTACAAGAGATGCAGAGACTGTACCATACTGGGCAGTAGAGAGACAATATTAATCCAGGAGTGATCTCAAAAGAGACCAAAAATAGTGCCTTCTGCTACTGCAAGATTCAGTTTGTTTTGCATGTGATTGACTGTAAGAATAAATAGGCACTTCAGAAATCTGTCTTCTAGACTGCAGGTGTAGAGAACAAAGAACAAAACACCCCTATTATTTAGCTGGTGCTTCTGAATACCACAGTAATAAAGCAGCCACCAGTGAATAATCATACCATTATTTAGACTTTCATATGTTGAAGAGTGCTACTGCTGTTTTAGAAAATACTGATTTTTCTCCAGATCCCTGTATTGTGCTGTACTTTTATTTTTAATGGTTTATTATATACTTATAATATCTCTTTATCTTGTATCTTTTTAAGACTCAAAATATCCAAGTGCTATAGTCAGAAAAAAAGAAAAAAAGCTGTACACTGTCAAGCCTACAGCAATACGACATAAGCCTATGACAGGAAGTCAGTCTCTGACACTTTCAGAGGCTTTTGCCAGCTAGCAAAAGTAAATAAAGCTAGGAGCTACAGGTAGATAATTATATTCCCACCTGTTTTCTCCTAAGGTAGACATAGACAGAACAAACGTAATCTGGATAATCAGCACATGCAAGCCTTTTCTGTTTTTCTAACAAGACTTTACATCAAAATAGCAATCGACCTTTTCTTCCAAGGGAGTGGCACTGTTCATTACTGACAGCAAAACAGAACCAAGGAAAGAATGGATTGTATTGAGACCATCTTTTCCAGAGAAAGTATGGGATATTGAAGCAATTTCTTACTTCAACAGATACAGAATAAAAAGAAGATGCTAACAATGCACACTGGGATTGAAAAATCAGCAGATTCTGTGTACATTCATATCTATTCTCCTTGTGGTCAGTTATTTTACTAGTCACTGATAGCAGCTGATCTCTGAGTTCTAAACAGTGACCACACTCTTTCCTAGGACTATTTTGTTGACAGTGGACTGTGGCCATTCAGCTTGCTAGTGAAAACATTGTATGTAATTCAGTAGCATGCAAGACACAGTTTTACTGCGAATGAAGGTAGCACATGTGGTGGGTTGACCCTGGTTGGACATCAGATGCCCACCAAACCTGCTCTGTCACCCCTCTCCTCAGCTGGACAGAGGAGAGAAAATATAACAAAGGCTTGTGAGTTGAGAAAAGGGCAAAGAGATCACTCACCAGTTCCTGTTACTGGCAAGACAGGCTCAGCTTGGGGATGTACATTTTATTCATTACCAATCAAATCTAAGCAGGACAATGAGAAATGAAACCAAATCTCGAAACCCCTTCCCCCGCCCCCGCCACCTCTCCCTTCTTCCCAGGCTTAACTTCACTCCTGGTTTTCTCTAATTCCACACCTGCAGGGGTATAGGGGGATGAGGGACTGGGGCTGTGGTCAGCTCACCACAGCTGTCTCTGCCACTCCTTCCTTGTCAGGGAGAGGATTTCTCACCTCTTCCCCTGCTCCAGCATTGGGTCCCACCCACAAGAGACAGAACTCCATGAACCTCTCCAGTCTGAGTCCTTCCCACAGACCACAGTTCTTCACAAATTGCTCCAGCACAGGTCCCTTCCATGGAGTGCAGCCCTTCAGGAACAGGCTTCTCCAAGTCCTGCCAGCAAACATGCTGCAGCCTGGGCTTCCCACAGTCACACCCTCCTTCGGGAACCCACCTGCTGTGGTGTGGGGGTCCTGCATGGGTTGCAGGTGGATTTCTGCTCCACCTTGGACCTGCACGGGCTGCAGGGGCACAGCTGCCTCACTACAGTCTGCACCACAGGCTGCAGGGGAATCTCAGTGCCAGGGCCTGGACCACCTCCTTCCCCTTCTTTTTCACTAACCTTAGTGTTTGCAGAGCCGTTTCTTTCACATATTCTGACTCTTCAACTGCAATTGCTGTTCTGCAGCAACTTTTTCCCTGTCTTAAAAATGTTTCCCCAGAGGCACTGGCACTGTTGCTGATGGGCTCAGCCTTGGCCAGCAGTGGGTCTGTCCTGAAGCCAGCAGGCATTGGGTCTATCAGACACGCAGGAAGCTTTTGGCAGCTTCTCAGAGAAGCCACCCCTGAAACCCCCTCTACCAAAACCTTGCCATACAAACCTATGACACAGCACATCAACTCTCACATACCTCAGGTGCATTTACTCAGGAT
This sequence comes from Margarornis squamiger, assembly GCA_035222235.1. Classification (NCBI taxonomy): domain Eukaryota; kingdom Metazoa; phylum Chordata; class Aves; order Passeriformes; family Furnariidae; genus Margarornis; species Margarornis squamiger. Next base: position 17,539,990 of record JAWWTY010000001.1, read on the forward strand.
ATGATTAACTGGACACCACCAAGCTCACAATGTAGCCCCTTGCATCATAAAGATGACAAGTTGCTTGAACCAGACCTTGCTTGACTTACTGCTCCTTAAGGCCACCCCTGCTACTTGCAGAGATCTTTTTCAAAAGTTTTAAGTTCAGAGTGCTAAAGGTAGTAGTAGCATCTGTGATCAAGAAATCCTTGTGAATTGTAAAAGCTGTTAAGCCCACTTAGGAAGCAGATGGACTAGGTGGATTTTTTGTTCAGTCTAGGATCATTAAGTCCTATATACACTTTTTTAACCTAATTTACAGATTTTTCTTTATTATCACTCATGCTTTTGCTTATTTGATATTGTCCTTATGTGCCACTATCACAGACAATTGAGGGGGACTGCAGTTAAAGCACACAGTATGTATGGATTCATTTGGAGCAAAACAAATAGTTGAGTGCTATTGGGTGGAAATAAACAAGAAGCTGGCAAAACCTGTCAAACTGCCAGCATGATCATCAGTGTCAACATTCCTTGCAAGCTGGGCACAAATCACATTTGAATTAAGCTCTCATTCCATGTAATTCCACTTTGTTCTCCAAGTATATTCTCTATGTTTACTTTTATACAAACACTAAGAAACTCCTGCTTTTAATTGTTTTTCACTTCTCTAAGTGGATACACTGTGTTAAAAGAGAGAGTTTCTTCTATGGACCATCAAGTCTCACTAAGCCTGAGTCTCAGAACACCTTCTCTTCTGTGAGAGCAGCTATTTGTAATTTTCCCAGTTATGTACAAATGTGAAGCTGCTATGAATATTTTGAATGCTACAATACAAAGACACACATACCAGAAAGTACTGCATGACTGTGACACCCCATTCCAGTGTTGTCAGGGTTTGAGATACATCATATTGCTGCAATATTTCATCCAGTGGAAGACTATTGCAGCTTTTCAGAGAAAGCTCTGTCCAGCTTTTACATCTTAAAGGAAAAGCTTCTTGTCTATTGTACTACAGCCTTATAAACAGAGATTAGCCTTTTAGATAGAACATACTATGCTTTTTTGTCAAAAGTCACCTGGCTGAGACATCAGTGTCTCAGATTTGACTTTTCTGACTGATCCCTCAGTGAATTCTCTTAGCACCTAAAGAGTAATAAATAAAAACAAGATGTCATTTAGATAACCTGCATAACCTGCTAACCTGATAAACTTCTGTTTTTCTTAGGATTCAAATTGTTCTATGAGAAAGGATTAGCTTATTATGGGGTTTTAGCTCAGAACAGCTCTCCTAAGGAAGATTATCACAGAAAAAGACATTACTTGGGTAATATTATATTTCCTATGGCCTGGTGTTTAAAAGGTTAATCTAGTTTTTTTTAATAAATAAGTGTTCTTTACAACCATGAGATCTACAATCACTTACCTCTGAGCCTGAAATATTTCAGGTGGTTGGCAATAGCCTGCTCTACAGATTCATCAGGGCAGATCTTAACTCCACTGGGAAACAGAATGGATCGTTTCCTTCGTAACAGCAAATGCCTGTTGAACTGTTCAGCCTCCATGATGCCACTGGGCTTTTTCAACTCGGGAGGCAGAGAAGGGTTTGCCAGCTGCCAGTCACTGAGCTGAGGGGTTGATGAAACATCTTTAGCCTGTCCTCCTCCTGTAGCTGAATAAACTTCTGCTGTAAAATTAAAATCACAAATACATTTCTCAGATGAGATAATGATGCAAAAGCATATGTACCTTCATGCCATTTCTGTGGTGTCTGGAGGACAAAACTGTGCTTTATTCTGTTAATAGAAGCTGTCTGTATGACTGTACTATTATAAACAACCTTAAGCTCTTTAAAGCATCCCATCAAATGGTAACATAGCCTAAAGCTCTAACCCTTTGAATTCTAATGCTTTGTGTTTAACTTCCCTTCTGTGATTTGGCTTGGCTAAGTCTATGGGACTCTACTTGTGAATAAACATGTATGTAGAAGCTTTCAGGACCAGAAATGAAATAAGTCATTAATTAAGAACTACTCTTATTCCATACTTTCTTTCCACAACATTTATATCCCTTGGGGAAAAAAAAAGGCTGCTTGAATGCACAGCTAACAAGTACACCTTTCACCACTCTGAGACAGGTCCCTACACAACCAGAGGAAGAGAAAAAAAAAGGGAATAAAAGAGCACATCAGCTTTAGAGTTTTGGTTGCCTTTTTGTTTGTTTTTTTTTTTTAAAATTCCTTATGCTATTAGTTGTTCCACATAATTGCAGAAGAAACTTGAGGAAAGAGCTGAGGACAGAATGTGCATATTGAGATTTAGTCTGACAGTCTAATTCTCTATCCTTCACAGTCAGCTGATCTCAATTATTCAATTCAACTCCCTTCACCTTTTCCCCTGAAAACATGCCTGAAGAAGAATCACAACAAATAATTTATTAGAGAAAGGACACTACTAACTCTATGGCATTTTTCATCCTGCAGTTTATGAGTTTATTCTGCAACATCAAGGTCAGTAGCACCTTTGACTTCTATGACTGAAAGATGAAGCGCATGGTTATTTTGATGTTATATTAACAGACAGCTCTAGTGCAGATCACCGCCAGATGGTACATCAGAGGGAGAAAAGAACATCAAAAAAGGTCACTAAGGCAAAACCCCAATCTTTACTCCAACTGACACACGTTCAATGTCCATAAGCAGAGGACAGGACCTTGCTTTTTAAGATTTAATACAAAATTAATAAAGATGAAAAAATTACCAGCATTTTAACATCTCTCAAAGTTGGAAAAACTGCCTCCTGTAGCTATATTCTACACTAAAAACAACACAAACGTGCAGTTATACCTCCTGGAAATCACTCTAAGAATTCCATAATTAGACTGCTATCAAGGCATAGATTTGGCCAAACATTTCTCTCTATTAGGCCTGTTTGTTACAAGTAAAGCAGAGACGTATTTCTAATTCTACACACCCTGCCATAGGTAAACTTTGAAAACAAGAACGTAAGTAAGATTTCTGCATTACCTGCAACTGTTTGAAGGTCGGCATTAATCATTCCCGGAAGGCAAAGAAAGATTTTCCAAATGAAGCCAAACATACTTAGTTGTGTAAAAAATATTAATAAAAAAATAAATAGAAAAAGCAAAAAAAAAGAAATCCCTTTTAGCAAAAGAGCTGTTGTCTTTAAGGTAGCCTTGAAACAACCAAGACCATTGCCCTTCTTGAAAATGTCTTGACGTCACATATTATCTTTGGAGAAAACATTAGGTAAAACGAGTCAACCAAGACATCCTGGGAATGTTCTTTTCAAAGACAGTATTCCGCTTCAGTGAAGAAACAAGAAAAGGTGATCGAAGTAAACTCCTTGGAGCTAGCAGATGGACTGACACAATTTTTTAATTTTAATCTGGCCAGCTAAGCTCTTTACCAGAGCTTGTCATACCATTAACAGACAGTCCACACAAGGACAGCACCTTTCACATCTAATTAACCACATTTTCTCATTGGCCTTTGAATTTCTGCTCGTATTTAAAATCATGCTGACCACAAAACATCAGAGGGAGCACACTAGTCTCCAGTGGGATATCTGCGTGCTTTGTCTTTTGCTTGTGTAAATACATATACATATATAAATTTATGGCTCCCTTAAATACCCCTGCATGTGTAAATGCCAAAGAAACCTTTCTGTAGGGCTGTTTCTTCTGGTGACAGGGCTGCTGTCTGAGTTTGTGCTAAAGGAGAAAGTCTTGTGTGGTTACACCACTATCCCTTGCATCCCAAAAGCAGAGCTTCGTCCAGAGATAAAGACAGGTAAGTTGTGATTCTTTCATCTCTGTTCAGGTATTACCTGACACGAGCAGTAGGAACAAATTAGTATAGATACCTGAAGAGCTGATCAGCTAAGGACAACTACAGAAAGGAGAGAGTCCAGGAAAGCAGCACCACTCGCAATTCCCCTCCTGTCCAGGGTCAGCTCCCTGTGGAAACATGTATGGAAGCTGTCCTGCAATGGCAGGCTGCATTCAGACGACTGTCTCCTGGGTGGTGGAACTCAGGACTTGCTAGTTATTGTGTCCAGATCAATCGGAACAAACTGCTGTTTTGTCTGAAGTGACTATTTTTGGTTGTGGTTTTGTGTAAGTACTTCAAAGCTGGGTTCCCAAGGCTTCCTGAGTATCTGTCTGCAGAGCTTTTACACAGAGCTGCTTAAGCATACAGTGCTCGCTCCTCTCTTCTGGCTGCTCTTCTGAGCTGCCAGCAATTCACATATCAGGAATTATCAGAATTATTACACACACAACACTGGCAGGAATCAAATAAAATCACCTTTGTTTTTAAGGCTCTGTCTTCTGACATCTAACAGACTCTTAGTTGGTAATTTTCAAAACAGCAATCTATTTTCTTTGGGTTTCTTTTCCCCTCACAAAACTATTAAATTACACTTTCAGTGAGCTGCTCAAACACCCCATCTCCTTGGAATACATTTTTGATCTCTCAAACCATCACTGTTGACCCAGCCTGGCTCTGTCAAGCTAACTGTGATACTGGCAGCACTATCAATGCAGTCAGCACTCCCGAGCTGAAAACTGAACGGCACAGGAACTGCATTGCAAAGGTGCTCAGAACACATGACAACTAATCCTGTTATACACAATTCTCAGACGACACATACTTCAGTAAAAGCATGAAACCCAATTAAAAGTTTTCCTGGAGAGTTTTTAGATTTACAGCACTGCTGGTTTTTTCATCAGCAAAGTACTCAAAGGCACGCAGAACGTGAATAGTGTAAAAACCATCTGCTTTATATCTGTGTCAAAATTTGTTCTCTGTGGTATGGATACGTCAGCTTCTGTGTGATATTTCAAAAATTTAAATTCAGTTTTATGATTGTTATTTCAAGCTATCAATTTTAAAATCAAGTGATTTCAGCACTGAAACGTAGATTTGCAACAGCCAAAAATCTTTGACAACAACAAAACACATAACTAAAATCACATTCATCATTTAAAGTTTCCTAAAGGAAAACAACTCTTGTGACAGATTTCTGAAATAACTGAAAAATTCCTTGATTTGACCACAGCCTTTACAGCAACAGATCATACCAGAAAGAGCGTAATTCTTCATTTCCAGCAGTCAACTAGTATCTGTTCAAAACTATTAATGAAAAGCATATTTTTGCTGGATAAGAAAAAAAGTGTAATTCTAGTGACACAACACACCAAGGTCACCCCAGTACCTCCAAAAATAAAGTTTTCTGACAGTTTGTATTTCTGAGAAGAAATGACATGCGCTTTCATACAGCAAATGTGATTAATTGAATTATAGTCCTCTACAGGGTAATGCTCACTGAAATTCTGCTACAGCACACATACCATTCTAAATAATGTCCTTGTTGTTCAAATGCAATTTATTCAAAATGTTAAATCCACTCATCTGTAACCAAAAAATACAAAATATACTGAATGAAAATGCCTCTAATAAGGAGCCGCATCATGGCAGACACCCACTATCTCCAAGGTCATGTGGTTTGATATCAAGATTACAAATTGCTTCTTGTGACTGGATATAGCACTGATCTTATGGCGTTTGACAGGATTCACCAACAAAATTCCCAGTCAATTTAGCTGACAATAAAACCTTTTCACTTGTTCAGTTTCTGTGGTTTCTGTTGCCAAGCATTTCACCATCACCACATTTTGCTTGTGCCCCAGGAGAGTTCCCTGGAGAACCAACCACCTCTCAAGAATAAACAGGTTTTGAGGCGTTTTAGCTCTCCAGCTGACCAAATTCAGTCCCCAGAGCCTGTCATAGTGCCACCTCTTCCATCATGTAGTATTGGTAACTATTTGGAGCAGAAAAATTAGGAAGTGACATCAACCAAATTAATCTCACACTTCATTATCTTTTCTGTCCATATCATGTACATCTATTTCCAGCATTCCTCCTTTTCTGAACTGTTGATCAGAAATCTCTTACCTTGTTGTACAGTCAAAGATGATCCCACTGTTTGTGCTTCGCATTTAAACGGTATTTCCAGCTTCAATTTGTTTGGGTAGAATTATTGCTTTATTCTACTCATGTTCAACCTTGACACCTCTCAATTCTCATTCCTGTTTTTCCAACAGGAAAACAGTTGTCGGGTTTTTGTTTCTTGGGGGAGGGTGTTGTCAGCAGCAATATGCTCCTTCTTTGTCATAACCAAGATAAAAGTGTTAATACTATGGGGCCTTCAAGCTTTTATTATTTTGCAAGGTAGTCTTTACTGAGTACTGCAAGCTCATCTCACGGTAAAGTTCTAGGAGGCAAGTTCCACAAAAGCATGGATGGACTGTAAATACAACTGCAATCCCAGAGGCAAACAACAGCAGTACCCAGGTACTTTAAAAAAGAAATCACACTTGCGAATTCACTTCTTCAGTTTTTCTTGAAATCTAGGGGTTTTTTAAAATAATTTTCCTTAAAGATTTACTTCTTCCAAGTGACTTCTCTTCCACCTTGTTTCCTGTGTTGTGCTTGCCAACAGTACCTTAAATAGATCTCCACAACTCAGATTTTTTCATGGAAGCCAGTTTTTGGGCCCACTAAGAACATAGCAGCTTCTTTCACAGAAACTGATAGCTACTTTTAACACTTTGGGTACAACTGATTGTCCTGAAACCAAAATCACACAGCTTAGGGTAAAGAGCCTTACAAAGACTGGTTTGCTTTGAAGTACCATGCCACTCCACCATTTCAGTTAAACAGGGATTAATACAGGAAATGGAGAGGCAGGGGGTGTGCAAGAAGGTCCCCAAGTCAGCCTGGTGCCTTACATATGATAAAAGTTAACTTTGGGGAATGCTGACAAATAAAAATGAAGCACAAAGATACCTGGAGTGTAACTTCTTCCACAGACACTTCCCAGCATTTACCACATACCTGGTAAATGCAAATGGCTGGAATGGGATAGGTTGCACCTGGTGGTCCCATAATCCCTTTGGCAGACATCTGGCTTCAGAAACACATACTGTATATATACCCTAAAAGCAGCAAGATGGCCTATCCTACACTTAGTTCATGGGTTATTTGTGGCAGCTGGGAAAAGAATGGTAACAATCACATTCAGTAACTTCTGGAGATAATTTTAATATCAAATGCATTGGCATTCTCATAGCACATAAGTAACAAATCTAAAAAGGCAATCCTTTCATGTTATAAAATCGATTTAGAAAATTTTATACATTACTTTTGCTTTTAAACGTCTATAAACCAGTCAATTTGAAAAAGAACAAATAACTTGATGATAAAAACTAACTTTACCATAAGAAAAAGCCCAAACTATTTTTCATAAGGGAACACTGAAAATATTCATCCATTAGAAAAGGTGTAGAGAAAGGGCACACATTCCTGCATTTTATTTCATTTGTTTCACAATAAATACATAGATTATCCTTCTAAGTAATGCTGGTGGCGTGCTTTAGGTGGTGAAAGATAAACTCTGGGATGAGAGGGAGAGATATTGGGGAGGGTGGAGGGGAGGAGTGGTAGTGACAAACTACAGAATTAAAGTAGAAACAAAGACAAACAACATACAGTAATTACACAAGGCTGCTCACAGCTATACAGAAGGTAACTGCGCTCAGCAAATTGCTTTGTTTTAGAATTGCCTCTCTCCTACAGAAAGAATGCTTCCTGGTTTGAGAAACGATAAGGGGGTGTGGGGGGGTGTTGGATGACTGTACAGAACCTGAAGTAATAACTGCATTTTCCAAATGCTAGGTTTCAGAGTTTTCTTGAGGGAAGGGGCCCTGAGAATTCTTCAATGACATAAAAGTGTTCACATCTTTGGGTTGCTCTCAATTTTTATTTTAACTCTCTATCCTACTTCCAGCTTTAAGAGCTCTGGTTTTGGTGGTTATCTGACACACCGTCCTTCTGAAGAGTGAGATGACACTTAAGTGAACTTACAGTGGGGAACAGGAGAAAGCATCCTCTTAAAACAATCACCTGCTATTGTGCAGTAAGTCAGAAAAGAGTGTGCACATCAAAATATTAAAATTTTATGTGATCACTGAGGAAAAACTACATACATACGTATTAAGACTGATAAACTTTTGCTAGTTTATCAATTCAAGTCTGAGTTCAAACACTCAATATTCAGGCATCTTTACTCTACTGTCCTAAGCAAGGTGTAAATCCTGTCTGTCTTACATGTAAATCACATATCTTGAAGACATATCACACAAACATATTGACCTTATTTTCAGTAAAACCCCTCAGAGTTTTGAGGTTGTTAAGTCACAGCCTCCTTGCCATGCTAATGCATATCTTAAGATTTATAGAAATTATTCCCAAAAAACAGGTGAAAAGCATTAAAAATCTACTGCCTAGACATACTGTGTTGGCATGTATTTTGAGAGCAAGTTTTCTTCTGAAATCTGATAAGAAAGAAAATAATAAAAAATACTTTAAAAAAAATAAAAATCTACTCGACTTTAGAGTATTTCAACAGTCAATCTCAAGCAAATGTCTTCCACTCATGGAAATACATTTTTATGAAGAAAATGATAGGGAGGGAAATAATAATTAAAAAAAATAACCAAAACTCATCAGCCTCAAATCTTGGCAGAATTTCTGACACATGCAGATTACATCTGTATATAACCAGAAACAAAACAAAAAAATCTCTATAGAGAGTCAATATTACATCCTTAAGTTAAAACAATACATAGCATTCATTCTACCTGTATCAGCTGCAAAAACAAAAAACACATACAGGATCAAAATCCTGTCTTCAGGGCCAACTGCTACATGACCATCCATGTCTATATAGGATTATAAAGAACAGGCTCCAAAAAATGAAAGTATTTTTACATCCTTGTGGCATACACCCATATGCAGCTTTCATATGCCAAGCAAAGAATCAATTAGCAATCCATGTACATTAGCTTAACTTACATTTACACTCTTATCTACAACCTTGTCCCCTCCCCCCTCTCCCAGCATCCTAAGACCACAACACCACTGAAAAAAAATCTTAAATAAATAGATGCTGAACAAAAAAATACTTCTTGTGGCTTTTTTTTTCCTTCCTTGCAAGGCAGTGAGAGCCCAAATGCTGCTAAGCAGAGTTCCAGTTACTTTATACAGCAATGTCCTTTGCCAGGTCTGCCTTATTAGATTTATTAGCTGCTGCTGCCACTATGCTGTTGAAAGTGCAGTTGCAAGATCAGGTCACGAATTTCTTCTCTTTTGCTTCTGATGACTTGACGAGGGAACCAATTCTCCAGATGCAGTGGCTCTTCGAAGTTAACTATGGGATTCTGGTAACAGAAAAAGGAATAGTTATTGCATGAATTTCCCAAAGCAACCTTCAAAAAGAATGTCAAACCCTTCCACTGCTGATGAGACCAAGGCATGAACAAATTTCCATGAGTGCAAAAGGCCTCAAAGTCAAATTCCAGTTCCCCCATCATAATCACATATATACACACCCTTACCAAAAGGTACTCGTGGTACATACCTGTTCCACTTGTTCTTATTGATCAGGTGGCCTACAATAGATCCCCACTACTATGCTACCCATACTAGCCTGTTCTTTAACCAGTGTCTCTCAGATGGCTTTGCATCCAATCCTAGGCAGAGATCCATGCATTCCAGCTGCTCTCTCATATCAAGGGCAACTCTACCTCCTTGTTTATCCCCGACACTGCGTGCATTAGTGTACAGGTGCTTTGGAATGGCAATCTGACCTCCTACAGAAGAAAAACGTGCCCACTGTCCAAGGCCCCACACAAGGCTTTGCATGCACAGGAATCTCAAGAGAATGTGGACCATATGTATAAGTACCAAGCAAACACAGCCATTCAAAGGACAGAACAAGAGGGCAGTGCATTGGATCAGGGCAAGGAAGACTTAGGGACACCCTGGAAGGCAGTGCCTGAAGCCCAGGATCTGCAGATGTCTAAAGGCACGTGCTGAACAAGAAAGAGAGGCTCACTTGGCTCTGTGCATTTCAAGTACTCTCCCCTCGCTCTCTCTGCTGCCTGTGGAGCCACTCAAAGGCCAATGCACAAACTGACCAAGTTTTAGTTGTTACAAGAACTGATGTAAAGAAAAGATACTTTTGTAACATCCATAGGGAAGGAATATGTACATAAAATACATCCAAATACTTAGGGATATTGAATGTGTCAATGTAAAAGCAACATTAAACTACAAGGTCAGAAATGTTTGCTGACAGATGAGAAACCAGCTATAAAGATCCCAGCCACTACTTGAAGAATAGGTTTCATCTCCTCTTCCTCAAACAGCTTTGACATTTTTGACAGTGTGCATCACAGGCTTTTGTGTCTGGCTGTTTCCCTCAGAAATAGGCTTTGGGGGTTTAAGGTAATTTGGTGGAAACAGGAAGGGAAGTTTCCATTTTTACCTGTAAAAAGCTTTCCACATATTGCAGCAAATAGACCCCACAATCACTGCTGTTATCTTGTTTAGGCACTCTGGGACACAGGTCAATCATTGCTGATTTATTGAATTCCCGATGTGTTTTTCGCTTAGCTTCCCATTCCACTTCAAGGTACCTACAAGAGAAAGCAAACAGTTGAAATACTTGAGAAATAGCTCCTTTTTTTTTTTTTTTACATTACTCAATATTGTTCCAGAGCTGGTCAAAAAGCTAAAATAGCTTTAATCAATTTATTTCACAGAATCTGTCAAAGAAATTTATACAGTATTTCCACTACCCAATATTCTTTTTCACTCAGAGACATCTCTACCACATAATATGCAACATACAAAACAGAAATAAGCATGATGTTACTTAAAAACAGTTATTTGTTTCTTCAAGCTATTAGGATTTCAGAACATTTTTAAATCTTATCTAAAGGAATAACTCAAGCAATCTTTCCTGGTTATCACATAGGTTTCCTGGATTCATTCTAAGAGGCCAGCAGTGTTTTTTTAACCTAAGAAAACTATTAAGAAACCCCTCAGAACTCACAAATGACAACAGTTACAACTGCACCAATATAACCCTTGCAACCTCCTAGTGTACAAGGTATATAAAGACTAGTTGAAAACCTTAAGAGATCTCTAATGGTTAGGACTTAGATGTTATCAGGCTTTATACTTGTTTAGTATTTGGGCTTCAGTAGCAACTCACTGCCCCCCCATTCTGGGCCAGCCGTTGGTTTTAGAGATGGGATTGAGAGCTTAAGGGTCTATTTTCAAGGGCAATAGTTACCTGTATTTTCCTCCTGATTTTAGTCAGACTTGCAAAGGCTCAAGCTTGTGAAAATCAATCATAATGTCTGACTTTAGAGAGTAAAAATATATATGCAGTAAGTCAGACCTTGTGTTTGATTTCTAAAAACCCCAAGTCCTTGCAATTCTGAGAATAAAAATACACTTAAAACAGCTTTTGGGGAAAATGTTAATTGAAATAATTCAACGATTAAGACAGTTCAGTGAAGTACACTGCAGAGTAACTGCAAGAACATATGACTAAAGATTTTAGAATTAATTTATTTGAGCCTGACCACTGCCCAAAGCACAACAAAAATCAACTCAAGGAAAGAAGGGATCATGAAACCCCTGCATCAATTTCCACAAACTTCTGTTTCCTGGGCATAATTGCAAACAAGAAGTAAGAAGTGTGCTTCCCAAACTTCCCTTATCTCACAACTCCATAAATCTCCGCTTGTTTTCTTACTTTTTGTGACATCTGTCTAAAATCCAGGTAAACACACTATTTGGAATTTCAACCTCAGGAACAACTCAAAGCATAGAGCACTAAAATAATAGATGCCATAGAGATTTTCTCAATATATAAATAAATAAAAATTGCTATTTTGTTCTTCCTCCCAAGACACATATCATAGGGAAGCCTCTCTATTTAGGGAAAAGATGGTTTCACAAAGATTTCTGATTCTCATCTAACCCTCTCACAGCATTTTGAAGAACTTTCTTTTACAAGAAGGTGGTACTATTTGGTTGACAGATTTTTACTTTCAGTGATATTAATAAAACAGAGACAAAAGAGAACAATCCTCTTTAAATTCAAATATTTAACAACTTTTTAAAAACAGACGTTAAAGTAACTAGGAGCATATAAAAGTACTGAAAATTTTAGGACATTCTGCCAATACTTACATACTTATCACATAAAAGACTGAATATATTTTTACTCTCACTTTGCAAAACAAGTAATACCATTCCACTATAACTATACTGGCACATCAAGCTTTTAGACAGCTTCAGTCTAGTTTCTACATTTTTGCATACACATAAGTGAATTTAACACTGTAATTCTGAAGTGCCACCAAAAAACGAGCATCAACCCTTTGGAAAATCAATCATTTAAATTTCAAAGTATTAGTTTTAAAAAATATTTTTCTACCCTTAAAAACACCTTCAATTACTCATCTGGATGGGATAAACCTTCCCACCCCTGAACAACAAAACCCCGTCTACTTCTATTTTTTTTTTTCCAATTTTAAAAACTGTCCATTTTACAGTTTTTGCATTATATCTGCACTGCAGAACAAAGACAGGCTTTTCAGGGAAGCCTCTGTATTGTTGTCACAGTTTTTTTTGTTGTTACTCTTCATGGACTTTCCTTTCCTTTGGCATTAGAAATATACACCTTTTCAGAGAAATGTATTTTGAATATGGACGTATGATCAGCAGCATCTCTCATTAGAAGATAGAAACTGTAATTACTTACTCTCTCAAAACCTGAACAGTTTTCTGTATAGAACCCGCTTTCAAAGAATCCAAGATAAGTATACAAGGCCTGTATACAACAAAAACAAACAAATCATTAGTCTTTCATTACCACACTACTGAAGCAAACATTTTATGTGAATACAGCTTACCAAAAGCATCAATATCTGAACCAATGTGGTAACAATGGAAAAGTACCTACAGCCGTGGCTTTATGGCAAATAACTGAATTACTGCAGAATTTCTTAGTGTAATTTAATGTTACAAAACTAGAAAGAAAATAGAAACATACCTTTTACAAATCTGCCTTTCGGAATTATTTAGGGAGATCTGACAGAAAAGAAAAAAAAAACAACAGCAATTATAAATTCTAACATCTTCATAGATTTATAGGTAGTGAGAGATGCTCTCATTTCAGAAAGGCAGGAACTGATAAATCGTTTTTAAAAACATGTGAAAGCATAGCAGAGCAACACAGGCAGGCAAAGAAAGGCTTAGGCTAATTAAAAATGCCTTGCATGTACTGCAGGCCATGCAAACATTGATAACAACTGCAAAAAAGGTTATCCAAAAATCCCTTGATCAAGTCTCCCATTCTTCAGGAATAGAGTAATACATTTTCTCTGTCAGTACAAAAAGGCACTTACTTTAGAAATAGCTGAATCTAGAACCGAAGCAGCAGCAATTTCATGGTCATCTAGTACAAAAGAACACATTAACAAGTCTTAAGAAAATATTTTATAACCAAAATATTTTTATTTTCAAGTTCCTGACTACTAGTATTGAAAACATGATAGTTGAGCTAATTTATGAACTAATTTTGAGCATTCCCTTCTGAATGTTCAAATAGCAGTTACTGAGGGTCTTCCTTCCTGATAAAATTCTTACTGAAATCAAATGTTTCCAATCATATTTTACATATCCCTTCCAGTACTTTCCAGAGTTGTAGACAACTTGCAGTCCTTGCTATGCATGGCAATATAAAAACAAACTACATCAGCCTTGATATCTTAAAAAGTATCTTTTACATAATTTCCCTCCTTCAAGGATTAAGACACTATTAGGAACTGTATATGGCTTCACATAATTCTCTTCTAGACTACCTACCTTTTGAGAATAAAATTCTGCTAGAATCCATTTCTTCATCATGCTTGAAGAACACTGAACCATTTCTAGTGTTCTCACTCTCTGAATGAAGTGGAGACTGGTGAGATAAACTCTGATGGGGACACTCCTCATACACAGCTTCTTCTAACCAAGGGAAACAGATAACTGCAATGTACCAATGAGACCTGCCCAGCAGTGGAGAGAGAGGGGGAAGAATGTCAAAACCATGTAATATTTGGTTCTGAAAAGGCTATGAAAAGCTTTCATAATATTGAGAGCTCATGGACCACTGTTCTGTGATACATAATCATCATTACAATGTTCCTTCATGGCATCTCATGCTAATTCTCTCATTCATTTTTTACTTTGCATTGTGGCGTAACAGCAAAAATCAGTATCAATTCCTTTGAAAAAAAACCCAAAAAAACCAACAAAATTCATCACAGCAATAGTCTGTGATGGTGATCCAAGTTTTGAATACAGCTGAAGGTAGGGCACACCTTTAGCCTCATTTGTTTCTGCAGCTATTTTACATATGTACCTCTCAAGGACTCTTCAGTTTTACAGGAGTTTACATGTACAGGTTGGTTATTCAACCAGGCCAAGGCACAGACTATCAAAGTACCACTTCTATCTATTTAACTATGAGCTGCTGTGACTCCTTTATAGAAATATTACTTAAGTGCACAGGAATCACCATAATGGCACATAAATTATTCTGAAAAATATCTAACAGCAATTTTCAGTAAAACAAAAGCACAAAGCTAACTGATGACAACTGAATAAACATTTTATCTTTTGAACCGACTTCAAGATTACTCATTTCACACTTGTTACTTCTTCAAAATCTCAAGTGTCATGTCCAACAATCCAGCCTTACAGCCATAAATTTTTACCACCACAACATTCAAATACTTAAATCTTTAAATATCAGAAAAGATGTTGAGAACACACAGACTTACTCCTCATTCACTGGCACAAAGATATAATCTTTATTGAAGATATTTATGTGACGAGTCCATGTTCTTACTCTTCTGTGTCTTCTCTGGGCCGCTCTGAAGAAATCAAATGACAACTGTTATTCGTTTTTGTTCTTTTTTGTTAAAGCATGGCATAGAATTAGCATTCCTACATCTCCCTAATCCCTCAATGGGTTTTTCATTTACTCTTGAAATTTCCCCACAGATTAAAAATAAATCAGCATACCACTGAGCCCAAGTGACTAACATTCCTGAAGCATCTCTAACTCTTCTAGAAAAAAAATTACAGATGTGAATGGATTTCTTACAGTTATTTATGACATAATTATTATTTACTACACTAAAGGCAAAAATTTCATCTAAAGATGACACCAGTCAGTGTAAAAACAGACCTATAGTAGTTTTAAAACATCCATGAATTAGATTTTTCAATACCACTTTTGAAGGCCTGTCTAAACAACCTTATCTTTTGAAGGGAAAAAGCTAAATGCCTTGCACAGTGTCATGTAGCAAGCAGAGAAGAGAAACAGATTCCCTTCAATCCTGAGATTTAAAAGTTGGAGCACATTTCATTTCCAGTTCTACAGACATGAAGCATGAGGAGATGATACCAGGAGAATAAGAAAAATCTGAAAAGAAACCTAAATTTAGATTTTCAGCTTTCTTAGTTTGCACAACTTGAAATAGAAACCAGCATTTCATAGAACTTTCCTCCAACAGGATCTGAAAGTACAATTCGCTCTACTCATGAGGTATCCCTATTATCATTCTGAATCCATCCTCGTCTTTGATTACGAAACACAACTTCAGCACAGGAGAAACTGGAGAAAAGGAATGTGGAATAGAAAGCCAGGTTGCTGTAGGACTCTGCATGAGCCAGCATTAAGTGAAGACTTGCTGCACACTTCCTCTGCCACATGACCCTAGAAGCACTGGGAACTGGCTTCTTTACAACCTGGGAAAGGAGCTTTCTCAATCTAATGCCTGAGTAGTGTGAACAAAGTGAAGCAAAGGGTCTTTAAGCAGCTACATCTGTTGAGATTCATTTCACTTATAACAATACAGAGTCCAGTTTTTCACTATCCACTTAGCAAAAAAAAAAAAACCAAACAAACAACAAAACCCCACAGAAACAAATAAACAAAACCCAAACCACCTGTAGTCACCAGGTGAGTATCTAAGCCCAAACACAAAACTAGAATTTCCAAAGCTATCTCCTAATCCAGAGCAGCTACAGTCCTTGAAATATGGTGTCATTCCTGTTCCTCAAGAAGATCACAGACAGCCTAGCCTCATAAAAGAAATCAGATCAAGGCACAACAGCATTCTTAACATGGATACTTCTATCTCCATCTCAGAAAACTCGAAGTCAGAAGACAGTAAATCATGGAACTGTGTCCTCTCAAACACAGTTACATGAATTTTTGAGACATCTTTGAGAATATTAGAGAAATCACATTTTCTTCCCTTTAACACAGCTTTCACCCAGCAGTGGCTGTCAAACAAGGTGACACACCACTCTGTGCAGGTAGTCCTGTTTGCCAGTAGAATGAAAAACCTGTCGACTTCATTTATAACAGAAGAAAAACCACTTCAAAGAGAAACAAAAAACCCCTCCAATAAGCTGAATGATGATGCTTATTGATGATAAGTTTATTGCTCTCTATAACAACCTGAAGGGTTCTAGTGAGGTGGGTGTGGGTCTCTTTGCCCAAGTAAGAAGCAACAGGACAAGAGGCAACAGCCTCAAGTTGTTCCAGGAAAGGTTTAGATTGGCTCTTAGGAAAAATTTCTTCACCAAAGGTATTGTCAAGCACTGGAACATGCTGCCCAGGGAAGTGACTGAGCCACCAGCCCCCGGGGTATTAAAAAGACATGTAGACGGACACATGGGACATGGTTTAGTAGTGGACTTGGTGCTGGGTTAACAGTTGACTTGATGATCTTATTCGTCTTTTCCAAGCTAAATGATTCTCTGATTTTACAAAAACAGAATGAATGTTACTAGCAGATCATCACTGTATGGTAAGTGGGAGGGCAAGCTCCACTCACAAACATCAGTGTTGAGAAAGAACAGAAAGTATTCTAGGAATGCTTCTACCATTTAGAGTCTTAGCTGGAAACACAGTGTTGATACAGGGTTCTTGAGCTGTTAATGATAACCTTTCTTGAAACTTTCCAATGCCAGTGTGCTCTGCAATAAAATTTTCTTACTAAAAGCTTGGCCAACAGTTTACTACCAATATGTAAAATTAAGTATGTGGTAACTCTTAAAAATATTATTAGAAGTATAGTTTATTAAAATTATGCATGTCTTGCAAAACTCTTGGGTTTATGAAAAAAATATGAAACACATAACTTTCTTAAGTAAAGATTCAAAGTTGGAGAAAGGTGATAAAATTTCCCTTCATATTCAATATGAATCACACATAGATTTTAAGGAAAAATACCAGTATACTTAAATTGTGAGTTACAACCTTTAACCACTAATCCGTTGCAGAACATCCATTACTATTTTATGTGCTAATTAGTAGATCATCTGCAGAACTTCCAAGTGACATCAATAGATAGCTTGTTTCTGGTCATAATGGCATCTAAAATGAACTTACGAAACTTTGACATCCCCCTCAAAGCTCTTTTCTGTCCTGGTCAGGCACTTATAGAAGAAACTGCTAAAAATGTGTGTACGGTCAGCAAGATGTTTTGGTGCCTTCTCCAACAACAGGTATCTACCAAAGAAACAGAAGAAAATTATTAAATTCCTTTTCTAGAAAGTACCACTACTGATAAAAAAAGGACAGTTATTTTAATGACTGATCTTGCTCAGGTAATACTTGTTACCTGTTGCCTTGACAGCCACTAATTATACCAGACTTTATTTTAACTATTCACATGGGTGGACATTATCAGAGTGTGTAACAGCCAAGCAACTAGTAAGAATGTAGCAATTTTTTGTCGCAGATTTGTGTGTCAGTATTCAAGCTCCTGAATTTATTTTTAAAGTTAGGTATCTAGGCCTTGCAATTAAGACAGGCTTGAAAACCTAAACAAGTACAACCTATGGAGTGCTGTACTACTGTATGTACAAAAAAGCACAGTACAATGCACAAAGGTCAGTACAATATAATTGCCCAATTTACTTCTACAGTTATGCATGTGAAAATTAAGTCAAATATTCTACAAGTACTTCATTACTTCACTGCTGCTAATTTCACTATAAACATCATAATCTCTCATCCCAGAAAGCAAAAGCTCTCATAATTGCAGTTATCCTACACAAGGTGCCTCCAGCTTCACCTGATGACTTGTTCAACAGTCTTACATGATACAGTTTGCTAAGCAATGAAAACTGAGTGTGGGAATTCTAACAGATTTTAAAAGCACAGGAGTCTCTACAATTACCGCAATACATTATTTTATTTAAATCTTTCTTTTCTATCAAGATGAAGCTACAACTATTGAGAGAATCATGCTGCATTATTTATTTCTAGTTTAGAGTAAAATACAACAGGGTCTGCTACAAAATCCCATTGAAACACTGTGTAACACATCTCCTTTCTCACTCCTCTAGACAAAGCTTTCCTATTGCTCACAATTCCTGCAGCCATGTGGATGGCAAGTAAAATGGAATTCTTGCTGACAACCTTCAATGAACCAGAATTTTTTGTAGGTCTAAATCAGCAGAGTGCAAATAAATCTCAGCTTTAGGGAATGGTGGCCACAATGCCAGTTTTTGAAAAATTGCTTTCACAAGCAACTTTAGCAGGACAGCATGTGCAAGGCCAAGCACAACAATACTCAAGAATTATTGGCTGCGTTCCTTTCTGCAGGAGATCTGCATCAGAAGAGGGCCTGAAATTGCACACAATGGCAGAGGATGCTCCACTTCATGCAAACTTAGTAAATACAATACTAGTGCAAACCTTTTACTTTGTACAACTGCCTACTTAACACTGCCCAGCACTTTCTGTTCTGTAAGGTCACCAAGAGACTCTTTTCCTCCAGTTATTCTGTCGGGATTATATCATAGCTCTTTAGAGGGAAAAAAAGAATAAAATTTAAAAAAATGAAACTGCTAAGAATACAAAAACAACTTTTAAAAAAGTCCAACATACAAATTCATCACCCTGCTACTTCTGAAATTTTCGTATTGTGTTTAGTGACCAGCATTTACAGTAACACTCAAATCCAGAAAGAAGGGTACAAAAAGGACTGTAATTACTTACTTAAGATAGAAATCAATGATGACATCATTAAGAAACTCTCCATATTCTAAGCACTCTAGATCTTCTCTTGTGACTCCCAGTCCTCCTTTTGCAGGTGGGGGTGGATAAACAATTAAACTAGAAAACATAAATCATGTCGTAACAGTGACAAACTGTTTTACATGACATTCTTCTCAGTATGGCTGTTTCACATGTAGAAAATGAGAACCTTTTAAAAGTAGTAGTTCTCAAAACTGTTGGCTAACTCAAAAGTCCTTTATCATTTCTTCCTCCAAAAGCTAGTGTTACAAAAGAAATATTCACCTCAATGCACTATGAAACTTTGAGAAAAATTTTTGATAAGGAGACTGTTTTTTACCTTTATCTTGTTTTTCTATTCTTGATAAAAGTAGTTGAGAAATGGTTATATAAAATGTGAAGAAACAGTAGGGGACAAATGGTCTGAAAGAACAGGGATTTTCTAATTAAGACTCCAACAAGGACTCCCATATTTCCAAGCAGAGAACCTGGGCTTACACCGCACGCAGCATACGTACTTGTAAGTTGTTTCAAACTGCCCAAGTTACTACTACCACTAGTATTTAAAATTACATAAAAGGCTCTGGATTAAAACCAGTATTAATTAACTGGAACCATGAACTGAGCCTTTTTCCGTTCAAGAAACAAAACCACCTGTGATACTGTCAGTAAAAACAGCGACAGCAAAAGGCAAGAGTTCTTAAGAGCAATTTACTCCAGTAATGTTTGCTGTACTACAAGTATGAGGACTACAAGGCAAGTGCAGACAGAACTGAAGCATGGCAGTGTTCTCTCAGCACCTTGCTGCACTAGTGCCTTTTGTTAACTCAGCTCCAGTACCAACAAGTAAATTGTATAACAAGACAGTTATAAACAGAGTGAATAGACACAATGAAAGAAAACATTGCTTAGATTTTAAAAAAGGGTCAGCTTAAGTTAGCAACAGTTCTGCTAAGATGGACTTATATGAACACTCACAGAACTCATGAGGTCCCTACCCTTCCCACTGACATACCCATGATGTGACCTTGTAGTCATAGTTCAGGTATTCTTTAATTGCTGTGAGATTTTCTATCATCCCGTAACACATTCATTTTGTCTGCTAACTATTAGGATGGAAAAGGAATAACTACACTTAGACTTGTGGATATTTTAGATTTCTAGAGCAACTTTCACACAACACTTTCAAATCAACTAGAGAAAGTGAGGGCTTTTATTCCAACCATTTATTTAAATTTCTTTTATTTTCACTTTCTCATTTATATGAAATATTACTTACTTTTTAACTGCTCCTGTTTCTCTTACTTCCTTCCATTCTTCATTCAACGCAGAGGACAAAGAGATAGAATAGCAACCACTATACTGCTTATTTGCAAGGGCATAACTAGGCTTCACCACTTTTAGTTTTGATTCCTACCAGAAAAAAACACAATAATAATAGTAAAAAGCATTATACAGCTTGATACATAAAACAAAACAGACAAAACCCAAGACTAAAGCTCACGGCAGTAACCTGCATCACTGAAGAGGACTCTTGCTGGAGAGCAAAAGTGTAAACTTTGGGATTTAGGAAAACATGCCACTGCTCAGGCAGTAAAAAGTAATGAATCTTTTATAATGATGACAGGTTTTAGTTCATAATCTCTGTAAAATTGTCCAAGCACTATTTAACCAACTGATGCAGAATTGGTTTTGGAGAAGAAACATGATCTGAAAGGATGGAGACAAGTATCAGACTGTCTTACTAGGAGTTGTGTATGCTTGGCAGGTTTGAAAATCCAGCCCTTAAACAATTTGCCTGAAAAACAATACAGATTGAAACTGGTTGGCTCCCTTTTTCAGTCCCCAGTTTCATGGATCATATTGATCTGTTGTCTCTGATTTTCACTAGTGGGAACAAATATACATAAATTCTGAAGTGACAATGATGTGGAGCTGGATTTAGACATTTACTCCTCAGAGAGATTAAACCATGACAACACATTAACTTGCACAGACAGATCTCCCCAGCAGCCTGAGGAATCATTCTCATTCAGCATTTGAAGCTGTGGAGACCCAGTATATCTAGATATCCAGACCAAGTATATCTAGATGTATCTGGAGAGCAATACAAGCAGTTCTGCTGCACTTCCAGCTCAAATGAAAAATGTCTCCATCACTCATTCCTTGATTAAGCCCCAACTTGTTGCCCTCGAGACACCAGAAAGGCAGAAAATCCCTGCTGTAAACACACACAGCCATGAGTCAACCTAAAGCACTGGTACTTGCCACTTACTGATGAGGACGACACACTACCCCTCTGTGGACACAGTCCAACTGAGTGCAAACCCGGCAGCAAGCATGACTGACTTTTTTGAGCTATGGTTTAAGAAAGAAGGCTGATCTAAAATTTACTAGAATGTGTGGCTGCTAACAGGTGAGGATGAATAAAGCAACAGGTACACACTAACCTGAAGTGCAGGCTCATGAGCACCTGAGGTATTCTCTTTGGGCATATATTCCTTCAGTAGATTCTTATGGTAACTCATGAAGGAGGTTTCTTCAGGACAAAGATCCTTAAACAAGGGTAATGCTTGTTTCAAAGACAAAAATTCAGCAAGATCTGGTGCTCTGTTCTTCTTGCTCACACACGTTATCAGTTCAGTCAGTCTGTCTTCTTCCCATTCTGAGAGTGGTTGGGACAGTTTAAGAAATACAAATTCACTGGATTTGGCTGGAAAAGGGAGAGAATGGATAGTATTAACTACTAGATTATATGACAAGACCTTGTCTGCATACCCACAAAGGAGCACAGAGAGACAATGGCAGGAAGGGGAGCCCAACTAACACGCTACTTACTAGCTTCATCACAGGGGCTGTCAACCCACCAAAGGCCCACCTCCACAAGCCCAGAGAAGCATGGGGGCGAAATGGCAGGTAGGAACCCAAATTAAGCACTGTGAAGACACACATGATCTGGGCCCTTCCCAGGAAAGTCTGGGCCCAAGGGTCCAGACCTGAAACCCATCAAGATGAGTCGATGCCGAAACACTTTCTGGACTGACAGGGGGCTGCTGCTGAGTTGTATGGCACACGTGATGGAATTCAAGGGAGGAGCATTTTGGGATTGCAAAGGACGTAATATGGGTTGTTTAACGGAAAAACTAAAGGCAGGCAAAGGGAGGTATTCAGGTGATTCAGGGAGGCAGAAGTGTGGCCAAAGAGAGGGCTAAGGGCATAAAAAGGACCAGTCACATCTAAATACTTTGCTGGTCATTACATTTGTCTGGCCATGCCATGTGCATTGACCAGCACAGCCTATCTTCTCTTCTTATTAAAGTCCTTTCTAACTCTCCTGGGTGAGGAACTCCTCAGACCTCTCTCAGGCTGTCAGATACATCATGTTACACTTTCCTCTACTATTAACACAGTAACGTGGCAGAGCAGAAGGTTTCTCCAATAAGAATGTAAGAGTAAATAAACCCAAGATTAAAAGATGCCTCACAGCTTCATACTCAAATTCCACTTGTTTCACTGGGAACAGAAGCTATCAGTAACTTCAATAAACTTATATTGAGTACAGGTAGCTCTCCGCTAAAATTTCACTCAGTATTTTGCCTCAAACTACTTGTACTCCTTATGTTAATGCTGCATTACTTATACTTTTTCTTCATACAGGTGGTGACTGTACAGGGAATAAGTACTACTAAATTTCACACAGATCACTCTGACATAATCATTTTTGTAGATGCTATTTTTCAAAGATTTTGCTTATGTAAAAACTTTGTATGATTGTGCCACTCAGAATATATGAGTGAAATTTATACTCAGTTTTACAGAGCTTCATGCTTGAAAAATAAATAGAGCCAGTCCATAATACCGTAAAGACTGAAGAGCCCTTTTGGCCTTTAGTGGCAATTTTCTCCAATAATCATGCAATGGCCCAATGCAGTCTTGTCAAAGATCAACTCAATCTCTACTTGCCAAGCCTTTGGTATAGCATATACAATACTCAAGACTAAGGACAAGTAAAGCATCCCATATATTTTAAAGGGAGAGACGCTTTATCCACAAGCCTAGTTAAAAGGGCTTTCTCACACGGATTACAATTAAACTGTCTTTTCAGGTCTTTTTATTAAATAGCAGTGGTTTTGAATCACATTATGTTAGATTTTTGCTTCCAAATACAAGTAAAGCGATGCATTTTAGAAAAACAAAACCGATCAACTTATCTTTCTTCCACATTCTTCCACAACTTAAAATAACCCCTTTATTGACATGCCATATATTAGACCTTTCCTTTGCATTTAAGGAAAGAAATTACTCACATGGCTTGCTGGGAACTAACTTTTCCAGTTGGGTTTCAATGTTTTCTACATAATCCACAGATAACCAAAGAAAAATGATAATTGTTGAAGAACAGCCACCATCACTTCTCCACAAGCCAAACCTTCTCAGATCCAGAGTATCCACTGTCAGCTTAATGTTCTTAGTGAGAGCCACTGTAGAGAATAGAATTTAAAAGAGCATACCTTTAACAGCCATAGTCATACACGTTACAGTAACCACATGTTGAGATGCAAGTATGATTAGAGTTTATTAACACAGTAGATTTTATTCCTGGCATTACATAAAATATTAAGAAATCAATACTTAAATCAGTTACATTGAACTATGTAATATCTAAATGCGGGATTCTTCCTGGAAAAAAAATACTGTATTTTTTCTCAAAACAACCACAGTTAATACCTACAATATTGCAAATCATGAACGCCTATTTGCTTTTAGTCAGTCTAATTCAGAACTGCTTATAAATCTTCTAGCAGATATCATCTTTGGAAAACCAACTTAATGCAAATCTACAGTTATATTCCTCTTAGCTTTAGTGAACTCGCACATTTTTGTTTAATAAACCTGAGGGTATAAATCCTTAATCTGAGAAAATTAATATTGGACCTCAAAAACATGCACAATCATATTTACTACAGCCCAACACCTAATACATGCAGGAATATGGGAGGCAAGGCCATTAAAACTACAAGTTCACCTTAAAAATACAGGAAACTGCTAAGTTATAAGGCTTACAATATAGACACCAAAACATACTTATTGAAAAATGTAAATGAGCAAAAATTATCTAATGCCTTTGTGAAAGGAAATAAGATTATAAATTTTTCACAACAGAAATACATACTTAGTATTTTAATGCAATACTTTAAAGATACAGTTAAGAGAACTCTGAAGAAAAAAAAATCTCTTACCCCGGAATGGGATCACAATATTCTTCACTGTAAACTGAAATACAAGTAAAAAAAATATAAATTAGTTTGCTTTTTACAAATTCATTAACACAATACAAAAATTTTTAATTATCTGCACATTTTTCATTATAGCCAAATAAACTGAAAATAATATAATAGAATCATTTAGGTTGGAAAACACCTTTAACCCAACACTACCAAGTCAAATAGGCCTAGTTTGAGACTTCGTATTGCCTATTTCACCTAAAAGAACACTCCTAGAGACATGCTGCAGAACTTAAATGACAGCAAATAACTTGCAGAGATGCTATACACTGAGAAATAAGCAGAAAGCTGCAGATCTGCCTACAGGCTCCTTAAGAAGAAGAAAAAAAGATGAACACTTGGGACAAAAGGAGCTAAAGTACCCCATGATAGGCTGTCAGATGCACTATTTGAATTAAGGACACAATAGAAATGGTTCAACACTGGGATGTTACTTTGTTATTTACAGTAGTCTTTGAATTAAAGGCCTTGAAAGATTCCACTTGCACTGCTTCTGTGGCACAGAGACTTTGCTAAATAAAAGTGCTTTACTGTCACTTTGACAAAAGATTTCAAGATGTCTTACTGAAAGCAGAAGAAGATAGGCAAGTTCAAACATTTCTTTTTCAGTTGCAAGATACAGAATGAGCCTGGTCAAAGACCTGTTGACACTTCTGGAGCTGGTACTTCATTTAAGCACATCTTCACTCGTGTTTCTACATCCAGTGAGTAGCATGGTGCCTATGCACTAAGAATTTAGTACTGTTTTTATGCTCTTTAAAGCCACAAAACAGGCAATCTTCTGGTTAAAAGCCAAAACTAGAGCACAGTATATATCTGAACTCTGATAATTATGAATTACTTTATTCTAAATCATTACTATTTCTGAGAAAAGTAACTGGTGTTTCTTTCAAGTGATATTACTTGGTCACTAATACGGCCATTATTTTCTGTGAGAATGCATTAAAAGCCTCCTCACTATGACTTCAACTATAGCATTTATAAAGAACCTTTACTTCTGAAAACTGTGGCCACAGAAAAGCAGTTGGCTTTTTTGACAGCAATCCAAATGCACAAGGTAATGGACTACACACTCCATTGCTTAGCCAAAGGAATTTGTGGCAACAACAATCAGAACTCCGTGCTTCCCCTCCAAGTACCAATGGCTCTGCCCAACCATTATTTAAAAATTGAAATTTTCTCCAAACACCATCATAATAGAACAACTTACCCTAGCAGGACCTGTTGATAGGCATTTAAATTTTCCAATGTATAGACTATCAAATTTAACATCCAGTGATGGGTTCATCTGTTTTCTATGTGTCCTTCCAGAAGGTAAGATGACCAGACATTTATCTTCAACTGACTCTGTTAAAAACTGGAAGAAAAAGTATATTTACTACAGGGCTTTAAATTAGATACTTCCCTCCTGTAACTTCAGGATTTTTTTCATCATGCTGGTAAGAATTTACTCCCAAAGCTAGCTTCCATATATTCCATAATACAGCTTCCGTATTAAAAAGCTGTAAGTGTTATTACATCCATTGCTGACAATGTCTGTAAAGGCCTAACAATATCTTGTTTCACCTTCATTGCCAAGATATGATCTGTGTTCTTCACTAATTTAGAGCCAAGTAAAAACTCGAACGGAGCAACAAAATAATACCCCTGTTTTCATATCAATGGTACAGGATCCAATTCAATGCTCACGATCAAAATGATGCACCTGTGAGCAGAGGCAGCAATGGCTCTTTTGACTTGTTTCAGGATTACAGAGAGAATGCAAATCTACAACAAGCAAGCAGTACAAGGCTAATCAAATCCAAAATGGGGTAACAACCTTATGGCTCATTCTAGATTCACATTTTACTGCTAGCCATGCAGGAAAGGAAACTTTACCCTACTCTGCTGCCAGCAAAGATCCTTGAACTTCTCCATGCACTGAATTACAAGAAGACTGTCTGACAAGAAGAAATTACAATCAATTTAAAACATTGTGTGAAAATAAATTTTTCACAGATATATCTTCACCATGTCCATTTCTAGCCTAGGTTACTATTTGACCCTTCCTGTTTTCTGGTATTAAACATTTCCAAATGTTTATTTTCAAAATAGGAAATACACTGTGTGTTGCAGAAACACTGAAACTTCAGAGCCAGAGAATTCTGCTTGTAGCTGGGACAATGAACAATAAATCTCTACAACAAACATTGTATAAATAAAGGGTTGGCATAACAATACCTAGACCAAAAATTAGACTACCTGCTCTGTATGACTTTCCACTTTGTCTTCCAACTGCTTGGCTGAGAAGCCAGACTGCTGGTCTGTTTCTTTGATTTCAGTCATACTATCCTTTATCAGCTCTGTGCATTGTGGTTCAGAAGGTCCATCTTCATCATCACTGGAAAGGATGACTAAGAGGAAAAAAGTATAGATATACTACAAGAAACAGACTTGAGAATATTTCATTCATTGTGGATTTCAGACATGCAAAGAATTCTCTCTTGCCATATGTAATGCTAAAGTACATTGCCCAAACCAGTCAAGATCTGCGTGCGTAAAAGTGTATGTAACAAGTACTACTTTGTAACTTTATGAACATTTTTCATCCAAGGTCCTCAAAATTATTTGGCTATGAAAAGAAACAGGCCACAATTCAGCTGCTTCAAAGTAGAGAATATTTTTTCTCAGCCTAAGCTTCATTCAGAAGTACAAGCTCCATTTTCCATAGCCACAAAATCAGCTGCAAAATAAGGACTGGAATTTTAAAATCTCGCTGTCTATCCTCAAGTACAAGACCCTCTACCACTAGGCAGTGTTCTGTAACCTGCACAATGCATTACATACAACATGATCTCTGTCTTCAATCTTTTGTTCCATCAGTTCAACTAGTCAGTCAGGCTCGAATTCTAGTACCTAAGAGTCCCAACAGTGATTGACAGCAGCACGGATACAGTACATACTTGGGTCAATGGAAACAAGTTGCTGATTACCCCTGCAGATTCTGCTCCGCAGCTTGCTCAGGTACTGTGATGGGTCCATCTTTAACTTCCTAATTGTGGTAAGTCGTGGTAAAATCACATCCTCACTGGTGGCACAGAGCTGTTTCTCTGACAAATTTCTGGGAGGACGCTCTGAGCCAGACTCCTCTGTGTGGCTGTGAGCAGGCCTTAAGTGGTTATGGGTGCAAGTGCCTTTACAGTCTCTCTCCAGTGGCTGGGGAATACAATCCAGCACCAGAACTGTATTAGATGTGGGACCTTGTCCATCCTCAGAGGGTGTTTTGCAGCCAGGAGTTGAACTCAAACTTTGCTTTTCCTAGAAACAGGAATCAGAGACAGGATATAAGTTTATTTCTCGACACTTTTGGATGGTTCAGATCAGTGATCACTGAGACTTAGCTATGTGCTAGAAAAAGTAACTATAGCTTAATACAGAGACATTTAATCCTCAAGTCAGGATTTCTCCCTTCGTATATTCCAAAGGTTATTACTATTTAAAGTGTAAGGGACAACCTTTTAAAACTTTACTATGACTCCCATTCAAACTGAGCAAGGAATTATGTCTGATTTTTCATTAACTCTCTCACTGTCTGACACTGAATGACCAAGAATCAGTGATGTTTATTACTTTCCCAAAAGTGTGGCTTGGTCAACTGGATTAACAGGATTTGGCAGCTCCCTGTCTCTGTGAGGTTCTAACCAGAAGGTTACAGGGATGCTTTTATTGTATTCAAATGCTCGAATCTAAATCACACTTTGTACATGATTGATTTGCTTAGTCTTTTGTTTATTTGTTCGGGGAGTTCTGTTTGTTTTTTGCCAATTCTTATGACAGACAAAAATAAAACTTTAGGGAAGAATACAACAGAGTGATGAGAAGGGAGAAAGATGACATCTGCAAGATTGCAACAATCCCAGCTAAATTAGGTAATTTTTGCATTAAAGCCTCCAACTAGTCCCTAATTCTGTATGATCTGTGAAAGAACTTTCACTTAAGCAGCTAGATGTCTTATTTTCAAAATTGTTGTAATCCATTCTCCTGTTTGAAGGAAATACTGTCACTCATCTCTCACAACCTTTTTGCTACAATAAGCATAATGCGATGTTATGGACAGAAGTACATTTATTCACTCCTTTTGATGCACCACTGAACTACTTTCCCTCAATACTTCCAACCTGCTAATACACCTGTATAATAAACCCTACTTATTAGAATAATTCTTTTATTTGGAATGCTGCTAATGCTGCTACAGAAGCATGCGTGCATGCGAGTACACAAACACATACATTAAAATTAAGTGCAACTTACAGAGAGTACAAGTGATTTTTCTGGAATGTGTGCATTACAATCATCAGAAATATGGCCACTATGTCTTCTTTTCCTTTTCTCAGAATCAAGAGAGCCCAATTGCTTCTGACTACGAGTAGTGCTGCTCATGTGTCTGCTCCTCTTCTCCAGTTCATCACAGTGCTTGTTTTCTGTGTCTAAAGAGTAAGGGATTTAACAGATTATCCTTAGAAACCTTTACATTTCTTCATATCCGTCATATCTTAAAATGCATGGAAGCAGGTATCTTCCACAGGTACCTCTGTCAGTTCTTTCCTTTTTTAATTGTGTGTGGCTGCCAAAACATATTCCCTAAAATAATCACGGAATATTACTATTGCGTAACTATTTAAGATAAGGGTATAACCAAATTCAAAGCTCTCTTCCAAGCAGGAGTTAGCACTTCATACTCCACAGTCCTTCTTTAATCTTCTGCCAGATGCAACATTCTCAATTTCCTGCTCTAATCTGGAAACATTACTAACCAGTATAAAAAGGTGGTACATTATCCCTGAAGACTGAGCACAGAGGTCATAATTTTTCATCAGTGAATACAAATATTGTCAAATAACATAAACATTTTAGCAGGGTTGACAAGCCATTTGAGCATTCTTAATGGATTACACTCTTGATTTTATAAAAGACTCGTTAGAAAATCAGGATTATAACAGTGCACTGAGGCTTCCTTCAGTTTAATTTTTCTTCCACAAATTTGGTTCACCATAGCTTTATTCCCATTTAAAACCAAGCATCTGATATATTTTACCATACTCGTAAAAAACTGCATTTTGAGGAAACACATATACTGCATGCAACACCTATTTTGTTTCTGTGCCCTCCCTAGAATACCACACTAAAAAAGGAAAATATTCCAACACTTTCCAAAATTCATATTTAAATGCCAGATGACTGCTCACTACAAACCTTTCTTCTGCAGCTGCCGTCTTCTTAATGTGACAGCATTAGTTTTTTCTGGTTCCTTAGAGGCCTTGGTGAGTTTATGCAGTTCATCATCTGTCTTTCTCAGGCACTGTTCAGACCTGCAAATAATATTAACTATGATTTATCTTTAATTTTGAAAGAATACTAAAAAAAAACCCAACAGAAACAACAGTTGGTTACACCACAAACTTCAGTCTTTCTCATAAATCTGTGGACCTTGGCAAATGAAACACAATTAATTCAGTCCGATGGTGGAAATACACAGATGTTCTAACAATGTTAATGAAACAGATGCTTCTAAAAAGTGCAAGTTATGAAAATATGACATGCTTGACATCAGACACAAATATTATTTTGCTGTAAGGAGTGACTGCAACAAGAACACGAGGAAAAAAAAGAGAACAACAGTCAGTTGTAATTAATATGGTGGGAATGAGACAAGGTAGTATATTTTTAACATAGATTCAGAACTGCTAATAGAATCCATTGAGTAGGATTCTGCAGTGAGAAATTATTTGTAATAAAAATTCCTGTTTGAAAGGGCCTGAAACAAACTTTGAAGCAGGTGGGAGAGGATGGGACATGAAAGAGAAAGAAACAGAAAAGGATCACAGTATTCAGTCCAAATGGATTTTGTGTTCATTGCTTTATAAGGTGCCTAACTCAGAATGTTGCAGTCTCAAACTTGCAAAGAGCTAAGTGTCCATCACAATGACTGAAATCACTGACAGCTGAGCTTGGACTCAAAGAACATCACCTGAACAACCATCTCTGACCAGATAGCCAAAACTGTTGGACACTTTCTGAACAGATGCCTACTCTTCAGTGCCTGTTTGTAGATGCGAGTGTTGTTGCTCCTTGGGAATACCGCAAAGACAAAGATTTCCAGAGTGCTTTGATACTACAGTGAGGAACAGTATATATAAGCACTGTGAAGAAATTACTGATTATCTTTCCATTCATAAAGAACCATGAATTGGACCATATATGCAAAAGTGTCCAGTAAGTGCTATTATTGATTCTGTATATTGAACAAGACAGAGTCTTCCATAGCCCAGGTAGCTCTAGCTCTGGAATAACCTCACAATAGAAAACTTTATTTTGGAGCCCACACCTCTTTCTCAAGTTAAGTATTTGTATGCCTAACAGCTGTATAGATTTGACTGCCTTAAAACCTGTACAAAACCATCAAGTGTTTTTCAGCATTTGTTTTACACTGACATCAAAATTCAGGCATTTCAACAATAGAAAGCATCTCAATAGGATGTTTTAGTTAACAAGCTTTCTTAAACATATTTACTTTATACATAAATTCTGCACATTTTATTTGCAATTTCAGCCTTGGCTGGCAGTTCAGTTAATACACCCTTTAATGGATATATGCATCACCTATGAAGCTAAGGCAGCATATACTATCAAGTGCTCTCAACAGACATGAGAAAGAGGTACTCTGAAACACTTTAAACCCTAAGTTTCTTTAGATTTAAAACCTACCTCAGACTCATTAGTTACACTGATAGGTCGGTGGTGACTTAAACTATTGCATTTTACATTGGCTTCCAGTGAACAAGCAACGCAAAATCCACCAATTCTGTAATACCAAAAGCAAGAAAGGAAACAGGGAACTTGCAACAAGTTCTAGCTGGTAGATACAAGTTAAGTTATTACCACCCTGTTCTGATCACACACAATTCTTTGACTTGATCTGAAATTTCCATGGTACAAAACTGGCACCATGGAAAAAAGCATGCATTCTAGCCAACTCTGATGATACAAAAGACTCTCTGTATGACCATGTGCATATATATGCATAACCTTTATAAAAGAGGAGCTTTTATTCTCCTCTTAAAGAAGAATCAGTGCACCAGGATCAAGCCATGACTTTGTTGAAGTAATTCCTAAATTCTCCATTTCCCATGTGATGTGCTGGCGACTGGAGAGGGGTCAAAATCATTCTAATGGTGGTTCCTGCTAATAACAAACCTCTTACATAATACATTAGAAAACTGTGTAGCAGGAACAGAATATTAACCATTCAAACAATGAACCACTTCAAACGTAAAGTAAGCTGAGTATATCAACTGCTGAAAAAAATTACTAGTTCAAATCATTATTGTGCTTAATAGAAAATTCAACAGCCTCCCTCCAAATGTGAGCTTGAAAAAGAACTGAAGATGTTTCCTCAGATTTAAACAGAAGAATGCATGTTTTCCTTCCTATAAACCCACTACCTTCCATCATCCAAAATGTCACCAAGTGAAAAAAATCAGATACTAAAAGATTTTGAAATAAAAGAAACTAAAAAACAAATCCCACAAAACACTCCCAAAATCAAACAAACCCCCCCCACAATCTGAACAAACACCTCACACTTCACTCAAACTGAAGTTATAGAACAGTTATAGCATTAACAACAAATATAACATTTAAAATGAGACAGCCTAATAAACTGTTCTATCTAAATCCCTCATTTAAATTGCAGCTGTGTCAGGTTAATTTAAGAAGCAATGAGTAATTCAAGAGGGGAAAAAGAAAATTCTATTAATTTCACTTCTCTGAGATGCTGATGCATCAGAATGAGCAATGTGACTTACTATACTCAACTTTTATTTGGGAACTGTTAATTACTCCTGCCCTCAAAGAAAATTCTTCTCTCGTTCCTCTTTCTACCTTCATCCCCCAAATTTCTTGCCAAATTTTCCTGTGGAAAATTTGCTGCTGTGCAAAGATGTAGCCATAACAGACAAGAGGAGACAGCTTACTTTGAATGCAACTGCCTTCTTAGACCAAAACCTTACATAATTCTAATATTTGATTTCCTCTACTTTTATATGTCAAGTGTTACTGTGATGCTTAGTCAACCTAAATGTAGGAAGAAAAGAGGTAAAATAGATGTTAAGTGGTGAGAGGACACACACAGCCCATTGAACAATGTAACCCTGTTAGGACTGAGACAACTTGTGGGTTAATGTGAAAAGAAATAAGCAATTACAGAGAGGAATTCGGAAAATTTTGCAAAAGAAGTTAATTGAAATCATGCTAGAACACATTAACAGCAACAGGAAAGCAAGATTTTAGTTTTGGACACAAAACCAACTTAGATGTGTTTGAATTACTTGGCCACCTTCACAAATCAAAATACTGATCTACTCCAACCAGAAATTTCATCCAAGAAAGAAAAGTAGCCCATTATCATCAGGTCCAGCAAATCAGTACAAATGCAATGTTCAAATGGCTCATTGGAGAAGCATACTAGTTGCACTCAAGAAGCTGATCTCCTGACTCAAGACAAGAGCAGAAGAAAAATTCTTTCAGGGAAATTCTTTTCCATTGTGAAGCTATGTCGTTTCAGGAAGACTGGCAAAATCAGCAGTGACCAACATACCTTTCAGACAGAAAGGAACTTTCATGAGGAGAACTTAGTATTTGACATGTCTGTAGGGTGGCAACAGATGATGAGGGTAGTTGACCTGATTGCAATTTGTCCGCAGCAGGTAAATTTGCATCAATTATTATGTGGCTGTCTATGTACTTTCTTCCAATTTTTGTCCTCAGGATGTTCGTCAAGGTAACTTTGGGTTGCCTGCCATATATATATATAACAGTAAATCATAAATACTGCACTGAAATCTAGAGAAAGAAAGTTCTTGTTAAATTCACGTATCTTAGAGGCTTGATAATCAAACATCAATATTTTCAGTCCCTCACAGACAAAAAAAAAAAAAAAAAAAATCCCATTAAGAAATGTAAAATACAAGGTAAGCAGATAAACACAAAAAAGCAATGAGAGATCAGGGTAGGAAAAACTAGCCCTATAATTTCACTTTAGCCAGATACAATTCACACTGCATTGTCTCTAAAACATCATGTGGTGTTATTTAAAATCTGATAAATGCTTAATTCTAAATAGCTTTCATGCAATATCTTTATTCATTTCTCAGAACTCTCAAGCAAACAATTTTGATTTTCCTCTGAAGAATAAGCCTCCAGTAAAACAGGCTGAATTTTCTCAAGCACTTAGCGAACTAGTAGAAAAACAGCATGTACACAAAAGGTAGCAACAGAATTTGTTCCCCTCCTCAATTAAGAGGTGGCGTTCTACAGAACAGCAAGGCTCAGAAAAACACCCCCAGGTGTTAGAACACATAAGCATCAAAAATAAGCTGAGCAGAAATATGAAGATACAAGTGCCCACTTGAGCACACACAATTTCATACAATGCCACTGCAGCCAGCTTCTGGTATAGCCCTCAATTTACCCACTTAAATTGCTCAGCCTGAGATTTAAATTCTACCACTTCCACTGCATTTTGTTTTGGATTCGGAAGTAATGTTCTGGTCTTTCTGAATCTGTTTTGAGCAACACTCCACCACAGACTGTGTGATGTCTGGGGACCACTCAGGTCTCCTTTTGCACAGAGATGTAAATTTGCTTTTAATCAGGACACTTACCCTACAGACAAGAGGTTTTAGAGGCACACAGGTGATAAACAATGAGAATACAACTCATTGAGAGAAAAAGTCTAACATAGAAAAACCACTGTAGACTGGATGTAGCCTCCAATAAAGAAAGTCCCTAAATTGTCCACCATCAGAGAAGCTCAGAGAGAAAACCCAGAGAAAAAAATCATTCACTCTAGCCATACTTTTCCCTGAATATCTGCAGCTGACCAATGCTTGCAGGGTGGTGAAGAAGACACTGGACTGATATGCTTTTCTTCTGATCCTTTATGCCAGTTGTCCTATCTTCACAAGTAGTCTAAAGCAGTAACAGTGAAAATACAACTTGATACCTTCTCTGAGAAAAGGGTTTCAGTTAAATACAAGTGTATTCTTTGCACAAGAATAAAAAAACCCAAACAATTTGAGAATTCAGTGACTAAATCAGAATTAATTGGTCTTGTTAGTACAGGACCATCTAGAAGCCATTTGATCAGAAAAACCACTACAGCATGCCTGGCACCATCTCTCTCAATGATTACCAAATGGAACCAGGTACACATGAAGTCAGATGAAATACAGTTCACGAACAAGATAGCTGTGTACAATAAACAAGAAAAATAACTGCAAGGTACAGTGACATGAGGTGAAGACAACATACCTTTTAGACAGTAAAAGACTTTGGAGAGTAGGGTTTAAAATCTGCCATATCTTTAGGCTGGCAGTAGATGATGAGGGTGGTTGATCTAACTGCAGCTTGCCAGCATCAGAAAAATTAACACCAGTTTTAGGTTGCGCCTGTGTGTACTTTCTTCCTATTTTCGTCGTCAGGACATTCGTCAAGATAACTTTGGGTTGCCTGCCATACATATAATAATACATTAATAATAGGGTGCTGAGAACTTAAGTCACATGAATTCAACAAAGCTTTTCTATGAGTTCACTTTCTCTGCACCATACCTTGTATCTTCACTAGAATTAGGTTCACTGCCTTGACAATTTACAAAGTAGTTCTCTTTGGAGAAAAGGAATGACAAACACACCTTTTGATCAGGACAGCCTTTCAAGGTTTCCTCCTCTGGCATGAATGCGTAGTATGTATCCATATGTGATTCTGAAGAGGCAAACTTTCAGTGCAGAAGCATGGGAATTTTGATGCATCTTTTTACTGCAAAACATTGGAAGTGCTGTTGCTATGGCCTTACAAACTATTCTGAAAGTGTACACCTGAGCATTTGCAGAATACTAAGGCAAACACTCACTGTGGCATCTTATTTTAGAACCATGAATATTATTTGCTCCCATATCACAAATTAATTATGATGTTTCTGGGGGAAAAAAAACTCAGGAAGCTAGTACAATGTCCCAGTTTGGAAGCCTCAACTGATTTTCTACTCAATTTCACTATGGAATTTATGTACAATTATGAATTACAAAGTCAGCAAAAACTCCCTACTAAAGTTCTTTAAAGAAGTATCTATACTTTGCTAATTGTGCTAGAAAGGTACTAAAGTCTTCACATAAAGAATTAATTCTGCAGCATGACCAGTAATTTGGACAGTTTCCTTACAGAATTGCTAGGGTTGATCGTGGAGGTCTTGTCCAGCAAGTCCAACCTCTGACTGAAAGATGCCATGTCCATTAAACCATATTGCAAAGAGTCGCTTCTACTTGGTTTTTGAAGACTTCCAGGGATGGTGATTCCACCACTTCCCTGATCAGTCTGTTTCAGTGCTTAACCATGCTTTCAGTGAAGAAATCTTTCCTAATAGCCAACCTGAACTTCCCCTGGTGCAACTTGAGGCCATTTCCCCTTGTCCTGTCATGAGTTCCTGGGAGAAGAGGCCAAGCCCCACCTCATTACCTCCTCCTTTCAGGTAATAGCAGAGAGAAGTAAGGTCTTCCCTCAGCCTTCTTTTCTCCAGACTGAACAACTCCAGCTCCCTCAGCCAGTCCCCATAAGACTTGTGTTCCACACTCTTCACTAGCTTTGTTGTCATCTCTGGAGTCGCTCCAGCACCTCAATGCCCTTCTTGTAGTGAGGAGGGCAAAACAGCACTGGAGTTGAGGTCCAGCCTCACCAGTGCTGAGTACTGAGGGACAATCACTTCCCTGGTCCTGCTGGCCACACTATTGCTGACACACACCAGAATGCCATTGGCCTTCTTGGCCACCTGGGCACACTGCTGGCTCATGTTAAGCCAGCTGTTGACCAGCACCCCCAGGTCCTTTCCTGCTGGGCCACTTTCCAGCCACTCTTCCCCCAGCCTGTAGCACTGCATGGGGTGGTTGTGATTCAAGAACAGTCCCAACACTAAGCCTTAGTGAACTTATCAGCTGATAAACATTACAAATCATAGATGATTTGTCCTGATTTACTTTATTTTTAAACCACTGAGAACTGGACTTGTTTGCCAAGGGCTGGTCCTGAGAGGACACTGAATATGTTGGATTGGCTAATATGTTGGATTTAAAAGATTACTGAGGCAATAATTGCCTTTTTCTGTGGCATGTCTTGCATAACAAACCAAATTGTTGATACCATAGAGCAAGACTCCTCTTATAGCTACAGAAAACCTTTTACTACTCACACAGCAGTTATACACATGCTACTGTAACATTTCTTAAGCAAATGGCTGCTAGTCCTCAGTGGGCTGACAACTGTGAAAGCAAAAGTAATTGTCCCAATGTCTTGTTGCATCCAGCTAAGCAAGCTGGTTACACGCTACCTAGAGGCAAACAAGTACATGTATGACATGAAAACTGCTGAAGAACAGACATGCTTGAACCTAAAAATGGATCTGGAACTGCCATGATAGTCTAATGCAACGAACTTGGGTAAGATGTTTCTCATAATCCTTTTATTCCGCTCTTTCAACAGTTGTTTCATGTTGAGATTTCTTTTCCCTGGTTACTTACCCTTTTAACAAGACAGATGACCCCTCACTGAACCTGAAAAGACAGAAGTGTTCCCATACACTTGCTTGGACAACCTTTCTATGAGCTCTGAAAGCCAGTCACTCTTGTGGGATCTCTGCACCACTGAATGCCATGATGTGTATGCAATGAGCCGCTTTCCCTTAGAGCTCTGTTATCCATTTCCCAGACCAGTGGTCTCCAACATTTTTGATTATGCAGCAATTAGTTTGAGCATGTACCTTCAACAATTTTATTTAATTATCACTTACAGAGATGTGCTAATTTACAGATTGATATTTGGACTTGATGTTCTTGAAGGTCTTTTCCAACTTTAACAATTCTATGATTATAAAACACATGGATAGAAATTCAAAAAAAGGATGCAATATGATAGAAACATTTAATATTTGTACAAAAATATTTCCTTCCTGTACCCCAGTGAATTTTCTTGCACACACCACACCTTGGAGACCACTATCTAGACAATGCACAACAAATCTAAATGGTTCCCATTCCAAACTAAATAACCGACACTCAAGTGAAGGCAATTTCATCCACTCTCTGAGCTTCTCTTAGAAGTTTCCCAAAGAAAAACTAAGTGGTAAAGAGCTTAAAAAAAAAAAAAAGCTGCCTAAGTTAAGGCTCTCTGATGCCAAGCACATAGAGGAGAAAGTGTTATGTAACAGATTGGTCCTAATTCACTGTTGGAAAAACAATCCAGGGCTTCTGAACTAAGAGACTGACTCTATGAAACGTCACACGTCTCACTAGAAAACCAACCTAAACCACAGCAGTGCTCCAGAATGTTTTATGCAGAAATACATTTGCTCATATAACTAGTCCTGTACACAGTCTATGACTACTACATGCCAAGAAATGTTGTATTTAAGAAACTCTCACAGAGTCTGAGCATGTGTTTCAAATACTGTAGACCTAGAAGAGGTTTGTTCTAGATTCCACAGTACCAGAGGCTGGAGTTTCGTTTGAAGACTGAAAAGCTTACAAAGTAAACACAGGCCATGAGGGTCAGTTTAGTAACACAAATGTCTTAAATAGTAGAGCTCAACTGTAGCAGCTTAGTGAGCACATACCAAGTCTGCAAAGTGTTCTTGATTCAGCAAAGGAAGCAAGAGACTTATTTTTCTACAGAGGTCCCCACTAAATCAGTTCTGGCTTTCTTCTGGACTTCTCAAACATTGAACTCATATTAACTACAGTTTAATATGCCCGAAGAGCTTATACTGACCAGACTTATACATCATTTGTTGCTTGTCCACTGTAAAATATATTAGAAATAAGAAATAAACAAGCAGTACCTAAGGAAATAGAGTATACACTTAAAAAATGTGATAAATTAAAAATGTAGCTACACAACAACCTACTAGACTGTTAAGAAAATCTACAACTATTAACGCAGTTAAAGGCAATTTCAAGGTAAAAGTCCTCAAGTAACTTGTACCAATTTATCTTATGAAACTGGACATTTACTCTTGTGATTTAATTTCCTTCTACTTCCAAATTACTTTAGAGGTCCAGTTACAAAAGAACTGTAGTGGTAAGACAGTTCATCTCTTGGGGTGCCAGAAGAGATGAAGCAATGAAAGACTAAGCCAGATACCTGCCTCCTAACAGGACTTGAAATTACAAATCTAATCCTGAAGTAACCAAGTGGTGCTTTTTTCCTCCAAATACAAAACAGTTGCAGAAGTGGGCCCTACAAATACAAAGATGTGAATCAGGAAATTTCTTCTCTCTAAAAAACAGTAAAAAAAAGTTTTAAAATCATTATTGTAGAGCACCATGAGACAACATAAATGTTATTCTCTGTGGAACACTTCAGCTCTCCTGACTAGAATCAAGACAAGCCCATCAGTCTATTTCCCAGATCTCAATTCTTTCAGCTGAGATTGTTTTACCTTATAAAAATGTCAGGCAATTTTTTTCTTTCTATGCGTCAAACACAAGGTGTCATAATGAAATTTTACTAAATTTAGCCTTAACCTGCAAGGCAATTAGTCCAGTGGGAACATACAATTAAAGTAAAGACTCTGTGACCATGTATGATCTGGACTTGTAAAGATAACAGCAAATGTTCCAACACTGAGTGTTTAAACAACACAATGACAGAAAAAGTCCACAGGAGAAGGTAAAGAAGTCAGAAGCAGAATTTCACTACCTACAGTTTGCTGGCCACGTTGGAAATTCAAGTCTGACATCCTTTGCTCACATCCACATCACGTTAGACCTTAGGCTCCAGGCTCCTCTGTAATTTGGTTTCCTGATTGTTATTCAGCACTGAATTTGTAATGTTTCTCATTCCCTTGATTTAAATGGGGTTTATATATTTTAACCAAGAATTTTTGCAAAAATGATCTTACAATTTCAGGCACACACACATACCTGTGAAACTACTGGCAATCACACAGAAGACATTTCAAAAGATAAAAATTAGTGTCAAACAGAAAAAAAGCAAGCAAAGTACACATTAAAAGCAAGTTCCACCAGCAGACCCATCGAGAAACCTGCACAACAGTAAAACTGGAGGCATCCTGGTGAGGGAAAAAGGCAGTTATTTCTGTTTCTAAAGCAAGCACCTCCACAAAACAGAAAAAATACAAAAGCAAAAATGATGAAAACATACATACACATGTAATGATGAAATTAACAAAAATGTATTATGAAAAATGCTGTTAGCTGCTCCTGGCAAGTCTCGCATCACTTTTCACAGGC
Organism: Margarornis squamiger; assembly: GCA_035222235.1. NCBI lineage: Eukaryota > Metazoa > Chordata > Aves > Passeriformes > Furnariidae > Margarornis > Margarornis squamiger. Next base: position 17,579,629 of record JAWWTY010000001.1, read on the forward strand.
AAAAAAGAATTATTCTGCCTTACAAAGCACAGGACTAAAAGCTCTTAATTGCTAATACCCCTTTGGGGAATATGTTTGACTTCTATTTCACCCAATAATCACAGCTGCTAGATCCAGTTCCTTTCTCAATGATCGTATTTGTGCACACACACCAGTGTTGTAACTGCTGCCTCCAATTCCTTCAAATTTGTATTAGAAAGAGACCTGGAGGCTACTGACTCTTTTTGGACTAAATTACTATTTATTGTCTACACCACTATATTCCTTCCTACATTCTTCTACTAATAAACCCAAGTTCTGGGAAATAAATGCTGTGACAGTGTGATGTCACATACCACTCGAGGGTCACCCCATCAGGTCCCATAAAAGCTGCACAACTGTCCTGAGTTTACAGAATAAAGCCACTGATAGACTTGATGTGTATCCAGCTATCTGAGCTTTGGCTGCACATGCAAAGCTCAGGAGGTCCTTGACCTTTTAGTGTCCAAAGGAATAATGTGATACACAATCATTAATGGGAAACTGACACTTTCACTGACAACACACTGTTGGGAAGAAAGCCTCTGTCTGTTCTCTTCCTGCTTCAAGGTCCTGACCTTTCAGAAACTGGTGAGAAGTCGATGAGCAACATGACCAGCAAACATGAACATCCCTACAAACCTACTTGTTCTGCTGGATCAGGAAGTTATTACTGACAAAACGCGCTTGTCAGGGCAAGGGGAACCAGTATGCAAATGATTGCTACAAAAACCTGACTGCTGCTGGGTCAGTACTTGATTCAGTCGTGGCATGTATTTCAATTAACATTTAAAATACTGAGCTGAAAGAATCACACACATCTTATTTAAGTACTCCTCCCACCCTTCTTCCTAAAAAATGAGACCTGGATGAGAAGCTGAATTCACTGTTTTGAATTTCAGAACAGCATTCCATTTTGTCTGAGTTTTTGGGTGGTTGTGGTTTGTTGGGGGGGTGGTTAGTGGATTTCTTTGTTATTTTATTTTGCTATTATTATTTTTTTTTTTTATCTACCTCTATTCCCCTCTTGGGAGAATGCAGTAATAACAGAGCTGAAGTAAATGGATGCCTCCAAACACTAGTTTCAGGCAGTGATAGCTACCCTTGTAAGAGTGTTATCCACTTCCTTGATTATTAAAAAGTTTCCTAAGTGGGATACAAAACCTTAATTGATCAATTACAGAAACACCATACTTCACATTCTGTAATGACCCTAATAAATTGAACTATTGATATTTCATGACAGTTCTAATCAGTTTTGTGACACAATAACAGGAACTTGTAAGAGAACTCCAGCACATGAAAAAGACTAGGGAACTAATCTGCTCTGAGAGCCCTCTATGGGATCACAAAGTCACCACCTGACAGTCACCATTCACAAGGCCATGAGCAGAGGTGTACAAGTGAGAGCAGCCGCAGCCACTGCTACAGACCCCCATGGTCTCACAGCAGAGCACAACTGACAGAAGCAATCAACTACCAAATTTTGTAATCAGAATTTAAGTTAACGAAAAAAAACCAAAACCCAACCAAACATCTGAAGATGCGTTTGTGCTAATATATCCACTATGTCCTTTCTGATTAAAATTAAGTCGCAATAGCAATGCTGAAGCTACACTTTAGATAAAACATGTCTCCCTAAACATCAGAGATTAGCTCCTATCAATAAAGTGGACTGGCTTTAAAGCATCCGAAGCTAATACGAGTTTGTCATTAAGACTTATTTCCTGCTTTGCAATGCAAATGAAAAATTCCTCACTGGGAAGAAAGAACATAGAAACTATTGCATCAGAAAGACTCTCAGCATGCAAGTTCACAGTTCCGTCTTCTGAGTTTTGTTAGTTCTCAGACTTTGGTTCACCACTTGTTTAGAACCTGTACACTCTTTCTGCTTATGCAATGAGATCACTGTGTTGATTTTGACTTACTCAGAAACACCAACTACCCAGATGGAATATGAAGTACAAGCTTCATTGTAGACAGTAAACTTGTTTTACAGAGACACTCCAGCTAGTCTCTAGACACATCTTTTTTCAAGGAAGTGAAAAATGTACAGGTTTAATATCTGAATATTTACTGTCTCTTTATAGTCAAAATAGCACTAACATGCTAGTGAGAATTTTGGTAAAAATGATGGAACACCTACAAATGTTACCTGAGTCACTCACATATCAAAATAAACATATGTAACAGAAAGTTAACATATGTAACAGATCCAAAGGTAGGTTTTAAAAAAAAAAAAAATCCACCTCCTCAATATTGAAAGACCAGATCAAAGTTTACTCAAAGACCTTTAGAGATTGATATATCAACCATGTCACAACACAAACAAAACTCAGAAAACTACAATTAACAAAACTTTTAATTCTGCTAGTTGGACCCAGTGAGCCACTCTTTCAGTTAAAGTTACTGACAGAAGGATTTTGAGGTAACTACATGTAAAGTGACAGCTGTGCCTCTGAGGAGGTACGAAAAAATAAATTCAGCATCTTTTATAACTTCAGCTCTTCCTGAAACACTCCAAAGCATTCCAAATATACAAACCAGGCTAAACAATGACTATTCGTAGGTCACAAAAACCACAGAACTCAACAGTGTCATGAAGCATTTTCATTACCTGTGCACTTGGTTTTCAACCACATCTCCTGACAAGAAGCCACTTATGGTCAAGTTTAGTTGCGGTCAGAAAACAGGGCAGAGAACGCTATTCATTTATTTAGAACTGAATGATTTGTGGAATAACAGTTGCTTTGTTAAGATAAATATAATTCATTACATCACACAGGCACTATGTTTCCTAGCTGCTACTAATAAATCTGGTTCGACATTTTCATTTGTCAACTACAGCACTTAGAACTTCAAAATTTTCTTAGATAAACAACTATCTGACAGCTTCTCAGAAGATAATTTTAACTTATTTGCCATAATCTCAAAGAAACCAAGATATTTGCTCTTGTCAACAGTGTTTAAAGTAGGACATGAGCAATCTTTATTACTTAGGTGTCTTGACAGTAAAACAGATGAAAAAGCTCTATTTTTTTAGTGCCTTCCCCTACTCATCTTCATATTGCTTAAGGGATTTTTTATCATTTTTAAGCATTGATAAAGCTGGGTTAATGAGTGTGGACAACAAGGCAAAAAAGGCTAAGCAAAAGATAATCTGGGAAGTTTCTTAAATACCTAAAACATCTAGGACTAGAATGACAATTTGCATTTAGAGAGTAACAAACACCTTCCCAGCAGGTCAAGCAGTAATTTCTCTAGTAAGCGCTGCACTCCCATTCTCATGCCACAGTCTTGTGTTGTGTTAAAACAAAGAGAAAGTTACGGCTGCCATGAGATCACTGAAGCATGACTCTTGGAAGGTGAGCCACCCAGCAGCTTGAAAACCACCTCTGCATAACACAAATAACTAGCCAGAGACCAGAAATGCCCATCTTCAAGACAGACTATGAAACTCTGAATGTAGGAACAGAGAAGAACTAATTTTAAGGTGACTTCTTACCCAACTGATTCTTCATCATTAGAGCTGTGTCTGTCACAGTCCTTTTGCCTTCTTCCTTTTGTGGAAGGCTTTCTGTAGTTGGCACTTAAACTCCACTGAAACAAAACAAATAAAATTGGCAGGCTTCAATATTCAGATTTCATTGTGAATAACACATAAGGGGTAACACACTGGAAAAATGGAAAAAATGGAACAATGCCAGACAAAGAATCAATGCAACTGATCAAAGAGAGCAGAGCCACAAGGAGTATAAAGAACAATTCTGAAAAGAAAGAATCTGCTTGATTTAAAGCATCCACATACCACCTGATCTTGAATAGAACTTTTTTCTCCTAAAACATATGACAATACAGGACAATTCAATTGTTTCCCTGTTTAAAGGATTATCCCAAACTGGGATTTAAATATTAGGCCTGTTTTACATAATCACATATACACAGGATGGTCTCTACTTTCTTTAACTCCATGTATTTAACCCAATTATATTCCACATAAAGATACAAAATTCTGAGAAGGAAAAGGAAATAGAAGGTTTGGTACTGAGGTGGCAAAACCCAAAACAGCAAGACTTCATTTTTTTCTAAATTATCTTATCTTAGCAGAAAGCACTTATATTTTCAGATGAAATAAATGAAGCCCCGTCAAATGATAGTTATTGCTGCAACTCCCAAAACCTCCCTCCCTCTTCCATTACCTCCTCCTAAACTCTCCTCTTTTTTTTTAAAAATAAAATATAATATACCAATGAGATGGTGGAAAACTATGTCCGTGAGGCTGAAAGCAGACATACCTTCATTTCTGTCTTCATTTCTGTCTAACTGTGGGGTGAAAGTGCATTTGAAAAATTCATGCTCACACATTTTACAAATTTTAGTGAAATCTGAAAGGTGCATCCCAAATTAAACTTTTCCCTACCATAAGGCACTAACTCTAATGAAAAATACCCCCACTATTGAAAATGTTGGCAGCAAGAAATTGCCTTGAAGGTGCTCCATCCTCTTCCTGCCTTTAAACATCATCTATTTAGCCTCATATTACTAGTGTTCAAGGAATACATCCAAATCATTGAAAGCTGCACAAAGTTCCTCAAACAGCATGGAGCAAACTCTCATAAGGCACAAGCAAGCTTTTCTTTTAAAGTAGAATATAAAAACTAGTCAGCATTTAAAGCATTCAACCACATGGAAAAGTTCAAAATATATTAGACACTTTAGGAAAAATAAGAAATGGAAAATTAGACAATGTACAGGAAATAACAAGAATTATTTTTCAATTCACCCAGTCTAATCACTATTTTTGTAGAGGCAGAGAGAAATACAGAAAGAATTCCACGTAAGTGCTGTCTGGATCTGCCCAAGAGACCACTGCTTCTAACCAGAGGAGACATTACCTCCAATTTAAAAACTTATCTGCAACTGGATGCAACTGCTCACTTAAAGTACTAACAGTATAAAATACAACCACACACTGAGTCTCTATCGCAGTGTGCTCAAATGACCTGGCCTACAAAGAGACCTGGGTCACACTATCACCTCCAGGACAAAAAAATTTCTAACTATCACCACTAAGTTTTTAAAACTCCTCTGAGGGGAAGCCTCTTTGTTCAGCCTCATGATTCTGAAAGCATTAAAACTTACAACAAACTCATGATGCTAGGCTGAAGGAGACAAGGGTAGCAAAATATGTTTCCGACACTTGGCATCTTAAAAACATTCACTGAATTTGGGACAGATTTATAAAGGAAAATATTTGCCTCTCTGTGTGACTGAGATGATCAAGACAGTAATTTCTGATAAATGCCATTAAGTACTCTTACAGTCTTTTGATCTTAATACAGTTATTTCTGTATTAGCATCTAAAATTCTGTCAAAAGTGATATAGCACTTAATATATTCTTCTAAAGTTTAAGCCCTTAGATATAAACAGTAACTACCTGAAAACTCAATGTAAAAGTTATTACCATATCAAGATAGTTTCAAACTACACCTGAAGACCAAGTCTGCTTTTCAATGATTCAGGCTGGAAACATGTCACTAAGACTTCCATTTCTGTAAAGGTGTGCTTGCAGGCAGATTTCAGACCCACATGCCTGTCTCTCTCCAAGACAGTCTGGGTTAGTGACTGGTAACAAGGCAGCACTCAGTAAAGAAAAATCCAGCCTCCAAAACAGACCCAAAACCTCATGTAACATTCTCCCACACAATTAATACTCTAAAGAACTTCTCTTTACCTCTTTTAGAACTTGGACATCATCTGATTTGGTGTTTGCTTTCTTCTTTCCTATATGAAACTGAAAATAGATTATGTTACACACATGATAAAATTAAATTTTGCCCTGGTGCTATGAGCTGATACTGTCATGTACAAAGTTTTCTTAACTGTCAGGCAAAATAAAGTTGTAAGGGAAGCACTGATCTGTGACTTCAGTTTAAATGCATTCCTCATTGATGCCTCATTGATGCATGATCCCAAATCACGAGTCATACCTCATGAGGAGCTAGTTTTAACACATGCACCATCTGAAAAAGCTCTTCCTATTTCATTAACTTCACAAATTCAAACATATGCCTAAAAGGTGACAACCAATGAGCTGAAACATCTTACTTAGTGCACTCTTTATTTGTTTATAGTCCATTTGTTTACAACAGTTAAGTTGTTTCAGCTTAGAGAACCATAAAGAGTAAAGAAAATAGCTGAATATCATGATGACTATCACACCAGGTTTGCTCTCACTAAACAAAAAAATCAGGATGAAGAACAATTACATCTTACAATAGTACAAGTATTTTGGTATGATAATTCAGCATCAACAGACTATAATGTACTCAAAATGCTATCACTATTGTCATTGACAACCTTCAGAGAAATGGAACAAGCGTTTTGGAAGTACTTACTGAAAGAGAAAACAGTAATCCATGAAAATTTTCCAATTTAGGATAAAAATAGATAGGAAATACAGTTTGATCACTGAAATTTAAACCCAAAATGAACATACTAAATTCTTACTAGTTCATCAAGAAAAGGAAATATTTCTTATCATTTAATTAAACGAGTTAAAATTATATAAATTGAAAGAATAGAAGTGCAAGGATTGCCATTTCTTCAGATATCCTGAGAAGCAAAACCTGACACTGCAAATACAACCAGATGAGAATGAATCAGAGGGAATGCAACATTTAGATCTTTCAAATAAATGAGTCTGTCTCATCCAGGAAAAAGCTGAAGCCACTCCATATGATAGACACTGTCAAGTGTGCTATGAACCTGATTTGGAAGCCACCAGGTCCTTCACATTGTGACATGAAATTACAAGCAGGAATTTTAGAACAGCACCACTAACAACTTAACACATCAACTGCATCCATTAGCTTGGTAGGCAGCCCTTCAGACAGACCGTAATGAAACATGCTGCACCACGAGATAATACTTCTGTCTGAACTGTGAGTGCTCTTATTCCTTCTCTACACTCCTTTGAAACAAAGATTAAGCTTTTTTGTAATTACACCCAAATTTCTATACAGTACATCAGACTATTTTTGCTGGTCAAAGGCTGTAATAACAAATATGCCTTTAGTAACAGATCCCTCAAATTATAAAGGATATAAATGTTACACACAGACAACAACTTCTCTTTCAAGTACCTCCTTCCTTTTCAATCAACAAGTAAGGACTGAAACAAGACATTTTCTTATGGTAGGACTTCTACAAGTGGATTGTTTCAAATTTGTTTTGTTAGTTTTCTTTTTAAAGTGGCCTATTAACATGTTTATCAGTCAGAATGCATTCTTCTGACCTGCCAGGTACAAATTTCTTACTTCAGAACTCCACCTGCTGCCTGACTAGATATTTCTGTTACGAGATTCTTAAGAACACGTAGTTATCTAGAGTTCTAACATGCACAGAGAATTGGAAGAGGTTCAGATAACCTCTGTAATAACATAACTGGTAACACTAAGAATTGATAAGACCACACTCAGAACACAAGAAGAGACAGACTGATGGACAGAAAGGGATAAAAAATGCAAGATACGTTCATCAGCAACACTTCCAGCTCACCATACAGCGTCTTAACAATGCTTGCAGTCATTAAGATGTTGGTTTGCAGTGCCACAATTAACTTACAGAACAAGCACAAAGTCAAAAGGTAAACAGAGCTCTGAATCTATGCTAAATGCAACCTATGCAGTTGCCTCACCTTTTCCCAAGTAAAAGGTGACTAACTCAACCCATACATGTGCATACGCACTTGGCAGACTCCTCATCTAAACCAACAGTACTTTTCTGAAGGATGCCACTTGTAGGAGCAAGGGTCAGAGAAAGTGCATAAACACGGTGCTGAAAACAGCATAATTCTGCACCACTAGATAGTCCAGACCCTACCCGTTCAAACCAGTTACTGTGCCTACCATTTGTTTTCACCAGCACTTCCACTCCTAGAAAATACTACTGGTAGGGATATTTCAGAAAAAAATAAACACTAGCAAAAGCAGCCCCTGAGCACATATCTGCAAATAACCAAATATTACACAGTTGTGCAGCTGCTCTACTTACTTGAGCTTACTCTAATTACTCTAATATTTTAGATGTTAGCATAGGTCTTAAAATAACCCTGAAAACACCCTGTTTAGTGTAATCAAAGGCTAAGCCTATCATGTATTAATACATGTTCAACAGAAGACATTACTACTGACTGCTACCACAATAAACTGTTTCCCAGGAAAGAGCATTCCCACAAAGCAAAAACTGGACCACTGAAGAATGAATTTCGTTGTGCAAACACATGAAAATGCTCTAGGATACCCACAGCCTCAAAATAAATTGCTGCAAATTGTTGCAATTTATAGGAACACTTACACTGACATGACTTGAGGATGATGTTCTTCTTGACATGATCTTCCCTGTTGAAAAAAAAAAACAAAATAAACTTAGCAATTTGTGGTTTATCAAGAAGGAAGCAGGACTACAGTAGTAGGTACTAAGAAAGAACAAGAAAATAATTTTTGAGCAAACTAGCACAAAGAAAACAATTAATAAAATGACTTGGGTTGGAAAGGACTTTTAAAAGACCAACTACTCCAACCCTCCTGCCATCTTTCACTTGATCAGGTTGCTCAATGCCCATCCAACCTGACCTTGAACACCTACAGGGGGCATCCACTGCTTCTCCAGGCAACCTGTTCCAGCATCTCACCATCCTCAGCACAAAAATAATTTCTTCCTCATGTCCAACCTAAACCTCCCTTCTTCCAGTTTAAAACCACTGGCCCTTGTCCTGTCACTACAGGCCTTGGTAAAAAGTAATTGACAGCCACAATACAAGAGAGACACACACTTGGGCAAAGCTCTGGATTGTCAGCATGGACACAGCCATTAAAGAAATTGTCACTAGAATTTATCTTTAGTGAAGCCATTTAGTGATTACCTCCCCCATGAAAGCACACAATTAATAATTCACACTTTGATTATAGAGTGAAAAGGAGTCACAGACAACATTTGTATTACTGCAGGGCAGGTGCTGCAAGAATAAATAATATTCAAGGATTCATAGTGGAAGAACACAGCTTTCAGCATCCATAGGTGTTTGTTCTTCTTATAAATACTTTGTATGACTCTGGCATAGAACCTTCAAACCCTACAAGCTAGTTTCAAGTCTCTTAAAAAGTCCTTTAAGTTCAGGGGCTTTCATTTATCTCGGCGGTTTCTCAACTTACAGCCCCAGTACCCCGGCACGGGGTACAGCAACATCTACAGACCGACACAGAAAAGCCAAACTACTGCCTGCTCCGACGCCGGGGAGCCGGGAGAGCCGGGAGAGCCGGCAGGCGGGGCCCGGGCAGGGCGGGGGGCACCGGCACGGCCCAGGGACGGCTCTGCGGGGCTGTCACCGCGGGGCTGCCCCGGATCCTGATTCCCCAGCCCCGCTCCCTCGGCTCCCGATCCCCTATCCCGCTGCCCCGGCTCCCGATCCCCTATCCCGCTGCCCCGGCTCCCGGCCCCGCACCCCCCGCCTCCTCCATCTGCCGGTTCCTCCCGCTGGGAAAGGATCGCGCTTCCCTCTGACAAGCGCACAAGCACCGAGGGCCTAGGCCAGCGACTCCCCTTTCCACGCTCTCTCCTCAGCCTCCCCCGGAGCAGCAGCAAAGCCCACCCCGTCCCTCGGGGCGCTCCGCTCCGCTCCCCGCCCGGGCCCGCCGGGACGCTGCCTGCCTTACTCCGCACTCCTGGGGCCGAGGGGCCGGGACCCAGCGGCACGGCACGGCACAGTCCACCGCAACACAGCCCACACAACACAGCCCGCACTCACCGTCCCGCACCGCCGGGGCTGTGGGCCCAGCCCAGTCCCACACTCACAGTCCCGCACTCACCGTCCCGCACCGCCGGGGCTCTGGGCCCGGCCCGGTCCCGCACTCACCGTCCCGCACTCCCCGTCCCGCACCGCCGGGGCTCTGGGCCCGGCCCGGTCCCGCACTCCCCGTCCC
>JAWWTY010000001.1:17589730-17641898 GCA_035222235.1 Margarornis squamiger
TCCCGCACCGCCGGGGCTCTGGGCCCGGCCAGGCCCCGCACTCACCGTCCCGCACCGCCGGGGCTCTGGGCCCGGCCAGGCCCCGCACTCACCGTCCCGCACCGCCGGGGCTCTGGGCCCGGCCCGGCCCCGCCGCCCGCGCAGCTTCCCCGGGCACTTCCGGGCCGGGCCCGGCGCCGCCTCCCCCCGCAGGGCCGGGCCGGGCCGAGGCCGGGGCTGCCCCTCAGCACCGCGGGTTGTAGCGCTGCGGATTCGGCTCCGCACTGAGCCGCTGCGGGGAGAAAACCTCGCTGCTGCTAAAGAGGCTGCCCCTCGCTAATCACGGCCCCAGCACACGGGCAGGCCCCGGCAGGGATAACGCGGCCAGCGCCCTTATAAACCCCGCGGTTCGCAGCGATGGCCTTGGGAACCCTCCTCCAGCCAAGGGCAGACAAAGATTTGCTGGTTAGATTTTTGGTTTAGTTTGGGTGTTTTGTTGTTTTCGTTTTTGGGTGTTTTGTTTTTTTCAGGACAGCTTCAGAATTGTAAGTTTTGTGTGTATCTTTCTGGTTGGTTCTCTTGGTAGTGGGAAGAAAAGCTGGTTTGGACAAGTGTTTTTTTCAGCTTTAACTTAGGGTCAGGTGTAAGTTACAAACGTGAGATATTCGCTTGTGACTTGGAACTATCTGGAGCACTTTAGATGGCCCTAACTATCAGCTACCGATAGGTTTTATAGATAAAAACCTCAGAACATAAAGTAATGAAACCTGAAACGATGATGGTTTATTTTTTTTTTTCATGCAGAGGACTTGTCTACACTCCCACAGAGCAAAAGATATCCATCCACGATGATGACAGATTTTACAGGAGAGCATATGGTAATGTTGGGGCTTGACTAGAATGAAGTGGTTTTAAATGGAAAAAAAAATCTTTACAGGTCTCATAAAGAGTAGCACTAACACTGCAGTAGTGTTTAGGATTTGCACACTGCTGTAGCAAACACTAGCTGAATTTACAGCTGAAGCATTTTACCATCCTAACAGAAAAGTGTGAGGAAGGAAAAGAGTGATTATTTTTTCCCAAAAAGTAATTTTTTAAAATCAAGGTAGCAATTGCAAAGGCTGTCAGAATATACACCCTTGAGTATTACATTTCTATATAGACAATGAAACACAAGTAGCAATCAACATTGATTTAGCATACAGATTTACCAAAATTAAATACATCCATTATGTGGCTTTAGAACAATCTGTATATGCTACTTTCTATTGTTATTTTTTTAATTCTATAAATGGCATTACTACACCTTCGGACTAATATGATTCTAAGCTGCTATTCAAGTGTACTCTTAAGTGATAACCTACTATACATTTCCTCAAAACTTTTAATTTCACAGCTTGAAAGCAATTTTAGGAAGTCATACATACACCTCATGTAAAACTTTTTTTTGCTTTTTTTTTTGTTTCTGTCACCTGAAATCTTCCAAAACCTTTCACAATGCTTTGTAAAGTAGATGTTCAATACTACCTATACAGGGTTTAATTTAGAATCATATATCGTTGTTTTGGAACTGAAAAAACAATTTTGTTGTTAGTAGCTGAAGGGAGAGTAGCAACTTCCTACTCATGGTATGCTGAGAAAATAATGTCTTCAGCCTTTTAGGGATGAGGAGAGAAAGGAACTGAGAGAAGTGCTCCACAACCCGCTCTGTAAGGAAACTGCATTTACCTATTCAGAATTGTTTTAGAATGTTTCACCCTACTCCATAGACATTTTCCCTTAAAATATGTCAATTTTTCTCCTACTTCATTGCATGGGGACAACAACATGAATAACGGGGAGCTTCTTCCCTGCTAAATATGATCTATTTTGTATGAACTACCAATAGTCCAGTAGTATAGCAAAAAGACCATCTCGTTTATGTCTTTTGTGCTGTCTTGCAGAATGAAAAAATTGTAGATGAATGTGTGCACTTTCACTTTCTTTGGGCTGTTTCCTTGTCAGGACACTGGCAGGACAGTAAATGGATTATATATCTTAGAAGCTGATTATTTCCCCTTTTCTGTGTGTCCTGATTATATGAGATAAAAAAGGAGAATATACCATTTTTTAGCCTGCTCTCTATTAATCAGAAGACAGGAATGATCCTGAAGAAACGGCTTAACGGCAATAACTTAATGGAGATTGCTCAAAAGGAAAACATATGTGGTGTTGCTACGCTGAAAGGCAAAAATTTTTTTTATTTTTTTTTTTTAATTTGAACCTGTAAGGAATAATTGTCATTATGCTAAGAAGTTTACGCAAGGAAACTTGCATTCCTTGAAGGATTTGGGCTCCAACTCAAGTCCCTTACATGAAAATACTCAGATCACTTTTTGTCCTAGTAACTGGCTTTATCAGATGGTATAGTTAGTTTTAACATGGAATCTGATTTACTGTGTTCTAAAAACCTCTGTTAGTTCAGCAATAAAAACTTAAAGGTATAGTAGCTTGTACCAAATAACTTGCCAAATATAACTTGATGTAGACCATTTAAAAAAAAATTAGAATTACTGTTTTAGGACAAAAGACCTGTAAAGGTAGGATTCTAACCACACCAAAGGTTATGCCCTGTTTGCCATTCTATAGCCAGTGACAGTAGTAGATTGAAGAGTTAATAGGAAAACAGAAGGTTATGATAAGCTTATGTAATTCATATCGGTCACTGGAGATAATCTGAAACTAGAGATTTCAATTCAACCTCACAATAGTTTGCTGCATGGATTTCTTTTTCTCCTGTTCCTGGATCACAGTGGCTAGCTTATTCTGCCATCCATTCCTATATTTCCATGTGGCAAGTGCTTGCAAAGATGAATGAATAACTGGAGTGAGGAGTAGAAATTAAACGCATGTATTATCTGTTCTAGTGCAGTTGGAAGGTAGAACGTAGAGAGTGTGCTGGTACACAACCACGTGAACATTGAAGTTCTTAGTAAGTACAGCTTAATTTTCTTTAAAAACTCAGGATCCAGTAAGATACTTGAGACTATTTCCAGCAGACAAAGCGTATAAGGCAGCCTTAAAACTTCATAGTTTCAAGATAATGGCTAGGAGATAGCACAATAAAAGAGCTGTTAAAATGAACAGTGAACCATGTACACATACCTCCTTCTTAAAGCCTTTAATTCTAACTAGCTCAAAAAGATCTTTAAATAAACATGCAAGCTTACAAACTAACTAGCAAACTGAAACCAAGGCATAATAAAGGTGGATATGTTACTGCTTTGGAATTTAGTAACTGAAATCTCTTAAGAGATTTTACAAGCAGCTGGTTTGCTACACATCACCAAGAGAGAGCCTGGATCAACAAGTATTCTGTTTGTAACCACTTATAAATCTGAATTCTAATACAATGGCAGGGAGGTTAGGCAGGTGTTGTGTGGAGGTCTATTACTACAGTGACATAGTCTTCTTAATTTGTAGTGGTTACAAATACAGCATGAAGTCAGCCTGAGGAAACTAATAGAGGGTTCAGAGTATCAAGAGGAACTGAAGTATGACTTCAATATAAAAGGGGAACTGAGGCATCTGGATACAAATGAGCCCTTTGTTTTCAATTATTACAAGAATGGATTTGAGCAGAATCATAAACACTATGAAGTTCTTGGACATTTTATTACCCAATATGTTTATGAGCTCCTGGAAAAAGTCTGCATGCTGCAGAAGGTTTATATTCCTACTGATGCTACAGAGGATGAACCAAGAAGTTTCTTTTTCATGAGCAAGAATGCACTAACAAGTTCCTCTACCCTCATTATCCTTCTTCAAGATCGTGGAGTTTTCCGTGCTGGACAGTGGGGGCAAAGAATAATTGTCAGTGAGGGCTTGAGACATGGAACACAAATACCATTCATCAAAATGGCCCTTCAGAGCTGCTGGGAGGTGATTGTACTGAATCCCAATGACAACTTTGCCAACCCGAGGACTGAAAAGGAGTGCTTTTCTACCAGGGAAGAAGCACTTACTTTTACACAGCCTGTCTGGTGGATCCCCAAGAGGGGCAGCAGCAGCCCTGAGGAGCATACCATGTATGTATGGGATCATTTCATTTTGAAGAGTGCAGCCAAGCACGTGGCCTTCATTGCCCATGGCTATGGTGGCTTGGTGTTTGTTGATCTGCTGGTGCAGAGAAAATGTGAAGTGATGGATAAAGTGTGCTCTGTGGCATTCATTGACTCCATGCACAACACACAGCACCAGACTAGGAACAATCCAGAAATACAGGAATGGATACTGAAATACAGCCGCGAGTGGGTGTCCAACAGTAAACCTCTAAATAAGACTGTGGACTCACTCTTGAGAACCAATTGTCCTACTGTGTCTGCTGGAACAGAAAAGCGTGGTTTAGCACCCTCCTGCTGCTTACATGCCATCTTTAAGTACCTGAAGAGCATTCTGAAAGCCAAGACTATGACAGTTTTCAGGCATTCACCTGTTGCAACCAGAAGCAGCACACATAAGAAGAGAGGCAATAAATAAAGGCACACTGGTTTGTTCTTGATAGTGGTCTCTTCCTTTCATAACTGCCTCTGCACCTTTCAATCATCTAACAACCTTCATCTCACTGTGGAGCAACTTAGAAGTCTAAATTTGAAGCTAGGTTGTTTGGTTTTGAGAAAACCCACAAAAGTTAACTATTAGGAAAGAAATTTGTTATTGAAAGCCTTAAGCCACAACCCTTTGGCTAGCTGTGAAATTTAAAGTTGAACACAATAAAGATGTTAAGGCATATGAACTCTCAACTGTATAATTTTTTAAAATAAACATTCTGTAGTTATGGCTCTATAATCAGACCAAGCTATCAGTAAAATAAATACATATGTGCTTAGCTTCATTAAAAGGACAAATCTGGAACAGAAAAAGCATGGAAACAACCTGTTTCCTCCTCACTATGTACCATAGATTGTTTAAAATCTTTCAAGAGGTGGAACTTTCACCTTCTTCCTTGAAACGTGTACTGTTAAGTTGAACAATACTTCAGGGAACTACATACTACTACCTTCCCTCCCGTCAGAGTTGGTGTGCCCTAAACCTGACACAGTGTGCAAAGTAATTTTCATTTAAAGCCACCTAGGCCTGAGAGAGCACTGGACACTAGCTGCTATAGAAATACAATATTCTAGCAGCCTGCAATTACCAAACTGATGAAAAGAATGACATTGCTGTTTCCACTGAGCTGTTTAATTTTTGACAGAGGTGGGAAACTGTGGCAGAGGACCTGCAACATCAGAAATGAAAAAAATCATGTAAGAAATGGGTTTGTGAAGATGAAGAAGCTAGTCAAAATGCCTTAAAAACTGAAGCTTTTACTGTGTTGTAAAATGGAGTCCTTGTCTTTTTTCCCTGAGTCACCGCCTTCTTCCCAAAACCCCTTGAGAAAACCCTTATCTCCCTAGCTAAGCCTTCAGGAGTTCGTCCTTGAAGAATTCTGTTTAAGTTCCCCCACTGGCCCTTAGTTAACCCTTTCCCATTGGTTGTTATCCCTAGATTCTTATTGGTAGTAGTTAGAATCCCCCTAAAACCTTTAAACACCCCTGCCCATATTAATAAACACTCTCCGCTTCCTTTCCTGTGGTCTCTCCGTGGTTCTTTCTGAGGCATCTTGGGGACCACATGGCGGGGGGGGGGAAGCATCTCCCACCAGCTGTCGCAGGAAACAGACAGTTTTTAAATGTACATACTCAAAGTTTGCAATGTATACAAGAAGTAGTTCAAATAATCTTTAAAGTGACTGTAAACAAAACAGTAAACTCTGAATTTCCAGTTTAAGCCTGTGGGAATTAGTGTTCAGTCACTGCAAAAGAGCTTTGAAGGATGACAAGACCTTCTCCTGCAAGTGTAGGAGAAGGTTCACATCTCAGTCAAAAAAACTGTTGGAACAGTAATACTGGGTATCAGAGAGAAGAAGAGCATCAACCTCCCTTTTGTGTTTATACGCATTTCAGATTTCAGTCTAATCTCTAATTCTGTTGGAAGGAGCTTCTGTCCTGTTATCCAGCATAGGTAAAAGTGCAAAATTCTACTGGAAAGGCACAGTCAGCTGAATGCTCTTCACAGCAAGCACAGCTTTTTTGATAAAGTAAGATTTACTGTTATTATATCTGAATGAAAATGGTACTGAATGGACACCTAATAGACTATATGGTGCCTTGGTTCACTTAAGAAGGCTGCAGTGGAGATGCCGTGGTTGAGGCTGCACACAGCCTGCCTGTTCTATGGGGGCTGGTCAGCATGAAACTCAAAGAATAGTCATTCGTGTAAACTCTGTGAAAGAACACGTAGCTTTATTTACAAGAGAAGCATGAGGTGACAGAATGTCTGTCTTCAGAAGGAGACCAATATGATCCTTCAGCATAAATGCTCAGAACTGTCCCATGGTGTCAGAGGTGAAGAAAAAAGGATCTAGAACATCCTCCGTTTCTGTAATTCTTTACCTCAGGTCAACCCATTAAATTCCTTGGTAGAGAAGGTCATATTTAGGAATGTTGTTGGGATCTATAGGACTTCTCACAATGAGCTTTCCACGCATTGCTCCACGGTAGATCACCTCAATCAGATCTATAAAGTCTTGCTTTGTTTTGAAGCTTCCTACAAATTTCGTATGATCTGGAGACCTAAATATAGGCATAAGATAAAGGTAGATTGTAATGTGAAAGTAAAAACACCTAAAGACGTGAAAACATGTACGATGACATGAGGGGTTCTGATCTGGTCATTCTGAAGGAGTGAACTACCTGGTAATGGCATAACCAAGTCAGGAATATACTGTGACCTCCAAAGGTCAAACAGGTGCAGGTTAAATTGTGACTTTAACACTTTTTTACTATTTTTTGCAGAGTCAGGCATATTTGACAATTGACACCTACTTATTGCATCAGAGCATATTTCAAAATACTTCTCTACATCCTTCTGGTTTCCTACAGAGTTCTCAATGCAGATGCTGGGAAAAACCTTATAGGTTTCACACATTACCTTCCCCAGACATGGTAACAGAGAAAGACTGATCTTTCTTACAGACGTAACAGATAAGGCCAGGTAGGATGACTCACCCGTAATCAACCTTCATGTGTTGCCCATTGAAGAAAAATACAGTAGATGGTATGTAACTGATGTCAAAATACTGGGTGTACACTGGGACCTTGTTCACATCCACCAGGTAAATGACTGCCATTTTACTCAGGTCATGAGCTGTTTTGGCAAGCTGAAGAGGGTGAGAAAGGTGCATGATAAATGGACTGAGTTACAAGAGGAAAAGAGGCTGGCAAGCTTTATAAAGCCCGTTTCTCTTATGTTTTATCAGTTTCAGCAGGGCTAGAATTTCTAGAATTTCATGTCTTGTCTACCTCAAACACTCTGTACTACGCCCACTGTAATAATTACACAAACATTTACTTACTTTTCAAACCTTTGTATGAATATAGTATCATTTCATTTCACATTTGTCACCAAATTTTTAATGAGACACCACATTAGCCAAAAGCAATGAACGACATTTCCTTGTATGCAACTGCTACATTCGTAGAGTGCCTTAAAAAAAAAAAAAAAAAGAAGATAAAATTGCTCTTACAATATCATCGAGCTGCAGACAAACAGCATCACTATCTCTTCCAAAACGGAGAACCAAAACCTTCTCGGCCACGCTTTTTATTGCCAGATCGACCTCCCTCTTCGAGGCCAATTTGGGCAGCAGAAAACTCATGGCGACGGGTCGCGGTTCGCAGCCAGGTCCCTGCCCGGGAGCCGGGGGAAAACAACAACAACCACCATGAAAATGACCGCAACAACGCAACAACAACAACAGCCCGGGTCAAGAGTAAGCAAAACTTCTCCGTCCTGTTAAATTATAGATAAATAAACAAGAGGGAAGAAAGGCAGTGGGGGGCGGGAGTGAGGGAAGGAGGGGAAGAGAGATCGCGGAGCACCACGCCGGGCTGACGAACCCCTCGGGCCCCAGCGTTTGCCCCAGCCCCAGGCGAGCGTGGCGGCGGGGCCACACCCTGCCCCGCACCAGGACCCCCCCGCACCCCCGGGATGGAGCACAGAAAAGCCGGGATCACCGCACGCCGCAGGTCCGCGCCGGGGCCGGAGGCAGCTCCGGAACGCTGGGCGCGCGGCCGCGGAGCGACCCGGACAGCCTGGGAGCGGCACCGCGCCGCGCCCGCCCCGCGCAGGCGCAGTGACGGCGGCGCCAGGTGAGCGGGCATGGCGGAGCCGGCCCGGCCCGGCCCGGCCCTGACTGGGGGGACGGCCGGGACTGCGGGGGGGGCTGTGACCGGGGACAGCGGGGACAGCCCGGAGCTGCGGGGGGGGCTGTGACCGGGGACAGGCGGGACCGGAGGCAGCGGGGGCGGCCGGGACCGGGGGGACAGCCCGGCCCCACCGGGCCCGCACCTGCCACTGGGCCGCAGCGCGGCCGCAGCTCGGGCAGGAGTTTCTTGCCAGAGGCCGCGGTGCCGCCACAGCACAGGGCGCAGGCACATCGGTGTCCCCGCAGGGGTGCGGGCACAGCGCGGGGCTCTGGAGGGTGACCGTCCCTCGGGTGATCACAGGCTGGTTTAGAAGCTGTTCAGCAGCGAGCGATGCTGCTCGGGAAGAGCCGTGTGGCTGCGGGCCCTGGTCTGGCGTGCTCCCCTACGGGCAGCCTCGTTAATGGGTGTAAATAACTAAAGGGAGGGTGTCAGGAGGACAGAGCCAGGCTCCGCTCGGTGATGCCAGGCAATAACAGGCAATGGGCATAAACTGTTCCACAGGGTTCCACCTGACAGTGAGGAGGACCTTCTTTACTGTGCAGGTGACCGAGCACTGGAGCAGATTGCACAGGCAGGTTGTGGAGTCTCCCTCACTGCGGGATTCCAGAACCACCTGGACACAACCCTGTGCCACGTGCTCTGGGATGACCCTGGCTGAGCAGGGAGGTTGGACCAGATGACCCGCCGTGGTCCGTCCGAACATGACCCTGTCCGTGATTCTGTGCTGGGGAAGTAAGGAGAGTAATTCGGTCTCTAAAGTATCAGTGAAGGACCCTCCTGTGTCTTAAGATTAGTTATGGTGAAGTCATGCTAAAAGAGAAAGAAAAAATACTTCTAAGTGCAACAAATCTAGGTTTTTCAAAGAGGTTTAGGTTAATTCTTGCAGTAATGATGTTAGTGTGAATGTTGGACACACTGGAAGGTAACTTGGCTGTATCAAAAGCTGTCACCAAATACTCTGACTGTATAAATCTGGTGTTCAACTGTTGATTTAATTGGAACTCCAGTAATGTAAGTTAATTGAGGAACTGATCCCTTAATTTCTCCAGGCTGGATAATACAGTTTTTTGATTATTACTTTTGCCAGTAGGTTTAATGCTTAAATGAAAAATTGGGAACACCTCTATGGTAATATGGATTTTCACATTGTTAGGTTGGTTGGTTGTCTTTGTTCATTTTATCTTAATAACAGTAGAAGATGAGAGGTCAGTCACCAATCTGACCCATTACTGTATAGTGAAAGCATGCCAGGTTATATAACATTTCTTATTAATAAACTGTTCTTTCTGTGATTCTTTATCTGCGCAGATACATATTACATATATGTATAACCCCAAAATTAGATTTAACCTGCTCTCGTTTATGTCAAATTATTTTCAGGTTATTAGGGAAATCATGAATTTTGATTTCAAAACTTGGATCTAGTTTTAGTTTTGTCTGAATAATGTTTTCTCAAGCATTGAAACTCACTGACTTTAATTCAGTAGTGTGCATAGGACAAGGGAAATATTAGGCATTCTTGGGTGGGTTTTTTTCTGCAGACTTTTCACATTTAAATACAAATGTGTATGAAGTTAATGTGCTTTTTGTGCAAATACCAGCTTCACAGGCAGTTTAGTAAAAAGAAGAAAGATGGTCCTTTCCTATACTAGTTGTTTATTCTTCCATCTCTTCTTTCTCTTTTCACAGCATAGATAAATTCAGTGTATAAAAATATTTCTGGTGTCCATGCAGCGTTTCTCTGACTTTGGTTGTGAAGGCTCTTACTCATCATATGATACAGGTAACTTAAACAGATCTTGGACAGTACTTGAAGGCTGTTTGACATTTTGAATTGCAGTAAGTATAGGTGTTTTAAGCAGCAGTGCCACACACAACTGTTTTTATTTAGGAAACATTAAATAAAGTAATATTGGAAGTAGGAATTTCTAGTATTCTCCAAGAAATAAGGTATTGTCTGCAAGTGTTACTAAAAATAAAAATCTGTTTTCTTTGTGCTTTCTGACAAGTTTTTTCCTCTCTTATTGGTGTTTTGCAGATAAGTATTTGAACACAGCACATATCTAAGCATGCAGTCTGCTAATATGCTTCTGAAAAAAATAGTAAGAAGTTCTGTCCTTCCATTTGCTGCACAACATGGGATGAAAAAGGATTTGTTTCCTCTCAGTAGAACTCTGAGTTTATCACTTTGTCTGAAGCAGGACAACTCATGCACACCCTCAGAAAAACTAGATTTAGATGCATGGAAGAAGGTAATGAAGTCTGGGTTGCAAGAAGAGGTCAGTGAGACGGTCTCTGAGCCTCAGGAGCCTTCCAGTTTGGCAGCTGCACGTGAGACTTTGGAGATGTGGAGGCTAGCTGGCAGGTCGGTTCCAGAAAAGATGAGTGAAGAGCAGCTAAAAGCATTTATGGAGTGTCCTTCCAAGTCAGCCAAAAAGAAATATTTAAGATTTTTGTATCTCAAAGAACTTTACAAGAAAAATGACAAAAGAAAGATGGAGGAGAAAAGGGAAAGGAAGCTGGAAGCACAAGAGCAAACTTCAAAAACAGAAGAGACCAATAAGAGCCCATTCGCATGTTTGTGGGCCAGCACTATGGATAAAGCATACAATTGGAGGGCAGCTCAGTCCATGATCTTTGGCCAACCTCTAGTATTTGACATGTCTTTTGAAAATGAAATGTCTGTCCGAGAAGTCGCGAACACAGTGAAACAGTTGGTCCTGAGTGAAGGCTGCAATCGGAGGTCCGTGGATCCGTTCCACATCCACTTCTGTAACTTCAAGGACAATAGCCTCTATCATACAGAATTCCTCAAGCATTATAGAGAGGCATGGGGCAAGCTGCTTATCACTGTGACAGACCAGTGCTACACAGAAGTCTTTCCAAAGGATAAGCTCATCTATCTGACAGCTGATTCTCCCAAAGTGATGAAAAGTTTTGATCATGATAAAATCTATATTGTTGGGTCGATGGTTGACAAGAGCATTAAAACAGGAGTCTCTTTAGCACGGGCTAAGCGTCTGGGATTGGAGACTGCAGCCCTTCCACTGGAGAAGTATTTGCTTTGGAATACTGGTGCCAAAAATCTTACACTAGATCAAATGATGCGAATTTTATTA
Organism: Margarornis squamiger; assembly: GCA_035222235.1. Lineage (NCBI taxonomy): Eukaryota > Metazoa > Chordata > Aves > Passeriformes > Furnariidae > Margarornis > Margarornis squamiger. Next base: position 17,601,117 of record JAWWTY010000001.1, read on the forward strand.
ACCTTGAAAGATACTGCCGACTGGAAAAAGGCTCTGGAATTTGTTCCAAAAAGGAAATATTGTGGCTTTGTAAACAAACCTGTACATGAACTGAAAAAAACCTTAGACCTGATCAACACACTTAAACTTGGAAAGAGACAGCAAGAAGTACAAAAGGAATTTGCCAAAAACTACTCTAAGAAGTATAAACTAAAGCAAAAGTAGAGTGATGGGAAAGAGAATGATTTTTTACAGGCAAACTGTGCCCTTTAATGCTCCAGTTTCTCAGGACATTTGGAACTGTTCAGCTCTATCTCAAAACATGTCTTTGTTGCTTACATTTGAAATGGCCATTGTTATGATTGTTTTTTTTAATAACCTTAGTAGTTCAGCTGTTTAAATTTATTCACAAATTATTGGAATCATGTAAGAGAAATTAGATAATCTGTTCTAAAAAAAATTACTCTGCACAGAGTATCAGTCTGTTCAGTTGAACCATGGTGGGACGAGGATGATTGTAATTGAGTGCAAAGGTCATTCTTCAGAGAACACCTCCCTGCTTTGTGTTTGCAGTGGTTGGAGGGTGTCTACAGTTTTATTCTAAAAGATTACTAAGATGAAGTAGAAAAGACCTCCCCCATTACTTCCTGAACCCTATTATGATGCACAGGTGCACTGACTTTGGTCACTGAACTAAAAACAAAGGGGTAAAACTTTGCTTGAGTTTGGGAAACTGCACAGTTTATTTCCGGTTTTTCTATATGGCACGAATCAAGGCCCTGTTTGAAAGGAATAAGCCAAATTTCTTTACCAGGCCAAAAAAACCCAAAAAACCCACTTTTTTGCTTCTGTGTAAGACTTTTGTTCCTGAGTGCCTGTGTTTTTAGGCCCAGTAGCATACATTTCCCAAAGTGCTGGAACTTTTGCAGTGATAAAACGTCCTATTGGTAAATATTTCAGGAGGAGAGAGCCTTTTAATATTTCTCACAGCTGTAAATACATTGAATGCTGTCACTGTGAAAGTCCGTGTTTAGGCTCCAGAGCTACAGTGGACATGTTGTTAAATACTTACAGGACTGTATTTACAGTTCTTCCTGCTGTTTGGAGCACGAGGAGGGCTTTCTTTAATGGGTGCCTAAATTTTTTATTTAGTCTAGTTGACTACCCTGATGCTTCAAGTCAGTGATGGCAGATGGGGGGTTTGGTCCCGAAAATTGAAAAAGTAGGAAAGGGGAGTATAATTGTGCAGAGTAGACTTCAAATATACAATGGGTTGGTGATGATCCACTCCCTGACTCACCTCTTGGTACTTGTCATCCTGGGGCGAGGTGGGGTTGGAAAGCAGAAGATTCTCTCCCCCAATACTCCCCCTCACTGCCTGGATGCCTCCAAGCATGGATGACCCCTGGCTTAGGGGAAGACCAGGTTCATTTGGGCTGTGTATGTTTGGGTAGCACACAAAGCTTCACCCTAGGATGGTATTTTGGGTGTTGCTTGAGAGCTGCCTTCAGGTGCAAGGACTGGCCCTGCAAGTGTCTGTGCCTCGCTTGGGCAGCCTCTTCTTCCTCACAGAAGGAAGAGAACACGGAGCTGTGCGCTGCTGAGTGTCATAGAAGGATGGGATGGTTTGGGCTGGAAGGGGCCTTATAAATCATCTAGTTCCCACCCCCTGCTGTGCGCTGGGTACCATGTCACTCCACACTGGGGAGGGGGAAAGTGGAGTCACTGCTCGCTTGAGCTCATGTTACAGGAGCACAGAATCACATGCTGGGTCAGGTTGGGAGGGACCACAGCAGGTCATCTGGTCCAACCTCCCTGCTTAAGCAGGGTCATCCCGGAGCACATGGGATCTTGTCCAGACGGTTCTGGAATCCCTCAGTGAAGACTCCACGCCCTCTCTGGGCAATCTGTTCCAGCGGGGGCTGACCCGCACAGTAAGGAAGTTCTTCCTCACGTTCAGGTGGAACTTTCTGTGCATCAGTTTCTCCCCGTTGTCTCTTGTCCCACTGCTCGGCACCACCGAGCAGAGCCTGGTTCCATCCTCTTGGCAGTTCCCTCCCCCGCCCCTTACAGGTATTTATACGCAGTGATGAGGTAATGAGGCCACGATGTCGGTGAAACACGGAAGGTAACCGCGAAACCACACGCAGTGGGGAAGGCGCGCAGCTCAGGGCGGCAGTGGAGGTGGTTCCTCCGCGCAGCCGTGACGCGGCGGCTCAGCGGGCGATGCCGGGGGCTGGCGCTCCCCGTGGAGAGGGAAAGGAAAGGAAAAGGGAAGGGAAGGGCAGCCGTGCCCACGTGGGCCCGCCGTACGCGCCTCAGCGCCGCGCCACCCCCGCGCGCGTTCCCGCGCTCCCGCCGCGCCATCCCCCCGCTCCGCAGGGGCGTGGTCTCGCGGAGGGGCGGGGTCTCACGGAGGGGCGGGGCCGGCGCGCGGCGCGTGCGCGGCGCGTGCGGCGGCGGCGTTGGAGGCGGGGGAAAATGGCGGACGGCAGAGCCGAGGGGGAGAAGGCGAAGCGGCCGCAGCCCGCAGGAGGTGAACACGTAGCGCCTCTCGCCGCGGAGCCCTGGGGGGGAGCGGGGCCCGCGCTGGCCCCGCGGGGGCGGGGAGGGCCCAGGTGTGCCCCCGCCGGCGCGCCGGGTGATGCCCGGCCCTGCGGGGAGAGGGGGCGGCCCGGGCCTGAGGGGGCTGCGCTGGAGGAGAGGCCGAGCCCGGGCCTGCTGTCCTCAGCCTTCCAGGCGCTTCTGTAAAGCTGTAGCGTCTTCTGCTCCTCCACGCAAATGTGCTGGTTCTGTTAGAAAAGCACGGAATACTTACGCCGTGCCTTGAGAGAAATTCGACTGTTGCTGCCTGCAGGGATGAAGACAGCATCTTAAAGATTAACTTTTAACAGCCGTGGTACCTTTTTTACAAATGGGTACAGTGAATATTTCTTAATTACCGTTTTAAGGGTCTTGAGTTTTTTGCTTGGCAGCAATCTGTAGGCTTGTGGTTTGGTTTTATAGTATTTATATCATGACTGGACATTCTTGTTTTTTCTGCACTATTCGAAAATTTTTAATTGGATGTTTCCCTTATTCTTTCTTCCCTTGATTTAAAGTTGAGAGGATAATGTCTTTCCAAAGATAAAACTTTTTTTTCGTGCTGTGTTTCTGGTTTTGTTGTAGTTGGGTTTTGGTTGGTTTTTTTAGTTTATGGACAGAGGGCATTTTTTTGATCTGTTGAAAAGTGAAATCAGGCTTGTAAACCTTAGCACAGCTTCAACAGTGAATGTTATTTCTGATAATCACTGAAATTTGAACAGTAACACTTGAGTTTAGGTAGTTCCTTGACTCGTGGTTTTTGGTAGTTTTGGGGTTGGTTGGTTGGTTTTTTTGGATGGTGGTTTGAGGTAGTTTTTGGTTTTAGGGTTTTTTTTTTTGTATTAGTAATGCAGTAACTGGACAGCATCAGTTATCCTTAGTGTCTTGTGTGCTGCTCGGTGTGCTGGAACATGATCTTAATGAGTTAGGTATGTTGGCCCTAAGGAAGAATAGTTACCCCCTGAAGATTTTTTAAGGCAATTTGGAAGGTTTAGCTTTTTCCAGGATTAGTGGGGTTTATCTTAACTTAGCTGTGCCTGGTTTGTTCCCACCTCCACCAGTGGTCACCCTCCCGGTGACAACAGATCCTGAAATGCCGTGCAGCTGGCACTGTCAGTCTTGCCACTCCAGCTACCTGGATAGTGGAAGTTGGGCACTCGTGTGGTCTGCTGATACACATGAGTAAAACTCCTCTGTGAAGTAGGATGACTTTTTATTTCTGCAATCCATGAGAAGAGCACTGATCAGTCTAGTTTTGGAAACAGTACTGGTGCTTTCTCTAGGTGAAGTGTGATCTCCTTGATGTCTCCAGGAAATAATATATATTTGGAATATATATATATATATATGCATGCATTGGCATGGGTGAGACTTGTTTCATGGTTAATATATGTCTGCATTTCTATTTTCTGCAGAAAAATAGCACAATGGCTCTGTCCCCACCTTCCCCAATTGTCCCTTGCCCCTTACAGCTCTTTCAGCAAGTAAGAGTGTTTCTTTCAGCAGTCTCCAGTTCATCCTATATCAGAAGTAACACTTAGAATGATAGGAGCCAATTTTGAGAGAAATGTTCTTCAAAATTTGGTGAGAAAATAGGTGTGGGTAGATTGTGTTAGGCTTCACCTTGTGCTTAGCAGTATTTGAGAATTTGCACTTAAAGAAGTGAGCTTCAGGGTGGTTAGCTTCAGTCTAGCACTAGTTTAAGAACCTGGACTGGTCCTCTGTGCCCTGAGATTTGGGCTGTTGTGGATTTTCTATCTTACAAAAAGGAAAACTTTCAGGCCCATGGTTCCAGCACTTTTAAGGCAAATGAATCTTTACCGGCCCTTCAGTCACAGTTTCTAGTGTACCTAGGCTGGACTTGAAATATTCTGTTTAATGTAATTTTATGGACTAGCTATAAAGACCTCCTAGTCTTGCAGATTGCTGTTTGGTAAACTGTGCTAAGTCAGCTTTGGGTACCCAAGGTCACTTGTGTAAATTTTGATTGTTTCTCTTTCCTCCTTGGTTTTTCACTTTTATATCTATGTTTTCTGGATCAAATTTCTAGTGGTGCAGATTAGTACCATTTTTTAATACAATGAAACTGATTAAAGTTACAATTGTATTTTTTTTTAATCTGACATATTTTCAAAGGTCAATGATAAATCTGTTTTTGTTTCAATCACTTATTATCTTGATAGGTGGAAGAGTGGTGTAGAAATGGTATATTCTGCTGCTTACAATTTGGGGAATAGCAAATATATAGATGGTGTCCTTAGTTCTTCTCTGTCCTGATGTTGTTTGCTGCTTTTTTTTCCTCATAGCTACAATATTGTTGACCCCCAGTTCAGACTTTCTTCTCTCCCATCTTACTTAGAAGCTTTTTGCCATTATCAGTGCAAAGAGTTTTCTTCCCTGATGGGCTGAATTTGCTATACATGGAATGTCCTATTCTCTACTTGATATGATGAAGGACTGGTTCTAACTCCATTTTTTTGTAAACTGCTACTGTGAGCACTTCCCTGTCCATTCCCTAATGTGTACTGGGGTTTTTTTGCCCCCCTCCTGCTGCTGCAGGAATTTGCTTATTGCAGCAGCAGGGAAGTGTCTTTTTGCTGAAGCATTTACTATGTTCAGTATGAGTCTTCCAAGGACACCTTTGTCTCTTGGTGTAGCTAAAGAAACTGATTATATAGGAATGAAAATGTGACTTGAGTGTTTTTTCTCTGTGGATCACTGTTCAGCTGCTATGTTTTCCATGACTTTACACAAACACAGAAAAGATGAAATCTATATATATGTTTTTTTAATGCTGATTCCTTCCTCAAGCAGAGTTGGCAGATTTATTACAGATGAGATGTGGACAAGCAGTGACTTGAAACATGATTGAGACAGCCGGCCTCACTGTAGTCACTCCCATGATTTTAGAGTTGTGCCAGACAAGGCTAGAGACTGGCATGGACATGATTATGTAGAAATTTAGTAAAATTGATTTTAACTTAGATTATCCACTCTAGATTTGGAATTGGGATTCCAATTATGAAAGCTTATCTATGGCAACTTAAAACCCTAAAAAGATTTAGTCATCTACATTTAATTTACTACGTGAACTTTGACTTCCATACTAAATAAAGAGATGGTGCTTCAAGATTGTTTTCCTGGCTCATACAAAAGAAGTTCTTTACCATTAGTGGAGTGCTTGCAGTTTCTTCTCCTCTCTGTGTTTTGCTATCCACTAAATGTACATTGGTGGAAACTGCTGTCAATAAAAACACCTTACCTATTGCACCCAAAGTATAATGCTTTTTGAGGTTGCTGCTCCCATCAATCTGCTCAGTAAAAGTAGCTCATCTTGGTAAGTTGTTTCGACTTCACCAGGACCTGAAGAAGAGGCAGAAAAACCTGTGAAAACTAAGACTGTTTCTTCCAGTAATGGAGGAGAAAGTTCGAGTCGCAGCGCAGAGAAACGGGCAGCTAATGAAGAAGCTGAAGACTTCACCACAAAGCCTGCTCCTGCCAAAATGTCCAAGTTTGGATTTTCCATAGGCAGTCAGACTACAAAGAAGGCATCTGCAATATCCATCAAACTAGGAGCAAATGTAAGTTGTCTGATAGCTTTTAATTTTAGGGAAACTGAGGCAAAAAGGGGAGTACTTTGGGGAGGCTTCCTCACAGGGGGAAGCCTTTAATTCCATGAGGGTAACTTGGATAAAGTTTAAGCAAGCATTGCAGCGCCAGCTAGTCATGCATATGTAAGTACTTCAAGGTGATTAATAACAGGTCAGTTGTCTTAGGAAGCAAAAGACTTGATTGAAATGAACTGTAGATCTTTGAACATAGAAAATTATTTTGTAATGAGATATGAGAAGTCTGGAGTAATTTCCTGAGGGAAATGAGCACACTAGTTAAACTGTTCAGGCTACTTTGAAATGAGTGCTGGGACCCTCATTGCAAAGGATGCTTTAAGCTACAAGAAAGCATTTCCTACATGGCTTAATAGGTTGTCTTCCACTCCAAAGATCTTATTTTGGATGGGGAGGTATAGTTGATTTTTCATGACTTTGCCTGTTCTTTGCAAGGTCAGTATGATTCATTTGTACATTATGCAAGAGATGAGGCTTCGTTATATAGGTTGCTAAGAATTCTGATCCCCTTTATTGTCCAGTACAAGGTATCCTTGTGCGTGTTTAGGTATGAATTTGATGACTCTTTACTTCAAAAGCAGTCCTCTGTTAGCTTGGGCAAGGACAAGCCTGGGGCTGCCTCTCTATCTAATTAACACAGTTCATGTATGTTTCCCTCATACTACTGTGATGGATAGTTATAAATCCTTGTCTAAATTCAAACGGTAACCATGAAAGGCTTGCACCTGCAATGCCAGCATTCTACAGATCTGCAAAAGATTAAAAGAGTGCTCTGTTATTTTGAGATGGGAGATGTGGGCTGGCAGCATTCTAGGGTATAAATGCAATCAGGTCACTCAGGCTTGGGAAGAATCGACAAAGCTGCCTTCTCTGAGCCACCAGCATACTTCTGTTTCTTTTGTCAGAAGATACTTGCAGTGGCAATAAATTGGGCTGAGGGTTTCTGGCTCACTGAATTTAGTGGGTGACTGACAGTGCACCAGATGGGACAGTGCTGAAACCCTGTTTCTGTCCAGTAATTTTTAGTCGTTTAGTACATTACCCATTCCTGCTTTAAATAATGGTGCAGTGTTTTAATGCCGTATGCTATCAGTAAAGAACAGCTGTAGACAGTTGCATAAGGACTCTGTTGCAGTATCAGCTTCTATGAGTATATGTTAAATAATCACCAGTAAAAAAAGTAAAAATGGAGAAAGCAATGTATGTCATTGGTTTAGATGACTGGTACTGCTTTAGAAGCAAACTCTTACCTGGTAACGTGGCTCTTAGTGGTGTCGAAGCAACTTTTGGTACCAGTGTTGTATTACAAGTAACAATTGTGAGTTTGACAGCTTCTTAGACTTTAAATAGGGGAAGGTTTATATTGGAAATAAAAATAATACTTTTTAAAGGAGCCTTATATTTATCAGACTGTGTGATACACGCTGATGCTCATTTAAAAGTATTGAATTAAGGCAGAAAGCTGTTATATTGTTAAAATACAAAATAAACATATTTATCTTTCTGACATTGGTGGATAAGAATACTCCAGAAGAATAATGGAAACAGTGACATAGTAAAATTTTGAATACCACAACTTATCCAGGTTCTTTTTTAATTGTCCATGTCATGCACAGTGGCTGAGTACCCCTGCAGTGTGCTAGAAAGTTAAGACCTGCTTGTGGGGAGTTGTAATATGAGAGGGCTTAGCTGGCTTCTCAGAGCATATCACACATAAATGAACAGTCATTTTTCCTATTTCATTAGAGAAACCTTTATGTGCTTGATTCAAAGGAAAACTTTTCCCCCTGGTTGCCCATTTCAGTGAAGATGTTTGACTTCATTTTACCAAAATATTTAAAATGCCAAGGGAAGCTTCTTTTGAGTTAATAGACTTACTTTGCTTTTTTTTTTTTTTTTGATCTTTTTTTCAGAAGCCTAAAGAGCCTGTTCCAACCCTGGCTCCAAAAACCCTTTCTGTAGCAGCAGCTTTCAATGAAGATGAAGATGTGAGTAATAAGCCAGTGCTCAACACAAAATACCATTGGTGTAGAGAGAGTGGGTTCTTTAATATTTTCTACGTAAATGTCAGGAATTTTCAACCTAGAAGCATCTTTTATGTTTCTGCTTAAGAATGTACAACTTTGTGGCTCTGTGTTGGTTCAAGAAATCATTAAAGTGCTGATAACTTTTCCCTGAAAATGAGATGCACAACATAATTTGAATTAATCGTTGCTTTCTCTGCGCTTAATAAAGGGGAGGCAAAGGAAAGTTGTGCTTCTGGTTGGCTAAATATCTTCTTGTCATGTCACTGCTCCTTCTTACACAGAGGTGATCAAAGGAATTTGTATTCTGCTCTTTAACTTTGTAGAACCTCTGTTCTGTCCGAAGTCACTTTGCTTTCCTGTGAGGCTGTAGTCCATCCTTTATCTTGTCAGGCACTTGAAATGTTCAAAAGCAAGTGCCCAGCCACACTCTAACCTCCTTTCTCTCGGCAGAGTGAACCAGAAGAAATGCCTCCAGAAGCCAAGATGCGCATGAAGAACATCGGAAGGTAGGTCAGCTTTTAGCTGTGGCTTGGAGAAGGGTCTGTGTGTGAGAATACCTCCTCCAACACAGGACAGATTTTGCAGACAGCTTAGAAATACAGGAAGATAGAATAGGCTCAAAGTTTTTTTTCTCCAGAAACAAGAGAATTTTCAAATGTTTTATCTGTAGGTTAGAAGTAGTACAGTTATTTTTGAACTTTGACTCTTATTTGCCTTCTTTGTGAGGAAGAAATTGGTTCTGCACTAAATAGAAGCTTGTTTTTTTCCTGGAAGGGTAATAGGTGGCAATTCCTGCTTGCCACTATACTCTGTATCTCTCTGGTTCTCAATTTTATAAATTGTTTTGAAGTAGGGCAGTCTGGTCAAGTTCCCCTATACAAGGGGAAGATGAGAGTCATCTCTTCCAGAAAGACAAAATTCCTTGATTTTTTTAAACAAATATATGTAATTCTTCTGCTTGCTGCAGATTTGAGATGGTAGAGGACCAATCCTAAAGTAAATAGGGACGTTTTCATGCGAGGCTTTGCTTAATATAGGGGTGAATTTTGAGATTATATATTTTAAAGGTGTTTGTCATGATAGACAGCTTTCAAAGTTAATCCCTCTGGAGGTTCTCTCGTTTATTGGGTTTTTCTCTCCAGTAGCAAATTTGGATCCTCAGTTTTTTTAATCCTTGGAAAGAATTCTTTACAGCTGGCAGCAGTTACTGCCATTCCCACCTCCTTTGCTGCCCCATCTCGTGGCTGTTTTGAGGTGCTATGGAGAGATCCTGTCTGTGGCCAAATTACAGGTGCTGTGGTGAGGACTCCTGATGTAACAGAAAGAATTGTGTGGTAGTTTCTGGTGGCAGATTGGATTTGAAATTGGCATTTTGAGTGTCACATTGCACAGACTACTATAGTTAAGCTGACTCTCAATTGCTCTTGTTTTATTTTTTTCACAGGGATACACCAACCTCAGCAGGACCAAATTCCTTCAATAAAGGAAAGCATGGATTTTCTGACAACCAGAAGCTATGGGAACGAAATATAAAATCTCACCTTGGAAATGTCCATGACCAAGAAAATAACTAAATGATGTGGATTACAAGTTGGGTGTTTGGGGGGAGGGGAGGGTGTAACGTTAAAGGAACAGTTTCCTTTTTTAAGAATGGTATGAGACTATCTTTGGAGCCACTTTTTTAAGATTTTGAGTGGTACACTAATAAATAAGTTTGAAATTAGAGGTAATTTATGTTTTGTATACAGATTTCAAGGCATTTGCTAATTTTGTAGTTCATGTGATTAGTTCAAAAGGTTACAGATAATAAAGAAATTGGAGTGGTACCTTTTTAAGAATTTTTTTTTTTTTGTCAGTGATTAAATAAGGTGGATGAAAAAGGTTACTGTCTCTTTAATCAGGTTAAAAATTGAATGCTCTTGCATTCTCACTTCTGGCTCCCTCTTCATAACAGGAGAAACAGTTGACTTCTAGGAATTCTGCTAAAGAGAGAGCATTATCTTGTGCTAGAAGTGTTACTGGACTATTAATTTGAATATAATCTTACACAGGAAATAATAAGAACCTGGATTTTTTTCCTCCCTGCAGTCAACTTTTGTTAAGTCTCTGCAAACTAGGAATTATGTTGCTCTGAGTGGCTCTGGTAACTTAGCTCTAATTTTGTTTAAAACTTCATGTAGGATGTGTAACCTTCTGTGGCCTGTTTCGTCCTAAGGAAATGGGTCTTGTCTGTATATTAGATACAGTCTGTAAAGAATATTCACTACAAAGGTAAATCAGTATTTTCAGTGTGCTCCTCTTAAATCATTAGCCTTGAGTAGTGCTTGTTAGCATTTCCTAGTGGTACACAAGAACCACCACCAAAAATACAAGCTAATGTACATTAAGCTTCACATTTGGTTGAAATATTTTTCTTTACTATGCCTAGAAGGAATAAAAGCCACACCAAAAATCGGTAACTCACTTGTTAAGTATGAAAAATCCAAGATGCACTTTCCCTGTCTTGCCATCTAAAACAAAATGCCTTGATGCCTATGACCTCAGTGGACACTATCAGGTCAAAGAATGCTACGTCTGCAGTCCTGATGCTCCTAACAAGTGTCAACTTCAGAAATAAAACTTGACTTTTTCCTGCCTGTCTGCCTTTTGCAGTGATTTTCAGCAGTGAAATAAGTCTGGTCAGTTTAATTTCCTCGCTTTTCATACTGCAGAACAGTCCTCTAGGATTTACGTGCTAGTAATGACTGTCTAAATTTCTGTCTAATTTAGATTGCACATTTTTAAAACATTTTACTATCAGAACTGGTTAAACAAAAAGTTATCAACAGCAACACCACTACCTGCGTTCTCCCTCCCCCTAAAAAGTGTAAGGGTTTTTTTTAAACTCAAATACCTGATAGTGTCAACCCCTAAATTAATTTCAGCCAGGAACTGGTTGTAGAATTCAATATGTTAATTGCTTTCATCCTGCCTCTAAAATCTTCTTCATGCTGAAGTTGAACCTGCAAGTGCAGAAAGGAAAGTGCATCTTGAAATGTATTTTTTTATTATTATTATTATTTTAGGAAAGCTCTGACCACTTAGACTTTTGAGTTTGTAAGTTCTAAAAAATATTTTTTTGTATTTTTGTATTGTATGTGTAATCTTTTTTCTTTTGAAGTCTGATGCAGTTAAATACCTGTAACTGTTTTCTTTAAAAGCCTTGTTATAAACGTAACATAAAAATGTATACATTATTTTTTTTCCATAGCAGAAATACTTGGTTTATTTAAAACAAAACACACTTTCAAAGCTGACTTTCAGGACTTCCAAAACCAATTTGGGCATTACTGGAACTAGGCAAGGCAAACTTTTCACTTATTTTCATCACATGTGGTTATGTTTGTCAAAATAAATCCCTTTAAGATAGTGGTAATTCATAGTGAATAGCTATTTTCTCGTGCTCCTCAGTAGTTGTTTCATATTATGTTGATCACTTGTGTTAGGAAAAAAGCAGAACACAATTTTGAATAAGAGGATGACTTGGAGATCTATTCTTTTTGTAGTTAACCTACCACCACTGTCTTCCTCATCTTGGGCTCAAGTAGACATTCATATCCAGAATTTCCTTTTGCTTCAAAATCATTTAGGAAATGGCTAGGCAGAAGAGCAGACACTAGGAAATGCCTTCCATGCAAGCAAGGGAGCGAAAGTTGTATTTATCTTACATACTGCTGTGGTCAGTAAATAATTCTGGACCTTATGAGACACTGCAGAAGCTTCTAAAGCTCAGCTGAAGGTGAGCAGTGATCCTGCCTCACCCAATGCAAGCCTTCTCTTCCTTCTCAGTGCTTCATGGAAGAAAATTGGTCAAGGTGGCCTCAGTCCCTTCAGGACTTAAGTGCCACACAGGCTGGGTCTGGTGTCTGCTGTTGTTCAGTGTCTGACACTTGAAAGAACAAACTGACTGACCTGAAAGGTATTGTCAAGGCAAATGTTACCTAGGACTTCACTTGAAGCTGTAGGCTCATTAGAATAGTCATGGTCTTTGTGTGCAGAGAGACTCATTATTGTTTTTTTCCTTGGTATAGATTGGTTTGTTTTTTCAAAGTTTTTTCTAAGGGTGTTCAAGAATCCTGAAACTCATGGTATCTGATTTAGATATCTTCAAGTGCTTCCAGGAGGTATGCTGAGACCAGTGACTGCTTAGTATAGCAAGGTATGTATACCTGTCAGTGGTTGAAATGTCTATCCATCTAACTTCTGTAGTTTTATCTCAGAAAGCTTATGCTTGCTTAGCAGGAATTAGCACCTGAGCAGCCTGCAGAATGCTGAAGACAGGAGGTGAAGATGTGAGGAGTTACCTCGTAACCTCCTCTATCCTACCCTACAGCTCAGCTGTTTTCAGCCTGCAGGTTGTAGATGAATCCAAACTCATCCAATGCTGACTGTATTAAAAGAATAAAGAAAAACAACAACCCAAAGAAAAAGAACCCAAACAAAGGCAAAAAAGCCCAAACCAAAAAAACCCCAACCCCAGAACAGTGCAGTGAACTAGTACTGGCAACGTTTCAGGCAATCCTGGGTGTAGCTTAAGTAATTTCATCATGTGAGGTGCACTGTCTGGATCTCAGAACCACAGTTTCAGGAGCAGGAAGAAGTCCCAGCCAGCCTGTCTCGGAGGTGACTGATGGATGCTGCTTCACGGCCTCGTGCCATGTCATGACCAGTCACAGCATTCAGTGACCTTTAGCAAAGCCAAGTCTGTGTCCCAACGAGAGCACCAGGGCAGCAGCCACAGCTGCTCTCAGGCCCGTTGTGCTGTCTCCGTGTCTACTGGGTTTGCAGACCACCCCTTTGTCAGATCTGACAGGATCATGCTGAGCTCTCTGTGCTGGCCATGGCTTCACCAAAGCTTGCTTTGTGAAGAGACTTGAGGGAAAAGTCAGCTTTTGAGGAAAGGGCAGCTGCTGCTTCCTGAAGAGACAAATGGGTTTTAAACTATTAGAAATCACTGGTGTAACAAGAACTTTCTAGGCTGCTGTAAGATAAGACAAATCTGGAGAAGTAACAGTTTCAAGAAGGCTTTTTATCTGTGTAGTTAGTGGCCCTAAAGGGTGTTCTGTGAAGAGGTTGGGTTTTTTTGAAGTGATTATAAAACTACAAATTGAGGAACACAGTAGTTTTGCCCTTAAGCTACACAAGGGAAGGTTAAGTTCTAAAATCACTGTAATTTGTTGTCTAGTTTCTGTGGCAGGAGACAAAAGAACACCATAAATACTGGACAATTAACAATTTGCTTTTTAATTTACCCTATTAACATTCCTTATTTCCTCTGGTTTTATTAGTGAAGGGATCTTCTCCTGTTCTCTAATTCTGAAATACAGGCATCTTAGATAGTGCTTACCTAGGAAAGCTGCTCATGTCTCATAAGTGGAGCCATTGCCTTGGGGTAGATGCATAGCTATCCATGGAATTAAAAGCATGAAATGTGAACTGTTACACTTAAACTCTGGATATAGCACGTTCAGTTTCTGTTTATGAACTTCCATTTAACAGTGTGTAGTTGTGGGAGTCCAAGCAAGAGTCAGTCACCACAGCAGAGCTTCAGAATGCAGCACACGCCTTTTTGAGGTCTGGACAATTCCAAGCCAGCCGCCTTCAGGCTGGGCAGAGAGGAGGGAGGAGTGACAGTGACTGTCAGCGCTGGTAATCAGAGAGAGGATGGACTTCCTGATGCACTGGGGTACAGGGAGGTCTGGAGAACATCTGCTAAGCTTGTGAAGGTCATGAGTTTGGTTCTTGGGGATGGATTTCCTGATGAGATGAATGCATAAATGGAGCAAGAGCTCCACTGAAACTTGAAGTCATGAGCTTATGTTGACGTTTTCCTGGCAGTACAAGTTTATTAATCTAGAGGTAATGCAAGTTCTAATAAAAACATAATTCTGTTTCTCCCCCAGCTTCCCGTAATTTGTAAACACAGTAGTCACACATAACATGTTTGCTGATGCTCCGTAGGGTGTTACAGAACCACAGTTTTGCCTTTGTGAAAGAAGAGTGACTGTGGTGGCCCACCCTGTTCACACAGAGCAGCTGCCACTGTCCAGAACTGCAGGCGCTGCACAGAGAGAGCAGAGAGGAACACGCCACTGTGAAACCGGGGCCTGGCTCAGGGTGTGCCATAGTTTTGTTACTTGGATGCTTGTTTAAGAGTCCTGTTCACGTGTAAACTTTAGAGCCATGACAACAGGAGCTTGGACTGCTACACATCTAAAAGCACCAAATAATTTAGCAGTGCTGTTACCATCTGTAAGGCAAAATACTGCCCCAGGACAAAACTCTTCCCAGGGGAGCAAGACAAACGTCCATTCCGTGGAGTCCCTTCAAGGTCACATTAGACTTGTTAAGTGTGTTCCCCACCAGCACCACCCCTGAGGGTGACAACAGAGTGACGAGGGGCCTCTGCCTTCAGCAGCTGGAACTCTTCCGCATGAGAACAGGCCTCAGTAAAGAACTGCTGGGTTCCACCCGCTGGCAGCAGCACCTGGGAGACTGGCTCCTGCATTTATCACATTATACACCATTCCAGTGTTCCAGAAATTCACGGTGCTTCCTTTAACAGCAAGGAATGACATGGTTCTAGCTCCAGGACAAATAAAGGATAGTACAAATTATCCACACTTCATTTTTGCATCTCAAGTTGCATCCCTGTGGAATTCAACAGTAGGCTATGATACTCCTTCAGCACTCAGCCTTTTGAAACTTGCTTTTAATTATATACATGCTTGGTTACTTACAGGGGCTCACAGAGCGCTAACATGCTAAAGAGTTCCCTTAGCATTTCCCTTAGGAACCAGGATGAACCACAAAAGATTATGGTCTTTCTGCACCATTGATGTTGCTTTGAAAATTCCTGGAGCAGCAAATGGAACAGCAGAGGACACTGTTCCCAGACCAGGAGGCAGCTGTACAGCTCATCCTTCAGCCAGGAGAATGACACTGGAGGACAATTTCCACACCACAACTCCTACTCAAATATTCATCCCAGAGCAGAGGCCAAGGTGGAAGTGCTGTGTGGTGCTTGCTTTGGGGTGGCAGTGTTGTACAGGAACCCAAGTGAGGAGAAACATCTGAAACAACCTGAAATGGTTCCAGCTGGGTTCCAGGGGGCTGAGCAGATGCCTCATCTGCCCAGAGGTGTTGCAGCCAGAGCAATTTCAGTATCAACATATGTGGTGTTTTTTTAGCACTGTGCTCCTGTAGAGCCAGGCTGTGGCACAATTCAGGAGGGCAGTAGCATTTCCTTCCCTCATATGTGTTAGTTGTTTGAACCTTAAGCAGAAATTAAAAAGCAGGCATTCCTAGAACTATTCAGACCAGACATCTGCCTATATATGGAAAGTGAAATACTGAACAGGAATATATGATTCTGCAACCCTTTTTCCCCTCTCTGCCCCTCCTCCCCCCCAAAAAAAAGCTTCTTGAAAGAGTAATTCATGGCAAAGCTCAGTTTATTTGATGAGAGAAAAAACCATAACTTTATACATCTAACAGTAAATAAAAAGAGCAGAATGTACAAATCAAATTAATTATGTACAGGAATTCACCAGGAATACTTAATAAATGGACACTTTTCATGAACTTTATTTTAAAAAAATCAAGTATCAACTGCATATTTGCAGTCTGACTTTAAATAGATTGCAGAAGGATAGCAAACATCTTAAGTGCTGAAATCTAAAGAAAAACATAAGGCAACACATACAGGGGAACAGCAAAGCTAAGAGTGACACTCCCTACTTACCTCATGCCGTTCTAAGAAGGTAAGGCACAGCATGTCAGGAAAGGGGTGCCGCAACATTCAGCTTTGACATTCCTGGCTGAACCTTGTTTAGGAAACAACTTCTTGTGATTTGTTTGGTTGTTGTTTTTAAACAGCAGACCGTCAAGTAAGTTATAGCATTTTTACAGTGGATAAGAAGGCTCCGAAATTCAGATTCACTTCTGCTTCTTCCATAGGTTGGGCAAATAAATAAACGCACCAAAGATTAAACTAAGGTGCTGCTAATATTTTTTTTGTAAAGTAACACACTAAATATACAAATAATGTTCTAGCATTATTTACAGCTAGTTTTCCTTGAACAGTTCTTCGCTTTAGTAACACATAATTATTTGTAGGATACAAACATTGAAGTAAATTTTAAAGTTTACCTAGTGCTCTTTTAAATATTCTTCCATCATAATGGCAGTATTTTATTTTAAGCAGGATGGCTATCTCCAGATTCTTGACTATACAAAAATTCAAGTTAGAGCTAGCAGTATTCTTTTTAAATATTAATTTTAGTTTTATTCCACTTGGCAATTAGAAATAATACAATTGTAAAGGGCTGCAGGATGTATATATTAGTACATTATTTCTCTGAAGGAAGACCCCGACCTTTGAAATAGGCATCTACAAATTCATTTGGATCCAAGACAGGAACTCAAACTACATATTGCTTAAAAATTTTCAATAAGTGCTTATCTACAGGATTGCAAAGTATAAAAAGAGCAGTCCATTCTGTAGCTTAGTAGACAGATCAAATATAGTCAAGTAAGATGAAAGGCAGAAATACTAATTCAAATGAGGTGGTTACTTTGCCACAGGATTTGCTTAAATTTTGTTCAGTGGATCTGTTCCACAGGTAGCACAGAGTTATATGGAAGTTTACCCTGTAGTATTACAGGTTTCTGGCTCTTTGGGTATCTTGCCTCTATCAAAGTTGGGAAATAATTGATACCACTACAGACTGAGAACAATATAAAGACAGTTCTGATGGTTCATATGCAAATCACTTTCAGTTACCTCAACAGAGATCAAACAACCCACACCTTGTACAGATTAAGATGTGCATTGTTGGTGGCATTAAACTAGGGGCCAAGCATGGCTGATTCACACTTATTTGCAAAACACCTAGAAAGGATTTTTTCATCTACATGGTGAAACACCAGGAAATTAGTTGGCCCTGAAAGTATTTTCTTACAGCAGCAGTAATAAGGTCTTCTAGAGATTCTGGTAATTTTGAGACAAGTCTGATTTTTACTCCATTTTCGTATTTCTCTATCCTGATATTGCTATGTGTCCTGTTTGGGAACTAGCAGGGCTTCCTCCTGACAAGATCAGATTGTAACTAGCTGGACTTCTCCAGCATGTTTACATTCCCAAAGAATGTGTGCTGTTAGCCCTTTTTCATTTTTGAGTTTCTAGATCAAATATAATGCAAAATTAGAAACATCCATCATTAGGCTGCCTGCTTTGGGTACACACATCAATGCTGGCCAGAGCTTCCTTTATGCAACCAAACATCATTGAACTAAACATGGCTGTGTGCAGAGGCTGCAGTGAAAGCTCCTCCCTTACAAATGAAAAGGAATTTACTTCTCTAAGGTGGGATGTCCTCATCCTCTGGTCAACTTAAACTCACAACCATCTTGGAGAACCACTTCCTCAGCCTTCAGTGGATCCCTGCACCATGATCTGTAAAACATTTTAGTGTTTTGCTGAACCTTGGACCTGCCATCCAGCGACCTGGAATTTACATCAGTTCTTCAGAACTGGGATTCACTAACTGCCAATGGTGCATCCACAAAGAAAAAAGCGTCAGTTTTCATGTATGTTGCATGAAGGACATGCTGCACAAAGCATTCTACTGCCCCCTTGTCTTGGGGAGTAAACATACAGAATCCAATATGAGTAATTTGCTCACAAACTTGATGAGATGGACATTAAAACAAAACAAAAAAAAGCTACCAATAGCTGTGCATTTCTAGTTTTTAGTGCAGCTTTTTTATGTGTTTTTTTTTTCTTTTTAATTTTGAAAACTTACAGCATGATTCTTACTCCATGACACAAAAAACATTATCACAACTTTTTTTTTTCTTTCAGTTATGGTCAGTACAGAAATCTTAGCTTTCAAAGCCTTGGCCCACACTGGAGAATCTTAACTTTTTCCCTCTAGTGCGTGGTACACTATTCCATCACCACAACATTCAGTACTGAGGAGAACTGAAAACAGGCATCACTGAAAGGCTCAGATAACCCGTTAAATACTTGGCTCTCACAGACTACACACCCTCACTCTTCTTGCTCTCTCATACACTAAATGGACTCTGTTGTTGTAACATGGGCCACTTCTACTTCTACCGTTTCAATGGCTTGAGTCGCTTCAGCCATTTTCTGTCCTTGCTGTTGTGCCAATACATAATTTACCACCTGCATGATGCTTTGGTCAGAAAGGGTAGAGACTGATGTACATTCCTCAGTAGCTGCAACTGCTTCGATGGCTTCGAGCGTCTCTCCTGTCACTACCACAGTCTCACCCTCACCAGCACCAAAGCTAATCTCGGCTTCCTGCTCCTGCACGTCTGCCGCTAAAATGCTGATGGCATGCTCCACCTGCGTCCCCTGGTTGTGAAACTGCAGAGTATCTTTCTCCAGCATGATTTTGCAGGGTATGTAGTCCCTGTGGAACTTGGTCATGTGCTTCCGCAGGGTGCGGGCGTCGATGTAGGCCTCGTTGCACACGGGGCACACGTACGGCCGCTCCCCGGTGTGTGTCCTCACGTGGCGCTTCAGGGAGCGCGCGTCGGCCCAGGCCACGCCGCACGTCAGACACTCAAAGGGCTTCACACCTGCGCTCGGGGCAAAGCAAGGGAAAGGTGACTGCCAGTTCATAAACACGCAAGAGCCATGACAAGAACTGACAGAGAAACCAGCAGCGTGAAAGAACAAAAGAAATGCTGTAGCATCTGCCATGGAAGAAAGAGATTTCACTGTTTCTGTGCTACAACATAATACAAGCATAATACATTCAATGCTAAGATTTTCCACAAGTGTTCAGCCCAATCTAACATTTTACTTTTAAAAAACTTTACAAGATTCCTTTTAATGAAGCTTCTTCCCTATTTTAAGTGCACAGTACTTAACATTAATTTGAATTATTTTTTTGCTGATGATGCCTTTCTGAAACCATGTTTTACTTCAAAGAATTTGTCACACTTCTGGTCCTGCTTTGTTTATGTAAGTCCTTCTGTACACCTACAGCTTTTCCCTTCCTCTTCTACACTGCAAATGTTCAAATACAGCACCTGATGTTTGTATTATCTTATTCTCCCTCGTAACATCTGAGTCCTGTGGTCTGTAATATCTAATGGGATGTGCAGGTGGTGACAAACACCATCTCAATACTGACTTTTCCTCTGTAACAGTTACTGTTGATTAGTGTATTAGAGGACATGTCCATAAAAAAACCCACAAAATCTCTATTTCAAAGTTGGACAACTACTAGATTTACTCTTAAGAGCTCTTTAGAAGGATAAATGCTTCAAAACAGTGGGCTTTGCCCTCACATAGGAGAATACATAGAGTCCCAGCACAGCTGGAAGAACCAAATACTCAAAAATCAATTTCATACTTCATATGTCAAGTAAAAATGCACATACTTTTTCTTAAAAAAATATTATAAAATGTTTTCATATTTTCACCAAACATTGTTTACTGCTTGTTATAAATCACGAAGTTGACTGATGTTTAACATTAGTCTTGTTTGTCTTTTTTTTTTAATTTAGGTCAATCATTCTTCTATCTGAAGAGTATTTTAACTGTGTGTACCTTTCAAAACAGAGAATGTTTTACTACCTCCAATTCTTTGCCAGATTTACACCTTTTAATCAGCTGTAAAAATGTTCTTCCATTAAAGTTCTGAGAAGGACAAATTGGCATTGTCCCTGTGCGTGACTGCAGTTTTAGGAAGATCCCAAGAGCCACTTCTGGGAATCACTGGAACCAACTTATCAAATCCGTACTGGCTTAAAACTAACTGGAGAGTCTATAAAAACTTCTACATGTCTTGCCAGACAGGACATACACAGACTCAAAGAAACAATTAGGGGTTGAGGGATGTCATGACTCCTTGTTTTCTACATACCTTCATGATTGTTCATGTGTCTCCTATATTCCCGGAGCTGGGTGAATTTTCTTCCACAATGCTCACAAACTCGTTCCAGATTTTGTTTTGCTCTTCCTTTTTTACCATGTGTGGCTTTCTTTACATGTCTTCTGTACAAAGCTTTCTCATAAAACTCTTTTCCACACACATTACACCTAAAATGCGTTAAGGGAGAAATCTATTAAAATCATTGTTGTACATTCATGTTTTTAAACCAAAATGAACTTGAATTATGGTAGGTAAAGTTTAATGGGAATGCAGTCTCATATAACAAACAGCTCTATAATTAACACTGTTGGACTGAACTATATTTTCTCTTATCCACAGCCATAAAACTTGCACTTATCCTAGAGAAGTGAGATCTCATACAAATAATTTCTAACTTCCTCAATTATATTTGTCCTCTTATGACATCACGTATCTTAGTCTGAGGATTGTGTCAGCAGGTTAACAGCTAAACCACACTATTTAAAGTCACCCACCCATTCTCAAGACCAGAGTCACCATCAATCTATTGGTACTTCTTGAGTGGACTAGGTAGTTCCTTTTTGACTGGCTGCGGATCTGTATAACCTCATTTTTATTAGTACCTTTCAGTTGTTAATTTCCTCTTACCTATAAGGGTCTGTGACAGAATGAGATTTTACGTGGGAATACCAGTCTTTCTTCCAGCTGTAACATTTTCCACAGAACTGACACTGAAATGGCTTGACACCTAAATGTTTATTCATATGCTGCCGAAGATCTCGAGCTTCATAGAAACTCTTCTCACACCTGTAAGAGAAGATGTTTTAGCTTCCTATATATGAAAGGCACTGATTTCAAAGGCACTGGGACCCTATTCTTTAAAGGCAACTGAAGACTTTAAGAATACCTACTGCATCATCAATATTTATATAAAGCACAATCCCTTTCCAAAATAGGAAAAATTAAAAAGAACAGCAGCTTGTTTGAAAGCCTGGGATAAAACGTTGAGGACTTCTGAAACGTGTTGTCTCTTACGAGTAACTTACTGTCTGTTATTTTACTGGGAAATAATCAAAGGCAAAACAACTGGGAGACATCAGAAATTTGTATTATACCATATGAACATATAAGGCCATAACAGCTGCTTCTTCCCTTAACCAAAGAGGATTAATTACTGACACACAGATAACTGGAATTTGTTGTTTGTAATGTTCAAATGTAGGTTTTTTCAGAAATGAAAAAACCAAATCTATAATCCTACAAGAAAGCATCTGAGAGTAGTGATACTCATTCTTTAGCTTACTGCTTATACACATCTAAACTCAGGCAAATTTACTGTTTTCCTTCATTTGTACCTTGCCGTAATATGACTATATAACTCCTCTTGGTAGGAAAACTACAGAGGTTGGTCTAATCAAAGAGGTGGTTTCTCTTTTTGAAAGAAATTCTGTTGATTGTCTCTATCTCTTCCTTATATAACATCATATAGCTGTATGACTCAGGGACAGAGACAGAGAAATGCCAGCAAGCAAAGGTGGAGGATTCAACTTCTGTAGATGATCAACCACTGGAGTGAGGGAATCTCAGAATTCTCAACCTCCAGTAGAATCTGAAAATATAAAATAGCTTCCACACAGGAACAAATGTCCTAAATAAGGGGCATCCTGGAGAAGAGAAAAAGTCTCCTTTGCTTCTGAGAGTGGGGGGTTTGGAGTGGTAGGAAAAAGGTGATGGTCCCTGAGCCACCCAAACTAACTCTTCTACCTAGGCTGGAAAAAACTAACAGCTCCTGTTCAAACAGGCCCTCTTGGGGATCCTTGGTTTGCACATCCATATCAAAAACTATCACAAAGACTCCTAAGGGGCTTGAATACAGTTGGCACTTGGTGCTGTCTCCTCAAGGACTGCATATTTGGGAAATCCATTAGAGAAGTACAAAACTCAAGCAACCACTGCCCTCTAACACGGTTGTGCATTACTGCACTTTAATGGAACACATACTTCACTGGGAAACTTCCACAAACATTTTAGGAAAATAATTCATGTTCCGCTTTGCTCAGCTGGGCTGAAGTTCAAGCTGAAGCCTGGCAGTGAGGTTTCCATTCCAAACCACCAAACTAAAGAACTGAAGTCTAGTTATTGGTTAGTGCAGCTCTCTAAACTATTTGTGGTGTCATCAATTACATCCTTAGTAGAGATCTTCACTGTAGAAGCAGCAAGGACTGTGTCTGTTTTCTGGGGAATCCAAACATCTTCTCTGTCTAGGTGATCTTTCACATCCATTACTCTACTGCCTTGACTAAAAAAGTTTCATTTTTAAAATGTTTTTCAGCTTGAAAACCAAAACTGCCTTCCCTAGTATGTTTCATGAAACAGTGTCTGTGGTCCCTATTGGCTCTTTCTTTGTATTTCTAGGATTAATACTTTTAGTCTTAAAAAGCACTAAATAAAAACATTGTTGACAGAATTAAAGTAAGTTTTCAGCACTTAGAAAATATTACTTTTGCTAGCATACAGCAGCACTACAAGAGATACCATAAACCATTAGATTATTGCTTTTGTTAAAACCTTGAGTTGCTACAGGCAATCATATAAATTGTACAACTCCTCTTAAAGAGCTTCCTAGGGACCTAATTGAGAGTCCTGAAATCAAGCACTATTTGTTATCTGCAGATCACTTGAAGGGTTCCTCTATAGTCTGCTTGGTCATGGAAAAAGAATCCATGTTTTGCTAATCCACTAAGAGACACACTCTTTCCAGGTAGAGTTTCTGCTAAACCAAAGAGCATAATGCAAAGATATTTAAGTGGTCACATATGTTTTATAATCAAGCTAACGGCAATAGTCAGTGGGTCTAAATTTATGATGTTCCTGCAGAGCTGTTTGCTAAACACAGGGCATATTGCAATGCACACAAGAACATGACCTTGTAGCCTATATAGAACATTTTCAAATTAAACTGAAATCAACTATCACACTAAGAGAGGGCAAGACCAGGCTGAAGGCCCTAGGTCTCTGACAACCTCGTGTTCTACAAATGAACTGTAAACCCACACAGCTCCTGATTACAGCACCTGTTATAGTGCAAACACACTCATTAGAGACCAACTGTATCAAACCAGGGCTACGCAACAGTTAAAAAACAAGCTTTTCCTCTCCAACACACGTATTTACAAAAACGCATTTTTACTCTTATGTTTTAAAAGTCTTATCCCAGGCAAACAGAATAGTTTTACACTATAACAAGGAGCTGCTTTCAACCATGAAAATTACTAGGATCATTAATGCCAAGAAAAAAAGCCCACCAAAGAAACACACCACCCAACTTACTGAGTACACTGATATCCACGAACTTCAGGCTTTGGCTGGTGTTTCTTTATGTGTTTACTGAGTCCTGATGCCCTGTGGAAAGATTTTCCACAGATGGAGCAAAGATACTTGGATTCTCCTGACAAAAACAAAACAAAATATGTTACCAAGTCAGGCCTCCATTTCTCACAAAGGGCCAGAGTAGCAACATTAAATTATTTTTTTCCATGTTTTTAAATATGGGTACCTCATTGCAGTTACTAATTAGTCATGAAAAGTGAGCAGTCTAAAAACCTGCCCTCTAGTGTGAAAGCCACCCCCAACTGACTGTGTTCATATCTTATGCAACTCCTCCAGCGACAAAGGATTGCTTAATTAGTTGCATTAAATCTTGAATTTGTGGAACACCACCTTAAAATAAACATTTCTGCTCCAATTCTTCAATGTAGGAATGCTGAGTACTAATATAAATTCCTTGTGGTAAGTTATTACTATTATGATATTGTCATCTTTCACACTCTAAGACCTTTCAAGACACCATGCTTTATAAAATGTCACTATTAGTTCAGCAAGTCTTGTCACATATATGCAGATTTTGAGAGATTTAACTTGTTTTTCTCTAAAAGGATAGGCTGGAAGTGTAACTGCTCTGAAACATTCCAGCCTGTTGCCTATTTTGTATTGAATTGACATGATACAAGCATTACATATGTACATAAAACCACAGCAACAGACCAACCATGATTCCTTGTTTTTGTATAGAACATTTGCATAATAACATTAAACTATTGTAAAATAAGCCCAGAAAATGACTACTTACCTCTATCTCTGCTGCCTGACGAGTAGAAGAAAAAGAAGCTAGTATTTATTTTTCAAAAAGTTCCTTTGACACTGAAGAACAATGTTGGAAGTTCAATAACCAAAGGAAAAGGATTCCCTTTCTCATCACATACCTGTATGAATGCTCACGTGTTCCTGAAGACTTCTTTTTGTGACAAAAGACTTTTCACACAAGTCACACTTGAACTGTTTCTGTACTTCATGGAGAGCTAAATGCATCTTTAATCCATGCTTATAGGTAAAGGTCTTTCCACAAACCTAAAAAAATCCATACATGGTGGAATAGGATAAATAAAAGTCATCATGTAAACACAACAAAGCCTTCTGTGTTTCTTGGGAACTAGGATGGCCAAGTGTGTGATTTCACACTAGTGACAAAACCTGTCTGTTAAAAAAAAAATACTCGAGGGAAGACATTCTTCTAGACAAAGGGACATGAACTTTCACGACTCAAATTCATTCTAGTTTTCTCACTCTTGGACTGCAAGCAATTCCATCAGGATATTAGAGCAGTTTTGCCCTATTCTGAAGTGACTAAAATTAACACAAATTTTAAGGCAGAGTGTCAATATCAGAATATCAGAAGACCATTACTAATTTGATTAGCGAGTGAGAGGATTTTACCTTGCATGCATGTGGTTTCACACCTGTATGTTTCAGCATATGTATTCTGAGAGAATAGAGCTTAGGCAGAGTCCTCCCACATATGTCACACACGAATTCCCGTTTGGTTCTCCCTTTCACAGCAGCCGCGCCCGTCCCTTCCGCACTCGCAGCTGTGGGGGTGCCTTCGGTCTTCCGAGTGTGCCGGACGAGGTGGGCCCGCAGGGACGCACCATACTGGAATTCTTTTTTACACAGCTGGGAAAGAAAATATCACAACTTTAATTTGCGTTTAACACTCAAAATTATATTAAAAAAAAAAAAGGCAATCAAAAGTTTAAAGTACAGTAATGTGATTAGTTAAATCCATAACCTGACTCCAATAGGTATTTTATCTCAAGTTAATTAATAGCTGTACATTTTTACCTTTATGGCTCCTGTCAGAACCCATGATCACTTCCCAATGAGACCAACTTACAGGCTAATCTAAACGCAGTTTCAAATTTACTGGTAAGGTTCAAGTAAACCCCATAACAGCACTGTCTTGAGCAGCAGGCATACTCCCACATCACACAGTGCTGTCAGGCCAAGTGGCTGCACCACATTTAATCCCACCCCATCCACATCAAGGCTGCATCTGACTCTGAAATCCATAAGGAATATGAATACATGTACCAAAAAAAGGCAAGAAAATACGATTACTAATGTCTTAATGAATTTTCATAAAGAGAGAGGCTTACAGACAAAAAAAGCCCCCTCAACTTACTGGGCATTTATATTCTTTAGATCTTTCATGTTTCAGTGTGTGCATTATAAGTGCATAGCGCCGCTGGAACACCATTCCACACTCAGTGCACTTGTGCTGAGCTTCAACTTCATTATTTTCTGTGGTCTCTCTTTTGGGCTGCTTCATTTTCTTCCCTCTTTGTACCAGCTTCATGGCAACCTAAGTTGGAAAAACATAACCCCTTGAATGAATTTTACTACACTGCATTTCATACCTCCTCTGCAAGTGAGTACTAAAACCTGATGTTTCTGTGCTACTATAACACCTCTTAATTTTCCTGTTATCTTAGCTGCTAGAAAGTTACCTCATTTCAGTTCACTATAAAACTGCCAATCACAATTTCTGTCAAATGTTTCTAACCCTTTTCTGAACCCCAACTTCCCTTTTCAGAATTTTTTATTAGCTTTAATAGAAAAGTAATCAGACTAAAAAAAAAAAGGGAAGGGCCTAATTAATTTTTATCAGCCAGCAAAAAATGTTCTATTAATAACCTACCAAAAATTCAGAGCATTTAAGCAAAATTCTTTCAGACTAAGAGCATTCCAGCTTTCCTAGATATTTTTTATGTAAGGCACTAGTGGTTTTTTGTTAGGCAGTATTGGCAATGCTACCCGGAGCTGATAATCTCATTTTCCTTTGTAAAAACTTTCTGTCAAACAGCAAAATTAAAAGCCAAATTTTAAGTGGTCAGGCTGAAATTTGCTGTATTGGATGTCTCTCCTTTGGCTTTCTGAGAATAAGGCAAGGGAAGAAAATGAAGGAAATACAAGAACCCCCATTTCTTTGTCCTGTTCTCCCAACAAGTAAGGTATCTAACAGTTTTTGAATATATGCCAGCCTTTCAGCCTCTGGAAACCCAATTGAAATTCAACACAGGGACAGCATTTTCATATATTTTTCTTAATTTTGCTGTTGCTCTGAAAACTTATGCAAATTTAGATAAACTGCGAAGCTACAAAAATAATTTTGTTTAATATATGATTAGTAAGAGCTTGGAAAATAATTCCTACACAGAACACCTCATCCCCAATATCCCTATGCCAAGTGCAAGCACTGTAATTCAAGTCTGCTGCATTTTTCCTGCAATCACTTTCCTGTTAATCCGCCAGCATCAAAACTGGGAACTCAGATAGGAGCGTCTCCTTCCCAAAGCTTATACATAACATCCAGTGCCATAGGCGGAAGTAGAGGGATGCATGAGACAAAATCACTAAAAGCTATGAAATTACTTAGGAAAGCAGAAACCTATTCCTGAATCCAATCCTGAGCAAGTATCTAAAATTTCTTTTTTCCATACGTGGCCACTGCCTGTGGACCTCATCTTCAAGGAGCTGGATTTAAAACCAGCAAAATAAGTTAGCAGGAGCTGTTTCTGAACGTAGATAAAACAGAACAAAACTGAACAAAAACTGAGCATTTCCCAACCATCATAAATAGGTTGCTTAAATATTTTGATTGTGCTAGTTCTAACATCTGGGCTTTAAATTATTGATCCGTATAAAAAAGACTAATGCTACAGTTTCTAACTATGAGGGTGTTGTAATGATAACAAATTATTCCCCAGTGTGTGGGACTGGTGGCTCTAGGGTGCGAACCTCTCAGAACACCTCTGGAAATAAACAGCTCTGCAGAAGACTTTGCCAACATGCAACGGAGTGTACTCTGTCACACACCAAATTATTAATGCTCAGTGAGGTAAATGTCAACTATCCATAGGCACTTGAAGAGGAAAGGCTCCCAAAGGGTAAACAAGACTGTTTCATTAAAATAAGAAAATTACAATTGAAACAACTAGTTCAATGATGAAATATTTAGTAAGTTCCAAGTGCTGTAGTTTTTAACACCACTGTTCTTTGACCCTTTTTTTTCTGAACTGACCCCAATCTGAAGGTAGTAGAGCTGAATTATTGTGACTTATGACTACATATTAAGATCTGCATAGGATGACAATTTTTTCATGCCCAACGCTGCTTTCAAGTCTAAACAAATGTAGGGTCTCACTTCTCTAATAGATAAATACATTTGTCTATGACTGACATACATATGAGCTAGTTAAGAATTAAATTCACATATCATCAAGGATTTTGGGGAGATGATACAGCTTTTGCCCAACCATAAGAAGCTATGAGAAGATACTCAAGCTGGGCTAAGGTCAATGAGCATTCTCAAGATCTTCAATATGGAAGGAATATTGATGCCAAGTCAGTGTTTTTGGTTTGGGTTTTTTTTCTCCACAACTATCACAACTTAGAAGTTACTTTCGTTTGCAGTAATGTTAATTGCTCAAAAAAGAAAACCATTTGCCAGACAGTACTTGGAATTGGGAAGCAGTCTTTTCAGATTGGTTTTGAAACACTGGGTAATTAGTGACAACAGGCCTCATAGATAGATAGAATACCTGCTGTACTGCAGATTTAGGATTTGTCTTTCTATTTTGCAGTTTCTTTTCAATTCCTTTATGCAATCTTATATATCCCCCTTCACTAACAGAACGCTGGCGAAGCTTGCTTTTGTAAGTATCATCCTGGATGGAAGCGAGGCTTTCCTGCTGGGAAACTGAGATGCTCTGTTCATTATTCTTTTGCTTGAGTGTCTCTGAGGAGTCTTCAGCAGCAGTGCCCACATCTGCTTTATCACTTTCATTTTTCAGTGTCTCAATTTCTGTTTGACTCTGTGTGTCCATGGCTTCCACAGCTAGCTTGTCACAGAGGCTGTTTGAAATGTTCCCCACCAGCTGGATCTTGATGTAATTCTCAGCTGTTTCACACTGCTCCACAGGCTTTGAAAGATCATTTGGAGTGGCCTCCACAGGCTCTGGGTGCAGCAGGTTGGGCTGGGGTGCCACTGCCTCCTCTGTTCCAGCAGAGGAAGGAGCTCCATTCACAGCTACTGGCATTTCACTGGCTGTGAGCTTAACTTGCTCAGCACCACCCACAGGCTGAGTCTCAACTTCAGCCTGCTCTGCTAAATTTTGTGTTGACTCTACTGTTTGAATATCTCCCTTTTGGTACACCGTGATTTGTTTATCTTCCATCTGTTTGTGCACATTTTCACAGATTTCCAGGACCTCGGACATGAAGAGATGCCGGGCAAGCATGGCCACTTCTGCCATGCTGCAGAAGTCAAAAGTTAATTCTGAAGTATAAGCAAATTCCAATAGAGGCAGGAAACTGGACTTGCAGAACCCTATCAGGAATAAAACAAGATATTAGAACAAACTCTGATGACCTGGAATTACACCAAAATATCCCATGATGAATATAACAGTTCACCTTTGATATGGATAAGTCCAAAATTTAGAGCAAAACATACTTGGAAATAACACTGAAGCCTCTCCACTGGGACTTAATTAATTGCCATTTACACAATAGCTTCCTCCTCATATATTTTCCACGTGTAACTAAGACAACTTTTCCAATAACTAAGCAGAACTTAGGTAGTTTCACAATAAAATTCCCTAGAAAAGTGTTTCAACATGGTGGGAGAGGCACAGTATTTTTGAAACAGAGTAACTTAACCAAAGTTTTTCTGGACCTGCTACATTCAGAAAGTACTCAGGACTTAAATATTGACTGATGTAGCAGAAAAAAACCCCAAGAAAACAGCTATTGAAAACAATACAGATATGTATGTATAGCTATAAATGCTTAAATATAACAATTTGGTACAATTTTCCACAGTTGTGTAAATCATAAATCAAGCATTTCATTTGGGGGGGGTCTTTTGGACCTTCATATTGGAAATGTATTGTTCAAGCATGTTTTTTGTTCATGCAGAAACAGGCACGGCTAAGAAACTCATGACAAAACAATGCAGAAGGCCTAAGTTCTGTACAGTATTTATCACTACACGCCTATTTTTAGAGCATTTATTTTAGAATTGTCTCCTATCTTTAAAGTATCAGCAGGTTTGAGAAACAAGCAGACATGTATAATACTGCTTCACAGAACTATGAAACAATTTAACACTTGGTAAGAAACAGCTCTCCAAGAGGCTAGTCAACATCCCCTCCTGATGTGTTCAAGAATTTGACTATGTTTCCTTTTTAATGTTTGTGACTAATACAAGGAGGAAACATGCCTAGGCAAGGCAAAAATCGATTAAAAGCTTCACTGAAATTTTAAGATGAAATGCCATAGTCCGTGGAAAATCAGACTAGCCAAAATCAGAGGGATCACACGCATTAAAATCCACACAAAATACCTTCAGATTAAAAGAGAGAAAAAAGCAAGATAAAAATATTTGGTTGTCTTGAACACTCAAAAAAGACTGAATTAAACACTGTACACCTTACTTAGGATATTATGATTTCTAGCTTTGAAACCCACAACAATTCACCTGACAGATCCACTACAGCTTCATGACTAGTGACAGCTCCCTTTTCAATGAAGAGCTCTCGGAAGTACTCGCTGTTGGCTGCCAAGACAGATTTGTGAGCTTTGTACTCCTCTCCTTCAATCAGCAAAGTCACATCACAGAACTGATTGGAAAGCCTCTGCTGATTCAGCTGGTTTAAGACTGACAGACAATGTTTGGAAGATGACTGCTTCACAAGGCCCTTACTGTCAACCTGTCATAAACAACATTATGAGAACTTCATTACATTTAGATTGTGCCTTTTTAAGCATTCACACTGAAACACAGAAAAGGATTATTTCCTGTAACCATGCAATCAGTTTAAGCCTGCGCAATATACAGCTTAATTTTACTATTGTTTTCTTTTTTAAGTTTCACCCTCCCTCCAAATACAGTTAAAAGAGACAACTGGAAAAATGGGAATACGCATTCAAACAGTTCTTCAACCACATTTTTCTACACTACAGTCTGAAACGGTTTCTAGATTCATGTCTTTACATGCATATGAGCCTGCAGTTATGAACAAGAATTTATATATCAATACAGAATCATTTATTAAGGAACAGATAAAGAGCCCAAGAGAATCTTGTATGTGATGTCTTACTCTTGATAATTTTGCCATTTATTTTACTTTGAATTCTATAGCCATAAATAGGAGTCAGGGTGATTTTATTTTCCAACCATGACATGATTGGAATGACTATAATTAACTTCATGTCATCTATACCAGTAACCCATTGTCACATATTCACTATCTTTGGAAAAATTTATATTGCCTTACTATTACAAGATTATCACAACAATGAAAAATAAGTACATGATCAAGAATGCAGTAACAGACAATTCAAATCCACTCAGATGTAAACAGTGGTACTTACAAACACAAGCTCGTGCTTTGCTATTGGCTTCTTTTTCACAGGCTTTGGGGATGCAGCTGGAATTGATGCTGCATTACTCAATTCATCATCTGTTTCATTACTGTCTTCATGAGATTTTGCATCCAGTCCTAGTTCCTCCAGCATTTCAGAAGGATCTGACAGAGATCTAGAGCGATCTAGCTTTTCCTGGCACTTGCTGCATTCTTTAATGTAATCTTTAACCTGCTTAAGGATACCTAAGAAAAATTAAAGGAGCTTAATTAGCCTTCCAATCATAATTCAATTAAATAAGTAGGTGATTAGGATAACAATATTACATGCTAACCAAGAAAAGTGAAGTCAGTCACCTATGCTTTCCTAGTTCACATTACCAGTTCTGAGTCTCTCACGCCACTGCATGATATTGTATGTCACTACTGTAACCCATTGCTAATTTGACATGGAACATTTAGAATGTCAATCCATCAAGCAAACCCTTCTTGAAGGATTTTTAAGGCTAGGAAAAAGTAATGGTATTTAGACATATACCCTAAGAAAACCAGGACAATGAAATCTGTAACATAATCCTGCATTTAGCCCACATGAAAGGCTTGTTCTTACTGAAGGGGACAAGAATTGGAAGGCTCACCTAAGGGCTTTTGCAAAATTTGGATCAACTGTGTTATGCAACAATGATGATATGTATTATTAACACTGATTTAAATTAACTGCTTATGATTTCAGAATTTAAATAATTTCCCACCAGTATTTTAACTAGTGTAACTGGACTATTTCAGATACTCAATAGTTCCTAAGTCCAAGGTCCTCTTCTAGGTACCAAGGCATTTCCTCCGTATGGCTTCCAATCCAAACTCATTTTCTTCACGGGAACAATACAAGAGCACATGTAACAGCCATGCCTTTACAGTTCAAAATCCAGCAAAGCTCAAAAATACAGACTTACACTTGCACTGCTCACACCTTCTAAGGGCATGAGAGGCACTATCATTACATATATATCTCTGTAAGGATCAGGAAAACAGAGACTTAAGGCAACTCAAGATATCCCAACCCAAGACATTCATGCTCATTTCAAACACTTTTACATTTCCTTGATTTCATCTGAAATCAGGGCTAGTTCTCAGCACAGGAGGCCTCTGGTCTTCAAATCATGAATCTAACACCCTTCCTGGTCCCTGGGCCACATTGCAGCCCATTGTTTCCCACCTGCAGCAGACTGACACCCACCTCAGGATAACAACTGGGTCAAAGCTGCTGTCCACTGCAACCCCAAGAGTATTGTAATGGCAGGCAAAAACAACGCTTTAAAAGAGACACAGATGAGAAACATAATACTTGAACTGAAAGCAGGGAATGAATTTTAGTATTCTCAGCACAAGAGTACAGGTTGTGCCAATAAAGGTGACCAGTAACATCAAAAGATGCAAAATAGAGAAGGCCCTCTCCTGACAAACAGAAGATACACTGAGGTCCATGGGGGACATTTCCAACAAGATAGCAATAGATGCTAGAACAGTCCAATACCGAGCAGACAATGAGAATGCAGATAAAGGCACAGAGACCACCATCCAGAATGAATGTATCAACTTTGAGACACTAAATCCTTTTTCACATCAAAGGATATTCAGCCAAAGAGATCTGGACTGGAAGGATGTGCTGCACCTAGGTCAAAACCCCTCCAAACTAAGATAGGGAAAACTAAATCTGAAATAATAGACTTGCTGACGGATGAAGAAAGCAGAACAAGAGAAGCAACAAAGACACAAATTGAGCCCTCAGCGGGTGAAAAACAGAGTATTTGTTTAATGGATACCTAAGACTAAAAGTAGCACAGGGCACAAGATACCATGTCATTGGCTCAGCCAAAAGACAGCCCTGATTGGGAATTACTGCTGTTCATGCACCACCATTTGTTACAGCTGTGATATCACTCAGGGGCCAGTGGAGAATTTGGTCTTTTCAGGTTCTCATTGGAAGAAAGAGATAAATACAAGGGCCAGGACTGCAAACCACCAGTGGCAGCTGTAGTACCTAAACATGACCACCATTCACGTGCATGGATGAGGTTTAAACTGGGTCACATGGAACGGATTATCTCCCTGTACAAAGCACACAGGTTAAGAAGTTGCTACCATAAATGAGCTGTATGCAACACTTGGAGAGTGACAGTTGTGCTCCATATTTCCAATATTCAAAATACGGCTGCTGGGACAATTTGCTGAGCAAGGTGCCCCGTGCAGAGCGAGCCCCGCCCCTTGAGAGTGACACAAGGCTACAGACCACGTGCTTCAGGGTGGCACGGGCCACTCAGCAAGGGACAGCCCCCTCCTGCTCTCTCCAGGAAGGACACACAGCCATCCCTGCAGGACCCCTCAGTACAAGAGAGACATGGAGCTCCTGGAGCATTTGCAGCGGAGGGCTATAAGGGACTTATTGAGGGATTACTAAAGGACTGGAGCATCTCTCTTACGAGGAAAGGCTGAGGGAGCTGGACCTGTTCAGCCCAGAGAAGAGACGACTAAGAGATGACCTCATTAATGCCCCAAGTACATGCCGGTCGGGTTCCAAGAGGACGGAGCCAGGCTCTGCTCGGTGGTGCCGAGCGGCAGGACAAGAGGCAAGGGGCAGAAACCGACACACACGAACACGAGCAAGCCCTTTCTCAGTGTGTGGGTGCCGGCGCAGTGGAGCAGCGTGCCCAGCGCGGCGCGGAGTGCGGACCCAGCCCCGCTCCGAGCGCTGCGGGCCGACCGGCCCGGGCAGGGGGGCCGGGCCCGATGACGCGCTCTCTGCGGTCCCTCCCCAGCCGGCCCACCCTGCGGCCGGGCAACCCGGCGGCGCTGGAGCCGCAGCGGTGCCGCCGCGCCGTGCCCGACCCACCTCTCCACCAGTACTTCTGCGAGAGCCCCTGCCAGGTCTGCAGCCGGGTGCGGTGCCCGCCGTCGGGCGCCAGGTGCGCGGCGCGGATGAGGCGGGCGCGGCGCTCGGCCTGCAGCACCACCTCCAGCTCGGCGAAGCGCTGCTGGTCGCGCTGCCGCCGCTGGTAGAACAGGGTCCCGCCGCGCACCACGTAGCAGGCCGCGGCCTTGCGGATCTTCCGCTTGGCGTTGCCCTCCGTGCCCGGCGCGTACGGCTCCCGCTCGTTCGTCAGGTAGCGCAGGATGGCCAGGTAGCTCTCCTCGCTGGACATGGCGCGGCGGGGGGGCCCGGGCGCCGCCGCTGCCGGGGCCGGGATGGGGCCGGGATGGGCCCCGGGGCCGGCGGGGGCCGCGTCCGGGGGGGAACTGGAGTGTCGCGGCCCGCGGCGGCGGGAGGGAGTGGGAAGCGCGGGCAGCGGCCGCGGCGGAAAGGCAAAATGGCTGCTGCACAACCGGAAGTGACGCCGCGAGCGCGGGGGAGGGGCGGCGAGGGGCGGGCACGCAGGGAAAGCGCCGCTTGTGACGGGAAGCGGGCCCGCCATCTTGGAACCGGGCAGGGGGCCGGCGGTGCTCCGGAATACGTTAATGAATAAATAAATAGATAAACAAATACATAAGTCCCCTTACAGCCCTGCCTCCGGAACGAGTGGCCTCCGCCCCTCAACGGCCCCGGCACCAAGAGCAGGGTGATTGGCGCTGCAGTGCGAGCCGGCAGGGGCGAGCTGGGAGAGGCGAGGGAAGATTTTAAACTTCGGCCGCAGGTTTTCCTTGTCCGAGCTCTGACCGGCTCTGACACTCGCAAGGGAGGCGGGGAGCACATCCAGGAGCCCCGTGCCCGGTACTTGCAGGACGCGCCCGGGCAGTGATCCCACAGGGACTGCCCCATTCCATAGGGACCGTGCTCCGCATCCCACAGGGACCATGCTCCGCATCCCACAGGGACCATGCTCCACATCCCACAGGGACCATGCTCCGCATCCCGCATGGACTGCCCCATTCCACAGGGACCGTGCTCCACATCCCACAGGGACCATGCTCCGCATCCCGCATGGACTGCCCCATCCCACAGGGACCATGCTCCACATCCCAGGGAGGGGACTGAGGAAAGCTCCTGCTTATGGATCAAAGGCGGGGGTGTGTTTTCCTTTTTTTTAATTATTCTTATTTTTATTTGTTTTGACAAGGGTGGTGGTCAAATATTGGGACAGGTTGCCCTAAGAGGTTGTGGAACCTCTGTCACTGGAGTTGCTCAAGCCTCAGCTGGATACTCATTTTAGCAATCTGACATGGTGGGAGGAAAGTGTTGGACTAAAGGACCTCTAGAGGTCCTTTTCAACCTAAATTATTTTGTGGGACTATGACCAATTAAAGTATTCAATTTTTCATGATAAATACTTGATAGAGGATCAATTACATTAGGAAAGCACAGTATTAATTTCCATGTTAATTCTTTGGATTACATCTATGTTTGAGCTGATTAATGTGCTGTTACACCAGGTTAACGCCCTGCTCTGAGCAGCCTGCCTACTCACTTGAAGCACAGCTGTTATTCTTTTCTCCATCTCACTGTATCGGTCACAACTCAGGTAAAAACATCAAGGAAAAATAATGTTAAAGCGTTTCTGAGCACCACTGCAGTAACACCAGGCAGCCAAAGCCTGCAAACTTCAAAAGAATTAACAAATAGTGACTTATTAATTAGTTTTATCTGACAGTTTATGTATGTATCATGAATGGTATTTCAAGGAGATTCCTTGTAAAACTCATCTTCATTTTCACCTTTTTAGCTGAAAACTTTCACAAGGACACACACAGAGTACCAGATGCCTTTTACAAGACACTGATGTGATCAGGCTTTATATAATCACCACTAGCATAGGTAATTTTCAGTGGTGTTTTCAGCCTTCAGTTCTGGATGATTAAAAATTCCTTTCCGGATTCCGGCTCCTTCACTTTTACGTGTGTTAACCAGTTTAAAAGCCTTCAGTTTAATTCTAAACATGAGTAGCTCCTATGCATTTCTTTTTTTTTTTTAATAGCAAAAAGCAGAATGAAGGCAACAGTGCAAATTCCAGTAAAATCAAGCTAGGTCTTTTTTAAAAGGCTTGCAACCTTTAGCCAGACCCATATCTATTTTATTAAGAAACTCCAAACAAAGTGTAACTCAAAACCATAGCACATAACCCAAAGTGCCCATTACAGCCATTATGGCTTTGAAACCCGAAAGAACTGCAGGAAGCAGAACTGCAGGAGCATAACTGTGAGAAGACCGCTGCTTTCTTGACTGGTATAGTAGAATAACAGCAAGCCCTCAAAGCTAACAGCCATCAAGATGCAGCATCCAGAATATAGAGGTGATTTGATGGTTCTAGTAAGTCAAGAGGACATTGCTTTGCCAGGGAGATTGCTGCCCAGCAAAACTATGGCAAAGTTTGGGCATGCTGTCTGCACAGCACAATTACTAAGGCAGAAAGGTACTTCCCATCAGGAATTTCAATCCCTCTAGTGGTGGCAGGGTGAATTACTAAGGAAACCCCCATCAGCAGTCTGGGAGTTAAGTATGAACCTAAATGGGCTTTAAAGTAAGCATGTATTGTCGGCTGCCTTTGAACTCATTCACCCTTCACAGGCATCCTTTTCCTGACAACCATCCAGCAATCCATCATTTTGTTACTTCCTGACCCAGGAATTGCAACTGAACCTTTAAAACAGCCACACACACTGTGAAATAGTCTATTCCCTTTTCTCAACCTTTTCCTTCTTTGACTCTTTAAAACACCTTGCTACATGCATTCCACAACATTGGAAGTGCATTAACCTTTTAAAGTGTCTTACTGATGGCACTGCTTCACCCCACTTCAGTTTGCATCTCTGATCTTAGAAACCTCTTTTTATGTCGTTTGTCACAGATGCAGAATAAACTTTTGAGCTGTTCTGTCCTTCAACAAGAACACTCCCTGAACATTAGCTCCGCCTTCCCTGCCACTGAGCCACGCATTAAGGACTTACGAAACGTGCTAATACAGGAGATTGTCTAAGAAACAAGTGTTTTATGGCAGTAAGATGTTTTTCAGTCTGCAAAAAACAGACATGGTTATTTCACAGATTCATTCTCTTCAGTGTATCTCACACAGCTGAACACACAGCACAGGTAAGGAAAGTTAATCAGATGTTTATTCAGCATTACCAACAGTTTAGCAACTTAGCGCTTTCCACCAACACGGGGAGCAGAAACCTTGACTGGTTTTACAATCTTCTGCTTAGGTGCTGCCTTTGTAGGAGCCTGTAGAGAAATAACAAAATATGAATGAAGAGAAGCAATTTACTTGCAGTCCTGAAAGTGTCCCTGCATATACTCTGGACAGAAATTAGGCAACTTAGACCAGATCAGACTAGAATTACAATCTATCAGATGAGAATCATGTTAATAGATGTTTACACACATACCACTAAGCCTACAAGTATGACGCCAACATATGGTATGAATTCATAAATAATAATGAAACACATGGTAGCACTCATCAATACATTGCTACCAAGTTCCTAGATAGTGTTACTGTTACATTCAGAGAAGTTTTTTTACCTATTAAGTATCACTAACATATGGCCAGAAAGTTGTTTTACTGTAATATTTATTTATTCTGTAGGAAAGGTTCATTCTGTTCAGCTATTTGGGTATATTTAACTGTAGTACAGAAGTCTGGACAAGGAGTTTTCAGATGAAAAAAAAAATCTACGCAAATGCTTCCTCAAAAGAGAAATGTGAATTTACAATTAGGTGCTGCAGCAGAATGTTGTGTATTGTGTTACACAACACAATACACAATGTTATTGGTGTAGTTAGTATTCCATTTCATGACTTCTCTGCCTACTGCATCTTACCTTTGCAGCAGAAACAGCTGTCTTCTTGGTTGCCTGCTTAGCCTTCTTGGCTTCCTTTGCAGCCCTGTTAATTAATAGAAAAAGAGTAACAGTTATCAGTGTCTGCCATTCAGTTTCTTTGTCTCAGCACCGTAAGAGCTCCCTAAGATCAGGAAGGGGATGTGTTACTGCAGATTCCTCCTTTGCATTCACTACCCTCTAGGGAGACTACTGCAGAGACAGCACAACTGTGTGTGCCAAAAAAGGTATTTTCACAACAGGAGAGAGCAAGAAGAGACGCTTCTTTGCTGCCACTATCTCTTGCCAAGATATTACATACAAATATACCGATTAAAAAGAAACAAAAAGCCCCACTGATCTCTGGCTTCTCACCTAATAGCTTGTTCCCTCTGTGCCTTGCGTACTTCAGGCTTCTGGTTTCGTTTGGCCATAATCTCAGCTAGAGAGGCCCCAGTGATGGCTCTCTGAAACTTGACAGCACGGCGCGTGCGCTTCTTCTGTATCTCTTCCTAAAATGGCACATGATGAAGACAGACAATTAGCATCACAAGACATTAAATAAATGGCTAAAGACCACTACAAAAACAAGGTGCTACGGAGATTGAAGCTGTTTTAAAACCTTACACTGAAGTAGAATTTTACTCCTCACTTTGGAGAATTCTTCTGTTGGTTACAGAAAAGTGCTGCCCTATCTCTGTACAGCCCCCTTCTCCAGCCACATCCTGTACTTTCAGTGTGTTATTACCAACAATCCTTGGTTGGCTCCATGGCTATCCAGCCATCAGTGTTTCAGACACACACATTGGCCGTCTTAAATCTTTGAGGCTTCTACAGCAAGGTACAAAAGAAAATTATTTTGGAAGAATGTCAGAAGTTCAGCCTTCTGTAACTCACAGGATAAAAATAAGAGGGAGGGATAAAGTCTATTTGATGCAATCTTCTGATAGGAAGACACTCCACATCTATTCAGGTGGGATCAGGTATTGGGCAGCAGTCTAAGCTGTCAACCATCAACTTTCCTTCTTCAAACAAACTGGTAAAAACACTGACTTTCAGCACCAATGTGAACCCTTCTAAACACTCTTCTGCTGTGCAAGTTTAAACGAGCATTGGAAATACCTCACGTTACATGCCTTAGTGATTTACCTTGTTCATGCAGTAACAGCTGCATAGGATAGGCCTTCTGCTAAACTACAGTGCAAGGTTTTCAAAGAAAGTATGTGAAAAGTACCATTCCTGCTCCCTTAACCCCCATATCATCTTTCTATGCGGTCACCATTCAGGAAGTTTACAAGACCAAACTTTTAGAAAGTCTGCATATTTAACAGCATTAATCCCCCTTCCCTAAAACTAATTTTTTTAAAACATATGCCATTCCTACAATTGTTAGGATCTACTGAACCTACTGTGCTCTGAGTGGTCCCTTAAAGAAGTGCTACAACCCAAATACAATGCTTTTGCTGAACTGGATCCCTTTCAAACACAAAGCAGTGTATAAACTCCTGAAACCGCACTCACATTTTCACCGTTGCTGGTCAGTCGTCATCCTGGTTGTATGGGTCCGGTTTTTGCTGAACAGCAGTGTGTTCAAGCAACCTCTAACAGACCAGTGACCACATCTTTTGGTAGCTATTATAGCTAGTATATACTTACTGACTGTCCCTTCTTGTGTTTACGCCTATACAGAACAGTCCAGTTGATCTGACGGGGGTTTCTCTTGGAAAGGAATGCAGACTCACATTTTGCATTCAAGAATTGAAAAACCTGCGAAGGTAAAGTGTTTTGTGAAAGACATTATCACAGTCTGTGTTGTCATTCTTTGAGACAGTGTTTTTTAACAGTGATGCTTTTGTATTTCTTTATCACAGCTCTGACTATTAAAAATTTTAGAAGATAACTTAAAAAATGTAAAGTTTGGAATTTTGTTCCATTGACCAAACTGATCTCTTACAAGGCATTCTGAAGCAACTTCATTTTTCTGAGGAAACCTCATACTGCTTTCATCCACAGGCACAGCATGAATAGCCATATCCAGCATCACACTTTCCAAGTGTCTGTCCTCAAGTAACTACATACTTCCTGTACGTGGGAGTGAGTCAAAACTTCGCCTAAGGAATACAGGGAGACCAATGCTCCGCCCCATTCCTTCTTGCATAGTTAAAACGAACCTCCTTGTCTAAAACAACAGTTAGAATGAGCACACCGATTTGTTATTAGCTACACAATTCGATTTTAAGCATAGCCTATTTCCCAGAAGAGCACACGAGGATTCAACCAATTTATTTCCTTAGCTGTCATTTCGCAGGAGGTGATTGTGCTGGGATAGCCAAAACCCAACCCCTCCTCTCGCAGGCCCGAATGGAGGTGTTGTTACAGGATGCCCTAAAAGCGCTCTCCTCCCTGTCCCATCCCAATGATCCGTACTCATCTGCAAGACCAGCTGTTGGCTCCAGCGAATCCCACCACTAGACGCAGGATGCCTAAGCAGAATTTCCTACACAACTTTGGTATTCCACACCTGCTGCTCTGAGAACACCCTTTCCAAGCCGCATCCTAACATCCAGCCCCACGGCTCTGGCGGCAGCCCGGGCAGCTGGACACCGATGCTGCCCTAGCAGCACCGTGGCCGAGGCAGACCCACCCGTGTCCCCCTGGGCAGCCCCCGCTGCCGGCCCGGCCTCACCTTGCCGTCGGTGCGGGCGTAGCGGCGGCCATGGCCCGGGTAGATCTTGTACCCGCTGAAGCTGCACAGCTCGACCCTGCGCGGGAGAGAGGAGTCAGGGGAGGGCGGGGGGCCCGGGGCGGGCGGCCGGGGCCCCGCGGCGGCCTCCCCAGGGCGGATGGGGCCGGATGGGCCTGGCGGGCCGGGTGGGGCGGCGGGCGCGCTCACTTCATGATGGCGGCGGCGGAAGCGAAGGGCCGGGGGCGGGGAGCGCGCCGGGGGGCGGTGTTGGGAGCGGCGCGGGGCCCGACGGGAGCGGAGCGAGGGGCTGGGCCGGGCTGGGCTGGGCCGGGCCGGGTAGGGCAGCACCGCCCCGGCTGCTCCGCGGGCCGGTGGGCG
>JAWWTY010000001.1:17641998-17661930 GCA_035222235.1 Margarornis squamiger
CGACGGGAGCGGTGCCTGGGGCTGGGCCGGGCCGGGCTGGGCCGGGCCGGGCCGGGTAGGGCAGCACCGCCCCGGCTGCTCCGCGGGCCGGTGGGCGGGGGCTGGCGGAGCGCTCGGCCGGCAGGGCCGACCTTCCTGGGGACAGTGCCGAGCGCGGGCCCCGCTGCCCCGCCCGGGGTAGGAGGCGCGGAGCCCCCGCAGGGACCGGCCCGGCCCGGCCCGGCCCGGCCGATCGGCGCCCGGCGGCGTTGTCAGGCGCGGGGTATGGAGGCGGCCGGGGCGGCGGACGAGGCGGCCGGAGCGGGTAAGGGCAGCCCGCGCAGGGCCGGGGCCGGCGGGGCCGCGTCCGTGGGGGCTGCGCCGAGTGCTGCGAGCCCCGGGAGCCCCGGGAGGAGGGGAGCGGGGCAGGCGGGGGAGCCCCCTCCTGCCGGGGAATCGGGGCGGCCCGGAGCTCCCGCTGCGGCCCCGCGCTCGGCCCGCCCCGGGCCGGGGGAGCGGCGGGGCACGGCTGCCCGGCCGGGGAAGGGACCGAGGGGAGCGGCGGGGCACGGCTGCCCGGCCGGGGAAGGGACCGAGGGGAGCGGCGGGGCAGGGCAGGGCGGCTGTCCATCTGCTGGAGGATCCCGCAGCCTTGCAGGAACATTGTAGGCCAGGGGATGAGTGAAATAAGGTCTGTTTTCCCTACAGTGGAGGGCCGAGAGGTCTTGGGGAGGCAGCGCCTCTGTTGAGGGTGCAGTTCCTTGCCTCCTGCCAAACGAGTGATGAGCAATTCTGGAACGTTTTCCTGGGTCCTGAAAACCTGATAGGAAAATCTCGTTCCCGAAGTATTGTACCAAGGAGTCTTTATAGTATGAATCATGTTGACTTCCTAGTGCTGTATATCATAGAATGGTTTGGGTTGGAAGGGGACCTTGAAGATCATCTCATTCACCCCCTACCTGCTGTGGTCTGGGACACCCTCAACTGGACCAGGTTGCTCAGAGCCCCATCCAACCTGGCCCTGAGCACTTCCAGGGATGAAGGACCTATATATGCATGTATAGTTCATGCTGTGTACTGAATAGCCATGCTTAAGCATGCAAAATAAAGGACCCCAGCTTGTTGCAAGGTGGAAAAGGGCAGACCCTTTTGAAGTAGGGACCTGTGCTTCCCTGAATCTTAAGGGTGCTCACAAAGGATAAAGGATACCCCCAAACAAAAGAGATAAAGCCAGCATCCAAAGATCCTTTAACACCTCTGGGAAACCCTCCTATTGTCTGGCATCACAGATAAGTGATTATAGCAAGACTGACTGAAGGGCTGCCTAAATCAGTAGAGAATCAGGTGGATGATGATGCCATAGAAACATAGTTTCTTATCAAATGGATGTGTGTGCTAAGTAGCAGTTAGTCAGATCATGTTGTACCTGAATGCTTGAAAACTGTAAGAACCATGTGTAAAGCCACATTCAGGGTGCCCCAGTTTGAATGGGACACTTCATGTGCATGAATAAAAGGATTACTCTTGTAATTCTATACTGTGGGTCCAAGCTTCTTTCCTGGTTTGTCAGGGTCTGGTTGTGAATTTTTGTAACAAACCCTCAGATAAATGGGCAGATGCAAAATTTCTCTGTTTAGCTAAAGTGACCAAGGGGTTGCAGAGGTGACTACTTAAGTGAGAAACATGCAGTACCATCTTCCTGAACGTGCAAAGAAAGGAGTATGACTGTTTCTGGTGTTGCTGGCTCTGCATTACTGCCTTCCAGAGCTCCTGGGGTAGCTGTGGATCTGAAAAACAATGGGAATATATTAAATGTCATCAGGGATGCTTCTTAGAAAAGCATGTTCTCCAGCAGACAAAAGGGCACACAAAAAATGCTTGTCTCCATCCATAGCATAACTGAACCCTAAAAGCCTGTAAACTGTAAGAATATTAGTATGTGTAGCATGTTGGGGTAACAACACCATTTGGGATATGCTGCTGAAAAAGGCCATGATATTTACTGAGCAGATAGTAAGAGAAGAGCAAGCACTACGGCAGTGTTTGTACATAAAAATACACAGCTGAGACTTAATGTGTGAAAATGGTTATTATTGGGTGTCGCTATGGGTACCCAGTCATTCACGCTCCCTCTAGATGGCAAATGTTTGCCTTTTAACTTTACATAGTAACACTTTTCCATGAAACATTTTAATTGTGTGTTCCATTACTGAAGGGATATGCTAGCCTTTTTACCTGCCCAATGCCAGTAGTATAGCTGTGTGAATGGGTTCTTAGTTTAGATAGAATGCCTACATATAGGTAGGTAGTTGTCAAGCTGCTCAAAACATACAATCTCTGAAGAATTAAAAAATTTAGCCTCTTTTGAATTTTGGGGTTTTGAGGA
Organism: Margarornis squamiger; assembly: GCA_035222235.1. Lineage (NCBI taxonomy): Eukaryota > Metazoa > Chordata > Aves > Passeriformes > Furnariidae > Margarornis > Margarornis squamiger. The sequence continues at coordinate 17,644,364 of JAWWTY010000001.1, forward strand.
TCACACCTTTAAAATTGGCTACCACAGTTTGGTGGTTTGGTTTGGTTTTGGTTTTTTTTTTTTTTGTTTGCTTCTCACTTCAGAGCATCTGTTACTGACTTTCCAAAAAGTCTGCCAGAGTTCTTTACTGGGACAGGGTCTGGAATTTGTCTGTTTTACATGGAAAAGAGAGCTAACCTGTATTTCCAAATTATCTGCATATATTGTAAAACAAATCTGTTTATTTTGCATTGCTTTTTCAGTCCATGTTCTCATATATAAACTTTGTGGTGCTTTTTTTGTCTTTTTTCTCCTTTTTATTCTAAGGCTTGGTAGTCAACTGGTCAGGTCAAGGATTGCAAAAACTGGGTCCAACCTTACCCTGTGATGCTGATACTCAGACTTTGATTCTGGATAAAAACCAGATAATTAAATTGGAACACTTGGAGAAATGCAGGAATCTGATGCAGGTCAGTATTACTTGTCTTGAGATTGCTGTGAAATAATGGTACTGTGATATTAGCATCTTCTTCTTTAAGGGCATATTATGTAATTGAAGTAACCTAGAAGTTATTGTCTTCAAGAAAAATAAAAGATGGCCAAAATAGAAAGCTTTGTTTTCAGTCTACAGTTCCTTGTGTTGTGAATTACCTAGGTAACTAAAACTGAAAGAGATAAATCCCAGTGGGGAGGCATCATAAGACACTTAGAAAAGTCTCTGATAACCCAAATTTTGATGCAAATTAGCTTTTGAATACCTAGGCTTTGTAACTTTAAAAATAACTTTGTATTATCACTGGAAGTGCCTCCAGATAAACTCAAAGCTACCCAATAGCTTCTGTATACAAACTAAACTGAGATGGCAGAGGTGGGGTTGGTTGCTACAACAAACCTTCACCAGACTGCCAGCTTGATGGTCATGCTATTGAAGTGTATGTCTAACCAGGATCTACTCTTTAAACAGTTGGTGTTTTACAGTCCTCTTAGCACAATTTTTGATAATCGTGTGAAACATATTTTGTCCTCTGCCATGTTGACAGTAAGTACAATTTTGCACCAGGAACAAGACAACAATTTGCACAATGAATCGGCAGTTCTAATTTTAAAATCTTGTTTTCATATGACACAATTCCTCATTCTTTCTCCTTTATTTAGCTGTTGCTAGGATAATTTCCTCTTAAGTTGACAGAGTGAGTTGTGAAGTCTACACTCTTTGATCAGTAATTTATTTCCTGGCTCTTGCAGGTTTTTTGTCGGTGCTATTTACTTGGCAAATAAATACATAGATTGAATAAGATCCTGTTGGAGTAGATTTTTAACTACTAAACATAAAAGCTTATTCTGTCTGTGTAGTTAAAGCTGTTGCTTTCACTTGTGTGTCCATCTGCAGCTCTCTGTAGCCAACAATCGTTTGGTGCGAATGATGGGTGTAGCAAAATTGACTAAGCTCCGGGTGCTCAACTTGCCTCATAATAGTATTGGGTACGTGGAAGGGCTGAAGGATTTGGTGCACCTGGAATGGCTAAACTTGTCGGGAAATAACCTTAAGGTAAAGTATTTAGTCTTTTGCATTTTCCAGAATCTATTCTTACAAAAATTTGAAAAATGCTGCAAAGAAATCTGAATATGTTTCTCATTTTGATTGAAACAAAAATGTTAATGTTTTGCACCTACTGGTTTATGAAATAGAAGAAGGCAGTTTTTGGACTAGAGTTGTGTAGGAAAAAAATAAAAGATTTGATGTCAAAATATAATGAGAATAAGGAAATAGTCCTGAAAGTAGGAAAAAGAACCAACACCTTTAAAATGAAACTGTTAAAACATGGGGTTTATTTTGGGTTACTTATCCAGTGGTCTTCTTAGCTTTCAAAATAATTTATAATTATTGTTACTTGGTTTTATTTAGTGACTAAAAGAGAGTTACTCTGAGTAATTGACTTCTTTATTTTTGTAGGTCATTGAACAAATCAATTCCTGTCTGTCTCTTCAGCATCTTGATTTGTCAGACAATAACATAGCTCAGTTAGGTGATCTCTCCAAGCTTACATCACTGAAGGTAGATGTTATTTTACCTCTGTTTTCATTACATTCTTTATGTAAAGAAATTTGCTTTGGGAATTGCTGCCTTGAAAAGCATTAATTATTCAAACTAGCTCTTCAAGCATTTCAGTGAATTACTGTTATATCTAAAGGAAAGCATGTAAAAATTTTTTTCCTTGTTTCCAAGCTACAGGAACCAGGGCAGTGATTTTTTTATAACCCTTCTAATGATTTTGATAAAGATATAATGGTGAGATCTTCTTCATAGCTCTTTGTTCTCTTCTGTCATGAATCAAGACAAAGCATACTGTTAACTCTTTTAGCATGAACACTGTAGAGAAAAAATATTTCCAAATACATTTTTTGGTGACTGTGATCAGAAAGCCTTAATTTTTTTGGGTGTTTTTGCAGGGAATACCTGAACAAGAAACATGAGGGGTTTGATCAAACATACATTTAATTTCCGTGTTTTTATTTTATAGACTCTCTTACTACATGGAAATATTATAACTTCACTTCGCACTGCCCCTGTTTGCCTGCCTCAGAGTTTGACTGTTTTTTCTTTGGCAGAAAATGAAATCAGAGACTTAAATGAGGTAAGGTATAGAAAATACATTACCTTGTCTTTAGGTAGACTGAAAGCAGGTAGTTGAGCAGTTTTGTTTAGGTTGTAACTGAAAATGGGTTCTCTTCTTTGAAACAACCCATTCATAGCTTTTTGTGGTTGTGTGAAAGTTGAAAGCTGAGCGGATTAACTGCTGCAGAGAGCTTCTGCAGCTGCTGTGTTTAGAACAGAGGTTTGAATTGCACTTGTTGCAACTGACCTATTTCTCAAACGCAGTATAAGAGAAAGAAATAATCTGCCTGTGACTTTTGTCTTTATTGTTTTGTTTGTTTATGGTTAATATAAGTAGAAGCAAAAGTCTTGGTTGGGATTTCATGCTGGGAGAAAAATCTTGTTTTGGTAATACATTTCTCTTCAAAACAGGACAGTGTTTGTTCAGCCTTTTAGCTGGCCTTTTTTTTTTTTTTTTTTTTTTTTCCAAAATCTAACACCTGTTATGGTAAACTGAAATAATAGAAATACTATACCTTTTTATACATAAGGCCTTATTCCCAGATTTTTAAGAGAGGCTAATACTTTCAAAGGGCTAATAGTACTTACAGGAGAATTAATGGGAAAATGGCAGTAGTTGATAGAAGGTCCTTTGACAATGTTTGTGTTCAAAAAGCAAATGTGATTTTCAATGCATTTGTAATTCTGTTTTGCATGAGATGTCTAGCTGCATCTAGGATATGTGGTACCTTCAGTAAGCATTTAGTGGATTCAGTTAACAAATGTATCTTGTTTTCTCAAGGTTTCTTTCCTGAATTCTCTCTGTCAATTGGAACAGCTGTCAATTATGAACAATCCTTGTGTGATGGCCACACCTTCTGTCCCTGGCTTTGACTACAGGCCATATATTGTCAGCTGGTGTCTGAACCTTAAAGTTCTTGATGGATATGTGATTTCTCAAAAGGAAAGGTGACATAATAGTATTAAATCTCTAAATTTATTAAATAAAACTTGGCTAAGTTGAAATTGCATTCTTATATAATGAAAAAAATGGGAAAGTGCTAATGAGCTGAAATTCTGTTTGTGTTGCTAATGGCCATATGAGATACAGGCCAATTAACTTGTTGCTTTTGCTAAATTTTTCTGTTACACTGGAATTATTTTGTAATATCACAAGCTTGTTTATGTAGAAGTATAAAGTTAAGCTTTTGTTATTCAACTCACAGTAGCACTTCTACAAAACAAAACTGTGGTAGAAGTTTATCGATGGTCTGTTACCCTTTCCAAGCTTTGTAGAATGTGACAGTCAGCAGGTATTAAAGCTGTAACTTGGGGGAAGTTCAAATGTGCCCTTTTATAAAGGGTCTTTTTGAGTGTGCATTTCTACATTTGACATTGCTTGGTATCAATTAGTTAAATATCATCTTGCCCAAATCACTTGTTACCGTATCATTGTGGCTATGATATCTGTATGATGAAGTTCCTGAAATCAGAAGAGTCCAAGCATAAGTATTATCCAGTATAAACACTGAATAATACTGGACCAGTAGTCCAGGACATTAATGTCCTTTTTTCTCCATAACTAAAGTGAAAAGCTGCCTTTTTGATCAAAAGTAACCAACTCTATTTCTATTTTGCCATAACATGTTACAACTTTCCTGAAAAGTTGTCTGTTAGAATTCTGGACCTTTTTTTTTTATGTGACTAATGGGGTTTTCTGTATTAACTGTATATTATATGTAGATGTATTATAGTGAATATTCTCAAACTGAAGTGCATTCAATTTAAAAACAGGGTTCAGTTATTGAATACTTCCAGCAAGATTTGCTCTCTGTGCCTGTTCTGCATGTTTGTGTGAATTTTTCTGTTTCTGTGAAAGCTTTGCTCATAAATTCATTGACACAAATGTGTTTTCAGTGCTCAAAGACTACACACAGACAAAGTAAAGACTGCATTTTTGGACAGGGTTTTTTTGTTTGTTTGTTTCAACAGTGCTTCTTCAAGGGCATACTTTATTCATTGTTCTGGTAATGAGATCCCCAGTTCCTCTGGGCACTGCACATGTTCCAAGTTTTGTTTAGATTTGTAGATTAGCTCTCGGGTATCCCCTAGAGGAAGAGTAGTGAAAGGAATGTTAGTGGGTTTATGCCTTTCATTAATGGTGACTATTTTCCCCCTTCCTTACAAGTTTGAAAGCAGAATGGCTCTACAGTCAGGGTAAAGGAAGATCATACCGACCTGGGCAGCATGTTCAGCTCGTTCAGTACTTGGCTACTGTTTGTCCTCTCATATCTGCATATGGACTCCAGACTGAAGAGGATGCCAAACTGGAAAAAATACTGAGTAAGCAAAGGTGAGAACTTATTGTTTGTTTCCTAGAGAATGTAATTGAGAACATAATTATATGTCTTATTGTGTGTTCAATATGGTGCTTAGAAATTTGAGCAACAAAAGTCTTGTGGTAAGCAGAAGGATGGTATCTTATCAAAAGGCCTGGAAAACTTGGGAGCATCTGGAAGGAGTAATTGTCAGTGTAGACTGGCCTCCAGGAGGAAGTTATAGAAATGTTGTGGCCATTTTGGAGGAGAAGGTGCAATAAAAGTATATTGACCTTGGAATCTCCAGTTAAGTGCTCTGATGTTTCTGGGGAAAATTCAGGAAGGTGGCTTGCTAAATATAGCTGTTTAAAAACTTAAAAAAACCTCAACAACCAAACCAAAAAAACCTTAACAGAAAAAGCAATCCCCCAAAATCCCCACCTGTATATATATACACACACATATATGATTTATAGGGTAGTTTCACTTTGACTTCTACCTCATGATCTCCTAATTTAGCTGCACTGAAACAACCTATGTGTTCTCTGGGTTTGAAAGGATGATTTTAAGTTTGTGGCAATATTTGTTCATTTGTACTAGGATTTTGTCCCTTTAGCAATGGGGACACTTATTCCTTGATTCAGTCACTTTCAAACTTAAAAGACACTTCCTCTATTCCTCAAATTCCTTTACACTTACAGGCATAATGTATTCCACATTAGAAACTTAAAATATCTGATGTCTTCCTTGTGTGTAGAAGTACTTCATGGTTTTCAGTCTATAGTCAGAATTGCATACTGGGTGTTTTTTTGGTTGGGTTTTTTTTTTAATACATGTAATGAAGAAAAAGGGGCAGGAGGAGGGGTAGCAAGAACAGACTGTCCAATCCCCTACTTTGTGAGTGGTCCTGTTAATATAGGGGTCTGCATAATTAGCCTCTTGCTTAGAATGTTTTGATCACTTGTTTCCTTTGAAGTAGTTGATATATTTTTAGATGTTTTCTGTACTGAAAAAGAAATGCAAAATTTGTGGAACTTTGTGCTTAGACTCCACCAGAGGCAGCTGATGCATCAAAACCAAAATGAGGGACCACACACATCATCAGCTCCCAGCAAAACTGTGCCAGTTGCTCATGAACACAGCAGTCCAGCCCAGCCACCACAGACGGTTCTTGAAAGTGGTAAGAGGGTATTCTACACCTGTGATCTAACCTGTGGAAATAAGCATTTTTCTTTTGAACATAGATAACTTTGTGGAGAGAATTTCAGAACAAGTCCCTGTTACTATTTTATTCTATTGGTTTTTGGAGACTTTTTCGACTGAAGTTATACTTTGTTTTCTAAAAATCCATTCTATGCTTGTTCATGTCTTAAAATGCTGGTAGGTTTGTTAGGTGAAAAACACAATCCAATAAACTAAAGAGTTATTACTTTGACTGCTCCATTTTATAAGAGTGTGACTTTTACAAAAACTGTGACAAGGGGATGCAGTTTGTGCAATTTTCTGTAACCGGTATTTGCCGAGTTTGTGGGTGTTACTGTGGTAAGGAGTTATTTTCCTTATGTAAAAATAATGCTCATCTTTACTAGCATTTTAGATCATCTTACACACCCAGGTGCTAACTAGCAAAACCAGATTGTGAATCCCTATGAAATAAATGAAGACATGTTATTGAAAGACTGTAACACTTGAATATGACTTTCTGCCCATCTAGAACCTGTCATCCAGAAGAATTCTTGGGTTGGATCAAGTGCAAACAGTGATCATTCCTATGCAATAAAGAACACTTGTCCTCTTGAAAGAAGCTTTCACAAGGATCTATACCTTGAAGATATACAGACAGATGAAGACAAACTAAACAGCAGCCTTTTATCCTCAGAGTCTACTTTCATGCCAGTTGCTTCAGGATTGTCTCCAGTGTCTCCTGCTTCAGACCTGAAGCTACATGGAATCTGTTTGGGCCTAGAAGATGATAATGATACAGTGATTGAATGTGTGAGAGATGTTAATAGCAGAGAAACAACTAATGGACAAGAAGCTTCATGTGTTACAAGACAGCACTCGAACAGAGCAGTAGGAAGTATGGAAACACCAGAGAATATCCAAGAGGTCATGGTATTGCCTTCTCCTGACCCAGGAGCAAGTAGCCTGGCTGCTAATACCAGCAACTGCTCAGTGTCCTCTGAAGACCACATTCTGCATAGTGACCCCATCACCTCATTAGGTGCTAAATCATCAGTAAAAACTCTCTGTCCTGACCAGGTGACAGGAGAAAGTTCTGATTCATTAGCTGTTGTCACTCAAGGTGCAGCTGAACTGCAAAGGATGGCGAAAGCAGCTACCAAGCTTCAAGCTTGCTGGAGAGGATTTTACACAAGGAACTACCATCCTCGAGCCAAGGAAGTGCGGAATGAAATTCGACTGAACAGAATGCAGGAGCACATCATTTGCTTAACTCATGAAATAGAAAAGTATGTTGAGGTTGTGCTCTGTGTTTTCAAATATGTATGAATATAACCATAATTCCAGGGTATTTCAGAACAGGTGTCAATGGGTCTTGATAGAACTACTCAGAGTAGAACTTGTCATTAGGAACATAAAACTGTGATTACATTTAGAGGGTCACTTCCTGTAAGGTAGGCACAGTCATACACATACTCTCAAATTTCCTTCTATGAGTGGGTTGGGTTAGAACATATTTTTCTATTCCTCTATTAGCAGGGCTTGCATATTTCAGTGGATAACCAAAATAGCAATTGCTGAGTGGGATTTTGTTTTTACTTGTCTCCTAGCAATTAGAGAGTCTATAAATGAAGTGTCCATATTGAGTTGTTCCTCTCTTACTGGTGAAAAGAAGAATTCCATCTGCCTTGTATGATACAATTTTAAAATACGACCCTGTGTTTGATAATGATCTTATCCAAACATGGATTCACAGGATCAAAAAATGAAAATAGAACCAAAGTTCCTCAATTTGTAAGATAGAAATTCTAGGTTTACTTATATTTTTCTGGATCAACCTGGGACTGTCAGTCTGAGAGAGACTTTTTCTTTACTATCACAAGTCACAAAAGTTCTGTGAATCAAGTTGAGTGCTCAGTGAACCCCTAGAAACTCCCAATGCTTACATATTGTACTATGTCAAGGTATCATTTGGGGAGAGCATAATTTGAAATGAAGAAGCACTCTTTTGGAGGGGGGGCCATGATAGTTGAGCAGAAAAAAATAAGAGCTTAGCTTCAGTTTTCAAAAAGACATTTAAATTATTGGCAAGCCAACAAATGTGCTGCAGTAAAAGGAAGCAGAATCTAAATGTAACTGAAAAAGAAACTTGAAGTCAGCAGCTGGGTATTGATGGCAAGCCAGACTGCAGTAATTTCTTAATGTTAGGCTCTGTTGTATCTTTCAAGAGTGCTGTTATATAAGTAGACATTAAGTATTCTTGTTGCTCGTTACCCAAATGTTGCTTATTTAAGCTGTGTAAATTTTGGATGTGTGTTCTTGCAGACTAAGAAAAGAAAGAGAGGAAGATAAAATGCAGAAGCTTGTACAGGAGGAAGCTATCAGATTTCTTTGGAACCAGGTATATAGTTTTGGTCCTGTTGTTTTTCTGCTTATATATGAATTTGAAAGGCATTATTTCATACTGTAGCTCCTGAAGAGATAGACAATATGCTTCATTTTTTTCCAATGATGACTTCAGTGGCTTAATAGAATCTGTTTGCTATGTTGTGTGCTATATTCTTACTCTGGGGGAAAATAACCTTCAGAAGGATTAGTGCAAGAACATTGGGTTTGTTACTAATAGCTAAATTGTGGCCCGGTGCGAGAAGGAAGGCAAAATGCAAGGGAAGCTAAATAAATATAGCAGAACTGTGAAGAATGATGTGACTGCTAAATACTCAGGGCAGATGAAATGGTGTCAAGCTGTGTTGCTTGTGAGCAACTCATAAATAGGAAAGTTATTAATACATCTTTTAATAAGCTATTCATCCAAAAATAAGACTGCTTCCTTAAGCATTGATTATTTCATAACGGTTCCCCGTCCTTTCCGTTTTTAAAAACAGATTCTTTTTCCTCAGGTAGTTGAACTGAGAGCTTGTGTGCTCTGTCAGTTTTGGGCTTCTAGGTTTAAAAGCCATGATTTAACAGTGGGAAGAGCAAAATTTCCCTAAAGGTATAGCAAGCCTTTTGTTTGTAAGTTATCTTAGGTTTTATAGTAGAGCTTGGTTGCTGAATGCAAGAAATACTCTAGAAGTCAAAATACTTTCTTAGTTGCACTTCATAATGAATTTGTCTCTGTACTTTACAGGTTAAATCCCTTCAACAATGGCAGCTTTCAGTGATGCAAAATTTAGGTGCTACTGGAATGCCTTCAGCCAGTATTTTATGCTCATCTAAACCTCCTATTCAGAAATCCACACTTGAGCAAGAAACCCCACCAGCTGTTAATTCTGCTTTGTTAGTTCCAGCTAGTGATGATCTTCAGGAAAAGTCTTTGTTGCAATTCCCAGATTCTGGTTTTCATTCTTCTGCAGCTGATCAGACTCATGCCGGTGCTCTGTGTAGCTCTGAAAAGAATTTAGCTGAAGGAACTGAGAGCTCTCTTTCAATGGAAACTGTCAAACAGTGTGGCAATTCTGTTTCAGCATATTCTTCAGATGTAGAGGATGGCCATGGGGAATGTGAGCAAAGTAAAGAGAGCTCTAGTAATGAGCAGGACAATGGACTAATACAACAGTATTTGAAATCTGTTCAGCAGCTGGAAGAGGCTGATGAAGAGGCAGATTGCCATGAGGAAATGGAGGGCAGCTGTACACAAATCATTGTTTCAGCAGAAAGCCAGGATTCTTCATCTGACACTGTCTCTCTAGATCTCCCTCAAGATACATCTTCCCCTAACCGAGGTGAAATCAGTCAGACACCAGAAAGCTACAAACTGAATTCAGAAATAGTAGAAGGGAAGCAAACGGACTGTGATTCTTCATTTCAAATGCTGCATGTTGGGATAGCTGTATAATAGGTTCAGTTCCGCAAAGGACTAGGGATTCCATTTCACTTACCTTTCTCTTTTTCCCATTTGTCCAAAATTTATTTTTCATGTGTGCTATTTCAGATTTTGACATGTTACCAATTTGTGTTGTACTCAGTATTTTATTGATGTTGCTGAGGATTGACACTAACTAACCTGCTAACCTGAAATCAGCAAAGTTCTCAGTGACAATCATTATGCACTTTATTTTCAAACATAAAACTAGTGTTCTAATAACTGGCTTCCATTAAATTAATTCTGAAGATTGGGGGTGTGAGTGGTGGTGGTAGTGTTTGCTGTAAATTCACTTGGGTGAATGTGTTAGTAAGTATTGGATTTTTTTTCCTACAAAGAAGGGATAAGTTCTTATTTTGCAAAGAGAAGGAAACAATATGGGAAGAAACAGAGTTGATACAGGAGCACATCCTGTCATAGGCAGGATACAGTCTGATGAGAAAGATGAAAGACGTTGCTTTTCAGACCTTTTGACTTTAACAAGAGTAGTTTGGTCAGTGTATAAAAGATGCATTCCAGAAAACCAGTGTCCAAGTCAGTGACTTTTTTGTAAATAACTTGAAGCTGCTGGCTAGGAATTAGGTCATTTACATACACACTAAAACAAGGACTTACAGCAGAGACCTCAGGGAGCTTCAAACAAGCCTTGACCTTTGTTTTCCCTGGGGTTCAATTTCCCTGCTTTCTCAGGTAAGACTCAAAGTGGAACCAGCAGCAGCCAGGACTAAGTAAGAATTTTAAAAGGGCGTATGATTTGGGAACATCCTTTCCAAGACTGCACTGCTGGGCTACCGCAGCAGACTTGCTGGCATATGTTTTGCTCCATGAAGATGCTGATGCTCTGTGGGATTTGGATCTGCATGGCTTTCAAGGCACGGGCGCGTTTGAAGGGTCACATCTTCTATTTACAGGTATAAATATTAAAAGCAAATGCCATGACTTAAATACAGTTCTCGATATCTCTGTTGGTTTTTTTGCTTGTTTTCTGCCCCTGTGTGTCCAATATTTGACTCTTAACTAGATGTGGATAAAAAATTGTATTTCTTCCCTGTTAGCAAATATGCTGAGATACCTAGGCTATGCTTTCCACTTAAACACTGGGCAAGCAACGGGGTGTGTATTTTGCCTAGCCATTGCTGTGTTGGGCTTTTTAATGGAAAAGGATCAGGTATCTTAGTATACCACAGAAGTGACAAGGGAAATCTGATTTTGCCATGTGGTTTGTGACGGATGCTAGTGAAATAAAGGTTGATGTGACTTACAGGGGTCAGTTCAGCTTGCTAATACTGCAGTTTTCAATGTTTACTGGAAAACCAGTGTTTCAGTAGTTTGCTAATGTTTACATCTCAGTTATAAAGACACATGCTTATTGCAATTCTCTGAATCCACATGTTAACTTCTGGTTCTATGGTGTCAATTCAGTCAACTAGTGGTGTTTTAAAGTGACTCTTATAGCCATGTTACCCAGTAAAATAATTTAGATTTTGTAAAAGCTTTGGGTTTTGGCCTACTTCGGGTTTTGAGCTGAAATTTACCACTACTCAGGAGTTTGGTATGGGGCCAATATATGCTTGAGGCCTTAAAATAGCCTTTATGTAGAACATAAATGGTGTATTGGACTTGTACCAGCCATCTGCCCAGTGGTGAAGTTCACCTTGGAAGAAGGAAGCTTGCCTTGGTGTACAAAGTAGCCATCATTTTTTTCCCTACCCCAAAAATAGTAAGTCCTATGGGACTAACTTCTCACGAGAGCTGTCACTGAAGTCAGGCTGACATTTATTTGACTGTGCCTTGCATACATGGTAACATTTAAAATAAACCCAAAACAACTGAAGTGGCAGGTTCTTGATGTGCTATCTCTCTAACTGAATCTAGTTACAGCATGTTTGTAGCATGATTGTATTCATAATTAGAGCACAGTTGTGCTTGGGTATTGAAAGTGGTATGGATGCATTAATGTATCACGAGATCTAATTAACTGTGGAAAGAAGTGTGTAGTGCGTGATCATGCTCTTGTGCTCTTAAGGTCCTGAACTTGGGTTTAAATCTGTCATGCTTGGGGATCTGCAGTTCACAGGACTCTGGCTCTTCGATGGTCAATATGTTACATAAAAAAAACCAAAACATCTCATGTAAACCTTTAAAGGGATTTTCTTTGTGTTTTGAGGGATAAATTATTTCAGTCTGTGAAACGCAAGACCTGGGAGAAACTAGACCACTACCTGGATAAAAATGTTCCACTTACTAAAGACATTGAGGAAGCATAGATATTTTGCTATTTTGTAGTGTTGCTTTTGCTGCAGAGTTAGAAAGAGGAGAAACAAGTTGAATTTTGGAGGTGTCAGAGGAGGAGAACTTGGTGAAAGTTAGTTTTTCCTGGAAGCCCTAGATGTTTCTTGACATTTCCTTTATTATTAGGACTTGCAAACACAAACACAAGGCAACATTTTAGCTAATGCCTAGGCCAGCTGTCACCCTTATTGTAACCTGTATATCCAAAAGTGGTTTTATGCAGGTACAGTGAAGCATGTACCAACATATGATCAGCTTTATCTTACTTTTTTGGGGAAACTGTGAAATATGAGAACAGGTTTTTCTGATGTTCTAAAAAGTATCTTGCATGTGTAGTAGATGAGTTGCCTAAATATAGAGAAATCAAAGAATGGTGAAGTTTTGGATTAGCTTTTACAATGTTGAATGTAATTAGTTTGTATATACAGAAAATATTTTCATCCTGACCATTGAAATGCCTACAGGGAAAGACATAATGAGGGAGGGATACAGTGGAAAAATAAGGAATAAAACTGGATGTATATTTAAAAATGTCTTCTTTCAGTCCTGTTTTGAGCTCTCAAAGAATCATGATGTGGAAATATAGTTAACATGGCTTAACATTTACTCACCTTTGTCTGGATAAGTTTTCTTAATCTAGGTATGTCATATTCTTTCATCTGGATAGGGATGCACAGCTGCCTTTGGAGATGATGGAAATTTCATAAAGGAATTGGAAGGCCTAAAATATGAAAATCCATGTCTGAAAATTCCCTGTGTTTATATTGTATTCTTTCAACATTTTCCTTTTGCAAGGCTTCATATTCAACAGAAGAATGTACTCTATACAATAAAAGCTTGTCCCTTGTGTTTTGTCCTGGCCTGATCTTCCAGTGTTAATGGGAGAGGTAATTAATGGTTATTTGCCAGGCTATGTTGTCAGCTGTGCTGTGAGTACAGTTCAAATGCTTCTTTAATTTGCTTCAGAAAAATCAGCTCAATATAGCTCAGACTATTTAAACTGCACCACACAAGTAGTTTTGCCCCAAATGAGATAGTTGGCCCATGCAAGCCTGTTTTCAGCTAGTCTGTGGCAGAAATTACTCTTTTTTCTGTTTTTCTGAAGGTAGGGACAAGTGGGTTTATACCATAAAGCAAGAAGGCATTAAGACTGCAAACTTTATTTCGTTGCTTCTAAACCACAAATATCCTTCAGCAAATAATTGAGAAAGTCCTTATTAAACTAAATTGCAGAAGCCTAACAGTTGTTGATAGTTCAGTTTCTTAAACAACCATAGATTCTACTATTTGCATGCAGCAGTTTAAATAATGCACTTAGCAGCCAGTCTCTGTATATAAAAAAACAAGTTGTTTTTTTTTTTTTTCTGAGTGTTTGTATTTGAGCTTGCAAATTGTTTCTGGTTTTTATGAATTTGTATATATAGTCTGAAGAATTCCAATCTTAATTTCTACTTGTAGCAGGCCATTTGATGAACAAAAATGAGATATACATTCATTTGAAACTACCTGAGTAGTTTTTACTGGACTTGATGTTCTATTTGGTCTCACACAGATACACTTTTTCCTGAGAGGATAAAATTGTAGCATGGAGTGGATACTGACTGAATGACCAGAAAATATAAAAACTGGTCAGTTCCCCTGCTAGTGGAAAAGGCACCTTTTTAAATTTTCCCCCCATTCCCTCTGTTGTATTAACTTTCCTCCCCTTGATGACTGTGCCACCTGAATAAGCATGCATCAAGTATTCATGAAGTCTTTCAAAATGTCTTTTTTTCATAGTTACATTTTTTTTTTCCTCCTCAGATTGGTTTTCTAGGACAAGTTACTGAGAAACACTTGCTTTCTATATGCCTACCACAAAGTTGAGACTTTTTGTCTATTTTAAATGTTTCCTTTATGTTAGTAATGGAAAAAGCACAGGATCCTTTTCTTGCAAAAACATAGAACAGTATTTATCAGGAAAGGTGCTTTATCTCTTGGAAAGTGCCATGGCAAATTGTATCGTATAAGAACTCTCAGTAAGAATCTTCTTTTTTGGCTTCGTTACCTTTATAAGTATATGGGCTAAATTCACTTGTAGCATAATTCTACTGAACTAAATTTTGTTGAGACTTTCACAGTAGTATTCTACCTCTAAACTAGAATTTGAGAAAAAAGAACAATTGGGCATTGATGTGTCTTTCTACTTCTCGCTGTTTTCTGTGAAGAATGGTGGGTGGTTAAACTGGTACCGTTCATATATTTTCTATAAGTGTTTACATTTCTGGATTTATCATTTCTTAAATATTTTGTTTGTATCTCTGAGTTTTGAATTTTAAATAAACGATTTGTACATTTATTGAAAATCTTGAGGTGTGCTTGATCTTGACTCTTATGGCTAGTAGTCATCACCTTAGGATTGGAGGGGTCTTTTGGAGATGGGAGGTTTGGGAACAGAAAACATTTGATGACAAGGTAAGTGTTAGCATTCTTTACTTGGTGCAGCCGAGGCATTCCACGGCCACTGTTTCAATGCTGAGGACAGTAAGGTGTAGTAGGGTACTTGAAATGTGATCACCGACAACACTGAAATTGGTCTTCATGATTTCCAGTCCTTTGTTTCTACTGCTGGCCCTGTTTTTTGTGTTCTTAATTCCCTGCTGCGTTTAAATTAAAAGATGTGGTCTGTGTAGTTCTCTAGAAAGAGGATTAAGACTAAGTGCCTTATCAAGAGAAACACAGTTGCAAAGTGTGTTGTTCCCTCTCCTACTGTTTTGGTTTGGTCAAATACCTGCTCTGTTCATAAGCAAATGAAGATTAATTAAACATCGTTCAGGTTTGAACAAACAAACAAAGAGCTCAGACATATGTGAAAGTCATGTTTTACTGCAACACAGTTCTCGCAAAAGTAAAAAAAAAAGTAATCAATGAAAAAAACCCAAGCCAACAAAGCTAACTTTGTTTTGTTTAACTCATATCTCATGTGGAGGTTAGTAGGCATTTTTTAACTCTTCACTAAGTGTTTCTCCTTCCTTACACCAAGGAAAATAGCTGAGGTTTTTAAGTGAGACTCTCCTTGCTCTTCAGTGAAGGTATTTACTGCAAGGGTGGTGAGGCAATAGAGCAGCTTGCCCGGAGAAGTTGTGGATGCCCCATCCCTGGAAGTGTTCAAGGTCAGGGTGGATGGGCCTTTGAGCACCCTGGTCTAGTGTCCTGCCATGGACAGGAGTGTCCCTGCCCACAGCAGGGGACGTGGAGCTAGGTGAGCCTTAAGGTCCCTTTCAACTCAAACCATTCCAGGATTCTACTTAAGAGACAGAATTAGACATAGTTAAAGTAACTTCATTTCAGGTCTGAAAAGAGAAGAGCAATGCCATTTTCGCTTGGAGTAAAGACCTTAAAGCTGTACTACTAAGTTCAAATGCTGTGTGTTGTGTGGATAGTAACCATAATACTTCAGGACCTCAAGTTGAAGGTCCCTCTTGTCCCTGTTTTTGATTCATATTTGTAATAAGATCAGACATTAAAGTCTTTGGTTAGATTTGGAAAATAAAGGGATATCTAGTGGACAGACCCAAATTTGTTCAAATGGCAATAGTTACTTTCAATTTTATGGGCTGAAATCCTTGTATGTGCCAAGAGCTGAATCCCCTCACAATGTCTTGTGCACTCCAAGTCCACTAGCTGTTAGGGCAGTGTGAGAAGCAGAAAAGCTCTTGCCTCTATGTAAGCTGTGCTCAGCAGCAGCCAAAACATCTCTATTGAGAGGAGGAAAAAAAATCAATACCAAGTATTTTTCAAAATACCGTCTTCTTAAAGGGTTTTGCTTACACAGGCATGGCTTTCAGTTCTTGACCTACAGTGTATGGTACTAATAAAAGCTGGTGCCTGGGGAGATGTTGCTTTCTATCTCTACCAGGTAACCATCACTGTAAGATGAGGAAAGGAGAAAAATAGAAGTAAGATAACTTTTTCAAAATAGGTATGACTGATGGGGGTGGGAGCAGAAGACAAGACTAGGCTATTAATATTTATAATGGCTAAAGTATTTTGTTCACAGGAATATTTCAGCTGCTCTGTCTCTGTTCCAGATTTTAAGAGAGCCCCATATTCCCTAGTTCAAATAAGATTGAGCCCTTACTCTGTAATCCAAACAACTGCCAGCAGGTGAATGTTTTGGAAAGAGGCGTTCCCAAACTTATGCAACTTACGCAGTGTTTACAAGTGATGGCAAGGCCATTGCAGATGTCCTGTTACCAGACTGAACGTGCCACCCAGCTCTGGTGCAGGGTGCCAAACTCAGCGCTGACTCCGTGCATCTCCTCGCACATCCTGGAGCCCTGCCCTCAATGCAGCTGGGTTTGCCCAGTGCCTGTGTTCCCAGCAGCCAGCCTCTCCCCCTCCACAGCCCCTCGCTGCCCCGCCGCCTCCCGGCTCTGCAGCCAGGCTCTGCCCGGCGGTGGTTGCGGGGCTGCGGCTGGGGGGCTGTCAGTGCCATGTGCTCCACCGCCCTCGGCGGCGCGGCAGCGCCTCCACGGCCCGCCCTCCTCGCCTCCACCCGCTGCGGCCCAGAGCATCACAGGGACCTGGGCTTTCTTCGGGGCTTTTTGTTTGTTTGTCTGGCTTCCCTTCTCATTATCTAGCGCCCTCCTCAGCAGCGAGTCTCCCCCGACAGGAGCCCGTGCGATGTCACGGCTTCTCGGACAGACCCGACCGAGCGGGGCGGGAGAAGGGGCGGGAGAGGGGGTGGGAGGTGGGACAGGAGATGTCGCGGCCGCCGTGGCCGAGCCGGGGGCGGGGAGGGAGGCGGGGCGGCGGGGCCGGGATATACAGCGGGAGCCTCCGGGCCGGGGGCGAGGCCGCCGCCTGGCCCGGGGGAGCGGCGGGGACGCGGTGAGGGGGCGGCGGGCGCTGCGGGCGCTGCGGGGCTCGTCCGGGCGCCGGGAGGGGAGCCCCTGGCGGGGGAAGCCGGGGCAGGGAGGGCCGGGCCGGGCCGGGGCGGGCGGGGGAGTCCCGGGGCTGGGGGATGCTCCGCTCGGATGCTCCGGCCCCGCCGCCGGGCCCGCCAGCCCGCACGGGGCGCAATGCAGCGGCGGCGGCTGAGGATGCTTCCTGCCGGTCGGGGGGCCGCCCTCTGCCGCTCCGCCGGGGGTGCAGGGACCCCCTTGTGCTGCAGCTCTGGGGATGCAGGGACCTCCTTTGGCTGCAGCTCTGGGGATGCAGGGACCCCCTTGTGCCGCTCCCCCGGGGATGCAGGGACCCCCTTGTGCCGCTCCCCTGGGGATGCAGGGACCCCCTTGTGCTGCAGCTCTGGGGATGCAGGGACCCCCTTGTGCCGCTCCCCCGGGGATGCAGG
>JAWWTY010000001.1:17664434-17681004 GCA_035222235.1 Margarornis squamiger
GAGATGCAGCGACCCCCTTGTGCCGCTCCCCCGGGGATGCAGGGACCCCCTTGTGCTGCAGCTCTGGAGATGCAGGGACCCCCTTGTGCCGCTCCCCTGGGAATGCAGGGACCCCCTTGTGCCGCTCCCCCGGGAATGCGAGCTGCGGGCCGGCCCGCCCGGCGGCGCCCCAAAAAGTAGCTTGGAAGCTGTAGAATACAGCTGTGGGGTTCGCGCTGCCCGCGGCGGTGGTTCCTGCTCGCTTCCCCCGCCCCTCGGGGTGCGTGTCCCGTCCCCGCGGGGCGGCGGGAGCTGCCGTGATCCCCGGGGGCAGCGGTGATTCCCGGGGGCAGCGGTGATCCCCGGGGGCAGCCGTGGGTCCCGGGGGCAGCGGTGATCCCCGGGGGCAGCCGTGGGTCCCGGGGGCAGCCGTGGGTCCCGGGGGCAGCCGTGGGTCCCGGGGGCAGCGGTGATTCCCGGGGGCAGCGGTGATTCCCGGGGGCAGCGGTGATTCCCGGGCGCAGCCGTGATTCCCGGGAGCGGGACCGCCGCAGGGAGCTGCGGCACTGTCCGCGAATGTCCGCGGGCTGTAGGGGCTGGCAGCTCCCGCTCCCCGGGGAGCAGGGCCGACGGAATTAGGGAAAACCAGCAGCAAATGTGGTTTTCCGTGGCTGCAGCCACGCGAGCATCGAGCCCTGCGAGCCTGTGCCTCAGTGACACGGTTCGGGCATCGCCAGAGATGACACTGGCTCCTCTGCCTTTGCGGTTTGCATGGCAACACTGGGAGAGATTGCACTCATTCCAGTAATTCTAATGCTTTTGTAACGCTGCTGGCTTAGAGAGGTGTGGGGAGAGAGAACTGACGATAATTGACAACTTGGAAAAACCCCCAAACTCTAATCTCTTAATGGAGCATGAGACAGTTGGAACACTTCATAAAAATATTGTTGAGCCAGTTTTTGTTTTTAACCTTGGGCAGAAGGGGGCTTGTAATAACACTGGACAAAGCTGAGAGAAGTAATACTGATAAATAGCAGAAAATTCAAAGATACAGGGCTGAAGTTTTAAAAAATAAAATACTTTTAAAAAAAGTCCCTGGATTGTTGTAGAAAAAAAGTGATTTTACAGGTAGAGAGTTGTAACTGCCATGCTATTTTGTGTCACTGCAAGCAAACTAGCAATGCATGAATTTTATTTAAAAATAGTTGTGTGTGTATAGATATATTTATTTTTTTTTAATGTATTGTTTCCAAGGTTATCTGGCCTTTTGTATGGATGACTTCAGAGAACGTTCCAGGAGTAGGGTAAGAACCTCAGGCTTTTTGGTGTACTTAATGTGCTTCCATTGTACAGAAATGGAACCAGATCAATTGTTCAGGCATGAAACTGTCAGTATCTTAAGGCCTTTAGTATAAAGAAAGCTCTAAACCTGTACATTTGAATGTTTTAGAGCATGTGATGTTTACAGAAATATGGAAGTTTTTGAACAAAAATACAAGCCTTTGTGATCTTTTTAGGGCATCTGAAATTATATTCTATTAATTTTCAGTGTCTGCTTTTGGTGATTTGAAGAGAATTCTCAGCAACACAATTGAAAATTTTCTTTTTCTCTAATGTATTTGTTTCTGTTCCCTAAATAAGCATACATGGCCTTAAATTAGTGTTTTAATGTATTAAGCTATATTTATTTTCAGTTATTGTTTAAATCTGAATTTGTAGCTGTTTTATGCAAATTTAATACTTTATATTAGTGCAGAACTGTTCCAACAAATTTGTGTTTTGTTGGCATTTCCATACTTTAATGGTTGTCTTGCTCTTTCAGTGCTTGTTTATTGGTCAGAAATGCAATCTCTGTAATTCTCAGCAAAGCATTTGAAGTTATAATCCCTATAATCCTTGTAAAGCAATTTGATGTGTGGTCTATTTTGAGACTGTCCTGGTTATACCAGTAATATATTTCAGTTTTCAAGCCTATGTGCATTTGTTGAATAATTTAATTAGTTAATTTTGATATTTAATGTATCATTATTTTCAACTTAAATTTACACAGCATTCTTCATATAGTCTTAAGAAATGGTACAAATTCTAAGTTATACTATTTATAGGAAATTATACAAAGTTAATATAATCATTTGATTATGTTGTTGCACTTGGTGGATGGTTGTATGAGTAATGCTGCTTTAAGAATATTAGGTTTGAAGAGATTGGTGTCTTTTGACTGCCTCTCCTTCCCATCTGTTTCCTGTTTCCAAGTTTAGAGCTTCTGCAAGAACAGTACCCTTTTTGCTTGCAAAATGACTGCCTCAAAATTGTCCTTCTCAAAAAGAAAGGAAGATATAAGGGTTGAACTGAGCAGGCATGAAGCTGTGAGAACTTTATCAATGGCTATTAAGTCTGTGATTTTATAGAGGATCAGCTATCAAGCAACCTCAAAGAAACAATATATTTTACGAAAGTTAAATTTTATGAAAAACATTACTATTATTATATAAAAAAAACCCAGAAACACCAAAACTCAACACATTGTATTCTTCCCAAGAGTTTATTTTTTTCACTATTAGAGATGCATATGAGTACGTGAGGTAAAAGGAATGACAAAAAAACAAAACAGAGAAGAGTTATTGTCCTGCCAAGTTCCACTGTTTCTATGCTTTCAGTGTTAAACTTGACTTTACTTCCAGTAATAGTTTGGGGACTTGATATAATTTTTGTAAATGCACTTGCAGGAATGAAGTGGAAGTCGCCTGAATTCTCTTGTGCACTTCTGAGACGAAATGACATTCGTGTTTGTGGTGAATGGAAGTCATGGCAGCATCTAACATGGGAGGGAAAGATATGAATGGACCATGTGGCGCGACTCGTTCAGATTGCAGATCTTCTGCCTGCTTATGGCAGTACTGGCTATTGTGGTGCTGGTCCATAATTTTTTTCAGTTAGAGGTAAGTGAAGCTTGTCTCTTCTCCAAGAGTGTTTGAGCAACATTATTCCTTTTTGAGTGTAAGGTTAGAACTGTGTCTGACAGCATTTCGCTAAAAGTCATAGGAAATTCAGATTGGAAGGGATGTGTGGAGGTATTGAGTCAACACCCTCCTCAAAGAGCTAATGTCAGAGTTGGCTTGGATTACACAAGGTATTGTTGAGTTTTGACTGTCTTCAAGGATCGTCAGATTTCACAACCTGCCTACACACCCTGTTGCAGTGCTGCGCCTCTTGTGTAATGAAAAATGTTTATCTCATGTGCAGGTGGAAGTTGCCTCTATTTTTTTAGTGTGTCTTTTCACTCAGATCCTCTGTAACTCTCCCTTAGGTAGTGAAAAACTGCAGTTACATCCCCTTTTGATCTTCTCCAGATGAAAAAAAAAAACAAACCAGATTTGGTTCCCTTAGTGTCAGTCCCGTTCCCTAATCATCTCAGGGGTTCCTAGCGGTTTCTCCAGTTTGACTCTGGTATGGGTTGTCCACAAACCAGGCACAGTGTTCCAGGCATGCCTTCGCTGTGGTCAAGTTGAGGGGAACTGTCACTTGGCTCAATCCGCTGATTGCACTCTCATTAATTCATTGCCAGGGTGCTGCGCTGTTGACACATGGTCAGTTTGTGGTCTGCCAGAATGCCTAGGTCTCTTTCTGCAGAGCTGTTAGCTGGCTAGTTGATCTCCAGCCTCTACTGGTGCAACTTTTATTTGCCTTTCCCTTTTTCCTTCGCTGTGTCTGACTTGCAGATTTCTTCATGTTACTTAGCACTTTACTGCAGACATACTTTGAAACTGCTTAGTAACTGGGTTACTAAACCCAGAGTAAAGTCAGCCTGGGTAAGAATCCGTCTCAGGGAGCCTTGGAGCTGATCCTGCCCGTTGGCTTCCTGGCTGGCTGGGTGTTCCAGTGCAGCATTTGGTGGATGAGCACAGTAATGCTTAGCCTAACACCTCTTTAAATTATAACTACCCTCTTTGCGTGTGAGCCAGTCAATAATTGTTTTATGCTTTTAAGTTGTGTATATCCTGCTTGCTGAATCTTCCTTCCTCCTGGGTAGTGATATCCAAATGAAATGATTCATAAGAGGGGCTGTAAAATCCCTTTGCCCCCCTCAAAAATGCAGTTAAATTCAAAGAGGATTGCTTAAGGGCAAGGAAGATGTTTGAGAGGTCTAAAACCACATGTGACACAGGATCAATAGCTGAAGAATGAATGTTTTTTACCTATTCTAGTACTAGTAGAGACACTAAATAAAAATTGCAAATGCTGATTTTAAAGGAGGCAGGGATGCCTTTTATGGATTGCAGCAAAGCTGCAGAAGTCCTTGCAGTCCTTGTAGCTGCTAAAAGCACATATTCAAAAAATCTGAATGAATGCACAGAAGAAAAATCCACTAGAGTTTACTAGATCTTAAAGATGTTCACCCTTGTGTTTAAGAAGTCTCTTAAGCCATAAAAAACTGCATTGTCTTCAGGAGGAAATATCACAAGCAGGTTTGGTCTGTATTCTTTTCCCACATACCTACTGTTGGAAACTGTTGGTAATCAAAATACTGTTTGATGGACCTTTGGCTCAAGTTAGCATGATCTTTTTGTGTAATATAGAAAGTAGCTTTTTTTCTTTCTCTTCCTGTGGTTTTGAGGGTTTTTTTTATAACATAGGATGTTGTATGAAGAGTGTTGATATTTTGAAACCTAGACTGTTTTCTTTCTTTTTTTAAAATTATGTTTCTTAGAGAAAAGGGCTCTAGCAGTGCTACAAGAGTGAAACGGAAAATGCAGGTTCTCTCTGTGCTTTTTGTTGCCACTATTCATGATAAGTACTGTCATGGCTTTGTTGACCTTGAAATATCTGCTACTCCAAACTCAGTTAAGTATTGTGTTGCTGGTAAATCTTTACATCATAACATGCCACTCTCACCCCTCCTGTTGTCTTGACTCTTCCGAATGGACCTGCTCTGGTATTTGTCTCTGTCTCGGCATAGTCTTCCACACAGTCTAGGATAGGCATCTATGCTGATTCTTTTCAGTTGGAGATCAAAGCCAGAAAAAGCCTTAGAAAGCTTTCACATAATATCTGTACCCAAATCTGTTCAGGCTCTGGAAGGTGAGCTTTTTGTTGGGTACTGTTGAAAACGTGTTTGTAAATGCATCAGACATGCTTCTCATTCCCAAATCATCTAACCTAGCTGGCTAAAGCTCCAGATCTAAGGCAATTGGCAGCTACTCCTCCTCCCAGCTTAGCCTCTCTGCTTTTCCTCTTTAGGATTTTATCCTTTTTCATGTTGGAATCTTTCCTCTTAAATTCTTAAGCTACTAATGGCACCCTCTCATTAGTCCTCTTGTCAGAATTTTACTTTTCTTACCCTGTGTTTAAAAGAAAAATAAAAACCAAACTGTCCACAAAACATTTGATTATTATTTTATTAAACATCTCAATTTTTACTTTGCTTTTTAGTATGGAATAACTCCTCCCTGAGGCTATTGTATTATAGTAGCAGAAGAAATGTATTTTTATTTTAATTTATTTTTTTCTGTGAACATAGATAAAATGTTCAATAATTTTTTTTGTGAAGTAGCGGGATGTAGCCAAACATCCTGTCTTTAGGATACAGAAGAGTTTGTGAATTTATACCAGTTGCCTTTAGAGTGAAAGAACTCATTGTGAGCACTGTTATATTTAAAAGAACTTAGAAAAATGTGTGTGGGGACAAGGGAAGCTTCTTGTCAGAATGAAGTAAAGGCCTATGAAATCAAACAGCTGAAACTGAACAAAAGAACCCTGTAACAAAATTTTTTTTCTTGCTGCTAAATTGCAGGTGCCTACAAAAGATAACTTCACCTTATTCAGTGTTGCTGGAACATTTCTCTGTTAGGTGATGACCTTTTAGGATGGGCTTTGGCACGTAGAGTAGCTTAGCATCCACTCAGTGCTGTGAGATGGTAACGACAGTGAGCCAATTTCATGTCTGTCATAGACAACAAATAGAGACAAAGTACCTGGAGTGTAAAATTACTGAAAATAAGATGACTGACCTTTCAGTAATTGGTATTTGTTCCGTTTCAGATGTTGTCTGCTATGTAAATTAAGACTTTTTATTGCGCAAACTGGAACTTTTTGCCTGAGAATCTCCTGTGATGTTTCCTGCTCTAATGATAGTGACTTATGCAAGTTTGCAGCAACTGTTCCAAATGTACCAGGCCAAACCAGGAGTTACAGCTGGTGGAAGATCTTGGACTTTGAGATGGAATTCCACATTTTCATCAGCAATTGAAATACTCAACATTTGCACCAGCCACCTGTTGTGAATGAGTGTTTTAAGGTCGCTTTAAGCAACTCATTCATGACACCACCTACATTATGGTGCTTAACTGAGGACAGGTGTTCATTGCAGATTTAATCAAGTACTCTGTGACCCTTCTAGAATATCTTTGAGAGCATTATCGCCTGTATTGATCTACATGTTTTATCTCCTTTTTGCTTCCTTGGCAGTGAGAATGCCAAAAGCTGAATAGTTAAGCTGAAAATTTTGTGAGTTCTCACTCAAATACACCTTCCTTATTTCCTTTTTGTGGCATCTGTAATGCACGAGGAACTGCTTGTGTATTTGTTTGTGCTTAATTGACATATAATCTGTTTTGTCCTGCCTGTGCTGCTTAGTAGACATCCATTAAACTACTTTGTGGTCAGATTTGGGTTCTGGTTAACTTCAAAACTCAGCAAAGAAAGATAACAATAACAAAACCCCCAACAAAACAAGACAAAAATCAAACAAACTCCTTCCACACAAAAAAAACCCAAACCCTCAAACTGACTCAACAAACAAACAAAGCCCCTTGGGAATTGCACTTAAAATACATGACACCCTGAATGGCATATATAACAAAATGAGAAAAGTAGGGCAAGTGTTATTCAACATCGAGACTATAATGCAAACTAAAAGAATCTGTGTCATAAAGGAAAAGCACTCTTGAGAAATGCTCTTTATCTGTTTTTGTTTTATTTTTAAAGGAATTCTATTTAGTTTTGGCAACTAAGTACAGCAGAGAGCCCACAGTTCTGCACAGTGTCAGTGTGCCAACCTAACACAGAGGACTCAGAGAGATTTGGAAATGCCAATGAAAGAGAGAGTAGGAAATGGAGTGAGGGCAAAGTAAGTTATTTGTTTGCCTCAGGGCAGGCCTCATGTATCTGTAGGGGCAGGAAACTGGAGCACTTGTCTGGAGTTAAGCCTAGCAAACACTGGAGAGAGAAAGTGTTGGTTGGTCAATAATCTAGATGTACCCAGTTTGGGGGTAGAAACTGAGACATTTATTGATCGCTCATGTTACAATATATAGAACAGAGGAGTGGGATATGTTAATGAGGAGGTAGGACATGTTAATGAGGGGGACAAGCTATGTTAGCTAGGGCTTAGGAAATCCAGTAACTATATTTCATCATACAGTATGCATTTCTCCACACCAGGACGACCTGGGGGGAACAAAGGGTTTCTGCATATCTTGCAATATCTCGCAAAAGTCCTTCCATATCTTGCAAAGGAAGACAGGGCTAATATACATAGATAGCTGGAAACAGTCCTGGTCTTCGAAGTAATCTCTCATGGCAGGCTCCTGTCTTATCGAAGGGAGGAACCCCTTTCAGTATCTGCTGCCCAGGCCTTGCTGGACAATCCCTTCAGATCTCCTTCCGTTAATAATTGTTTTTCTTCCCCAACAGAAAGATGGTTTGGAAAGCTGTTCTATGTCAGTCAAGGATCTTTGGTATATTAATTGACTACGAACCTTTCCCTGCCTTTACTGGCAAAGGGAATCTCTGCAATATTTTCTCCCGTGAATAGCATACATGGTGTAGTTTACTTTCATATATAAGTTTATAATTCTGCAACAATATATGGTCCTGGTTGGGCTTGAGAGAGGACTGTAAAGATGAACAAGGATGCTGGAGAAAGAATGGTCCTTCAGGATGTTGAAGAAGCTCTGCTTTTATCTTCATGGAGATTCTCCATCACCCCCTTTGAAGATAGACTGAGGAAATATTTGTGGTATGGTCTATTCTGCTTAATGGATCATAACCTTGAGATGTTGAAGTGACAGGGCATGTCCTTGGCCTCAGCTGCATACAAGGGAAGAGCTTTGGCCCTGTGCTTTGCTAAAAAGGCTGTGTAAGTGGACTGATCTGGAGACATTGAACTATTACTGTGTTCTGTTTCCTGAATGAGTTTGTTGGGTTGGTATTCTCTTGCACCCTTTTCCACTGAAAAATATACGTGTGCCCCTGGAAAGACTTCAGAAAGCTTAACTAGGCCATAAATTGCATCTCCTATAGCTTGATGGAAAGACTGGGTTAAAAACCCTGAAGACATTTATAGAAGATTAAAAATAGGAATATGCCTGCTTTCAAGGCTGTCTTAGATAGCCATCTCTCTTCTTCATTGGAAAGGATGTTTTTTCCCATGCCCCCTGACCCAAAGTACCAACCATTGAAGAATCAGCTGAAATATAGAAACTTTCTCTTGAGAACTTATACTGAAAACAAAAATTAATCAGACACACATATTTCCCCTCTTCACCCCTTCTTATTTTTGCTGACTGAGACATTGTTACCAGTTTATTAGATGCATTAAAATATATAGCTAACTTAAAAAAAAAAATGTTTCCATGCAGTATTTTCTGTGTTATAGATATGCATGAGCAAGTGAAGGGAAGAAGTTGTGAAGGTATACAAAAATAGAAACTTGGCTTAATTCAAGAATGCATGTAGGCAAGATTTAAAGTAGAACTGCGCCTGAGATTCACTCTCAGCTTTGGCTGAAATTTACTGGACTAATAAAAGTAACATGCAGCAATACATCTCCAGCTTTGCTTGCTGCGATGGAAAACAGAAATAATTATGAATACTCTCAGGTGGCCTTGAAAAATTTATTAAATCCTCAATGGAAACGCAAAACAGAAGCCAAAGCTTCCATTGTGATGGTAACATTTGGTGTACCTGTGGATACCTGTCAATTTACATTTTGGTTTTACAATGTAGCAATTTACAGTTTCAGGTTTTATAGTTAACATGGATATCAAACAAAGAAGATTTCATGTATCCATACTACATCCTAATGTGCTCATCCTCTTACTCTTAAGCTGATCAAAACCAACTTCTTATGCCACAGACTTTAAAAGCTTGTACATTTCTATTGCTCATTAGGTTTACCTTTCTTGTAAAAAAGTATGTTGAATCTCAGTGTTGTTCAAATGACTTTAATGCACTGGTGATATTTCAATGGACTAAGAAAGGTTTGTAACAATGAATAATACTTTAATATAAGTGCTGTGAATTTTAGTACATGACTGAGCAGTTACGTATGGAGGAAGTAAATGGGAAACACTAGGATATTGGTAAATACAATGATATTTTTAAAGATTTCAAACACCGTAGTTTGAATATTTTAGCAATCTTTAAAATCTAAACTAGCATGTCCTCTGATGCCATGTGAATGATACAATGTATAATTTTAATCTTTGTTTGAAAAACAATTTTCCTTCTTTATGAAATAGAAGTATGGATAAGTTCTACTGTAGACATCTGGTAATTAATTGCTCATTTAGTGCTGATTTAGTGCTGGTATTTGAAGGGTAAGTTTGGATTTGCTGATTAAAAATCTCATGGGTAGCTCTGGAGGCTGTGCTATTTTTAAAATTTTCCAAATGTAAACCTGCAAAATGGTGTGATATCATGAAGTGGATGGTATCTCTGCAGTCATTTGCATGAAAATACAGTTTTGGACACTGAAGTCAAGTCACAGCAGAAGCCTCCTCTCTTAATCTAGGATTGTATTTAACTATTTTAATTTTTAAACCCTTCTGTGAATTAGGGGATGCTCTCCTTGCTGTTTCATTTGGTTCTGGAAGAAGCTGTATATAGATTTTGTAAATCTTATAAACAAACAATTTTTTAGCATGTTTAGTGGTAGCTTGTCCTACATTATTCTACTTGCTCATGAATTCATTGTCCCTGAAGCATCTGGGCTTTTATTCTTTTATTTCTTTCAATCTGTACATTACAGGGAAACACACATTTCAGCTAATTAGATAAGAAGCGATGTGAGTGTGACCAGATAAATGACTGCAGCTGCTACACGCAGCAGACTTCTCTAGAAGGCATGTGCAGGGGGTGCATCACTGGCATCTGCAGTGTAATGTCGCAAAGAAACCCCATTTCTTTGCATTATATAGAGCAGCTATTAGACCTCATGGTGCACTAAGACTAAAATGTTGCTACAGAAGAAAATAAAACATGACTTGCAATTCACTACTTAATCATCCAGCCTTTTTATATTTTTTTTTCACATTGCTGATATTTACAGAATATACCAGTAGCTAAAATATTGCCATAGAAATTATTGGACCTGATCTATCTAAAAGATTCTTTGCCAACAACACAGGGTAACCACGTGTTGCCCATTTTTTTTCCTTAGAAGTCCTATTGTCAAAGTAATATTTTTGAGTCTTCTAGTGAAGTTGCTTCATTCGGTCAGCTTCAAAGGTCTGCAAAGCAAAGCCCAGTTCTTGGGATCATTATCCATTATTCACAGTGTTTTGTTTCATAGCACAATTTCAGGTAATCTTTTTCCTCCCCAGCACCTGGATGATGACACAATTTCAGGATCAAATTGGATAACGGAAAACAATGTCCAGCATTCTCTGTCACAGACAAACAAAACTACCAGGAAGCCTTACTGCGGTTACATGCAGCAGACTTTGTCCAAAAGAGAACAAGAGGAACAGGAATCATTGCTTGCTGCAATACAGTGGCCAAAACCCCCTGATGGCAAAGTTGCCTTTGCTCAAAGCACTGATCCCATGCACAGTGACTTTGTGATTGTGAAACCCAGCAGGTTCTTCAGGGTGGGTGATGAATTAGAGGTCCTCGTTCGTATGAAGGATTTCCAAGGAAAACCCAAGCAGTATGGCGGAGACTATTTACAGGCACGAATTCACTCTCCTCTGCTGAAAGCTGGAGCAGCAGGAAGGATTGTAGATTGCCATAATGGCCTTTACAAAGTCTTCTTTACCTTGCTTTGGCCAGGAGAGGTCCAAGTTTCTGTGTCACTTGTCCATCCGAGTGAAGCAATCCAAGTCCTCCTGCGTTTACGAGAAGAAAGGCCGGACAGAGTCTATTTCAAAAGCTCGTTCAAGTCTGGGAGGTACTCAGAAACCACCGAGTGCAATGTTTGCTTGCCTGGAGATCTCCCGGTCTGTAACTTCACAGATCCCTACACGGGTGAGCCATGGTTCTGTTACAAGCCTCGAAAACTGTCCTGTGCCAGCCGAATAAGCCATGCCAAAGGTGGATATCTAAAAGGTCTTGTGACAAAAGAGGAAAGTCTCTTTTTCCAAAGGTATGTATGTTGAATTTATATATACTCAGTCAAGTTGTTTTGTTTGGATTTTGTTTATACAAATTTGGCTTATTGGTTATTACAACACATTGCCTTGGAGAAGGAGTGTATCTGCAGGAGGTGTTTGATGTGAGTTCTTGAATAGTCTGTTCTCCTCCATGCAGCTGTGCAAGAATCTTAGACAGAAATCTTAAACTAAAGAAACTTGTCATGTAGTTCTCATTCTGTGCTTTGAATTTAACCCTGGTGTAGCTGCTGAATTTCACAAGAGCATGCTGTCTAAATCTGGTGCTGGTTTGGGGGGCTGTTTCTTTAATTTTTTTTTCCACATCTACACTTGCAATATCAACAACAATGTTTTGAGATGCTTTTTTACCAAATCAGAGCTACCTAAAAAGAGCTGAAGCTTTAGGCTTATTTTTACAGAGGTTTTATGCTCATCAAAAAGCATCTTAAATGTAATGCAATTGTTCCTTATTGCTCAGTATGACTTTCACATCTTAGGAATAGTTTTAAGT
The DNA here is from genome assembly GCA_035222235.1 of Margarornis squamiger. Classification (NCBI taxonomy): domain Eukaryota; kingdom Metazoa; phylum Chordata; class Aves; order Passeriformes; family Furnariidae; genus Margarornis; species Margarornis squamiger. The sequence goes on from JAWWTY010000001.1 coordinate 17,676,297, forward strand.
CAGTCATGAAGAAAACACCTGGTAGAACAAACTGCTGAGCGATACCTGTGCAAGTGGAAATGATCTGTGCATGTTATTTCAAGTGTTAAACTTAATTAGTTTCACAGTCATCTTTTTCTTCTGCATTCAGCATTTAAAAAACCCCAAACTGTCTCTTAGTGCCTGAATGCATGTGACAGAACTGCTTCTGTATGTAATTACACATCTGAATTTAGACAAAGTTAGCTCCTGTGTAGTGTCAGAGTTGTAGTTGCAGGCTACTGGCTTGCTCTCCAACAAAGGTGTTGAAGGAAAGTCTTTTGGCAGTATGTTCACTTGAGCCTTACACTGGGAAAGATTTTAGAGTAGCAGCTCCAAAGCGTGTAATTAGGAAAGTATGTGTGCATGTCTGAAATGAAGACCAGAAATAAAAAGTAAATTGCAGTGGAATTTGGTTTTGGCTCTTCCTTATGAAGTGGGTCTTTTGACTTTCTGTGCCTCTGGCAGTTCACCTGTAAAATATGGCTTATATTTATTGGTGATGTTTCCAAATGGGAATGGGAAAGGTTTTGATTTTGTTGTTGGGGTTTTTTTGTTGTTGTTGTTGCTGCTGTTGTTTTTATTTTGTGTTTTTGTTTGTTTGTTTCATTCAGCTCTGAAATCCTTGACTGAGTGGCTTATAGAAATTCCAAACAATTTATTTCTTAAATTGAGAAAAACATTAGACAAGGATTCTCTTCAAAACAGTAGCAAAAGACAGAACAAGAGCTTAGTATTGAATCTCTGCATCTATCACAGCTGTACAGTGTGACCAGCACAAAATGATCAGAATTCACCGATGCCCACAAACAAGCCCTTCTGAGGCCTCTCGGTGTTTGGGGGAACGAGCCTTGTTTCTGTGTTTAGCAAATTGCTGTCCTACTGGAAGACCTGAAGTTGTCCGGACACCGCCTGGTACCCCCCTGTCCCCAGAGGCAGGACACAGGAGCGCTGGCCCAGCCTGGGGACAGGACTGCAGGTGGTGGTGGGGCTGCACTGCCGCAGGCTCTGCTCTGTGCCGCGGAGCAGGCTGTGGGATTACGGGGGCTGGAAGCAGCAATGCCCTCAACATTGGGATTTGCTGTGAGAGGCACCTCTAGAGACCTGTGAGAGCTGGGAGCTGCTGCAGCAGTTGACCCTTGTAGTGGTTGGTCTCCACACACTCTGCGAGTGGAAAGTTCCACAAAGCTTCTTGCAGCCTTCTGATAGCTTGATGGCTTTATTGAGACTTGTGTTGGTAATTGTATGCACAAGATGATGGGCGTTCTAGTGCTATGAGATTTTGAATTCAGATTCAGAATAGTGATGGTGGTCTTGAGTAAATTAATGCAGAATTAATTCAGCTCTAGGAAGTAGAGTAGAGTAAAAAATTCTTGGTGTGATTACTATGTACTTACTTGAAGTGGATGTGGAAAAAATGAGAATAATATTACCTTTAACTTTCACAGTAAATTAAAAAATATTATTATGTTTATTCTTTGTTCAAGTCATGTGAATATCAAAAAGCTGATACCCTCCAGTGGACCTGATTCAGTCATTGTAAAGCCCAAGGCATTTACAGGTAAAGTGAACTTCATGAGATTCTTGTTTGTAATTCATAGTTAAATTTATAAAAAGAACAACAGGCATCAGATTCATTTGCTTATTTTCATACCATGGAATAGAAATCAATTTCAGACTTGTATTGAGAATACGAAGGCTTTTGGGTGTTAACTGTAATATAAGTACTAATAACTGATTTTTTTCTAAAATTATGTACATAATTGAGGCTTTTTTGCAAAAAAAGAAAATCAGAAAAAGAGTTGAGTTTATTTTCTTGCCAAAGTGTCTTTCCCCTCCCCGCCAGCATTTACTGACAGCTGTAAAATCTCTTAGAGTAACTGCTTACCAAACTCTCAATCTGGCAAAACCAGCTGTGTGGTGTTTCTTAATTTCTTTCTGTGTTAAGAACTTTGTCAAACAGATTTTGATGTCTTGCATTTAAATATTACTATCATTTGTGTTACCACAGAATGTCAGAACCTGCAGTTGTGGACCAAAACCTAATTGTTCTATGTCCTGTCTAAAAACAGAACAAAGACAGTCTGGACTAAATTAAACTTAGAGGTTGTATCTCATTCATATCTGTTTGTAAATTTATTATGCTTCTTAAAAGCCTGCATAAAATGTGATACAGAGAATTATTTCTCAATTTTAAGCTTTTCAGACTTTTTTTTTTCATAGGAAAATAAAGTGTGAATAGAGAGCAGCCTACAGCATTTCTTGCTTTTAGTTTTACTGTTCACTGAAAAAATAGAGTGCTGCTACTAGGCTAGCAGCACTTCCCCCCCTCCCCTTTTCTTTATCCAGATCCTTTAGATTATGTGGTTTTGTTGCTTTTTTAATCTTGTGTGTTTCCTCAAAGAAACTGCTGCAAATTTGAAATTTGATTATGTCACCCTTCTTCCAGAAGCTGTGAATGATCAAAGCCTGCCTACATTTCCTGAGGATTAATGCTTGGTTAGAAAGGGTGGATAGGAGTAGCACATTTCCTCAGGGAAATTCCTTCCAAGAACAGCAGTCTCTGAATACATAAACAAAATTCATTGGTATAATGACTGTGAATGTAAGGATTTGTTAGTATTGATGGTACCCACAAATTCATTGTTCTGCTGTTTAGGGGTAAATGTAGATCAAGATTTTTAAAACTTTACTTTTCTGAAATACAAGCTTTTATTTCTATCCTTGGTTTGTAACTTCAGATTGGAACTTTTACTCTCTTCTACAAAATCCCAGAGTAATGGCTTTCTGAATTCTGGACCAAAACTGGTATGATACTATACACAGATTTGAAATGCTGATTTACTCTAAGGCACCAAAAGTTGTTCTAGTACCATTTTTATATGTCTATATGTAGCAGAAGAATCCACTTAAAAGGTAAAAAAATGGAAATACTGTTCAATCAAAACTTAGAATTAAACAAACTGAAGTTGTGAATTCACATTATGAATTAGTCTTTAATTACGTGACCATGCAAAGGTTTTTTTTTTTCCTTTCTCTGTAAGATTCCTGTTTCATAAATATTGCATGAGTCCACATTACTAGATGGGGTTTTTTCCCCTTCCTTCATTGTCTCTGTTGTCTGATTGAAAGTAACATCCCAAGATAAAATTTTCTGATGGCTTTCTTCTGTGGTACTCATGATTATATTACTTGTATTACACAAACATAATAGTAGTTTGCTTTTTACAGTGCCCCTGTGAGGTCTAATGATGTTAACATCCTCTAAGCTCTCAGGTTAACATGTACTAATGCAACACACAGAGAATATTGTCTAGAAAGAAAGGGACAAAAAAATGTTTATTACAAATGGGTGTTTAAAGATGCTTATGGTTTGCCATGCCTGTGTTATAATGAAGCATCTACCAGAGGATGCTTTTGGGTCCTAGAACTCCAGTGCTTGTACTTTTACATAGTCAGAACAGTCCCTGGCATGATTTTGGTCATGGCAATATGTGTTTTATCAGCTGTAAGTAGTGATAGGGCAGGGACTATTCTTAACAGATGATTTTCACACCAAGGTGGGTAAAAGTGTTTAAACATTAGCTGGATGTGTCTACTCCATGCAGCTGGTGTTTGTGCAAGGGAAGAGCTTTGTACTTGTTCACTTTGGGTATTTGAATACCTGAGTGGCAAAGGAGAAACCTGAAACGACCTCACAGAAATTCAATGTACCAACATCACACTGGCTACCAAGAGAAATATAGCAATATGTGGCTTACATAACCATGAGATTGCAGCTGTCTTCCTGTACTCTCTGTCCTTTGCTTGCAAGCTATTGCCCAACTTCTGCATGTTAAACAGGTATCCTACAGAACAGAGCATCCCTGGTGTGTACTTGCTCATCAGGGGGCTGCCTGTCCCAGACAGTGAAAGGGGAGGGGGCTAGATAGCAGAGAGAAAGTCTGAAATACATGGAATTAGACACTCTCATAATGAACATATTCAAAGGGCACATGTAAAATTACTGGTCACAGAGTTTATTCTGGCATTTTCTGGTTTTGGAGCCCTTATGACTCAGACTTCACTCTTCTAGCACGTGTGGTTGGAGCGGGAGTGCCGCGGTGTATGTTATTCCATATTCCATAGGCGAAGGTCTTTGTTTCGGCATTTTTTCAGGGGGTTTGTTTTGGGGTTTTTTGAGCGGTGCCCGGTTGTCCCCTGGGGTGGGTGTCGTGCGCCGAGCGGAGCTGCGGTGCGCGGGCCGGGCGCCAGAGGGCAGCAGTGCGCTGCCACACGGGGTACCGGGGGATGCTCCGCTCCTCCTCCTCCTCCTCCTCCTCCTGCTCCTGAATCTCCTCCTCCTCCTCCTCCTCCTCCTGCTCCTGAATCTCCTCCTCCTCCTCCTCCTCCTCCTGCTCCTGAATCTGCTCCTCCTCCTCCTCCTCCTCCTCCTGCTCCTGCTCCTGAATCTCCTCCTCCTCCTCCTCCTGCTCCTGAATCTGCTCCTCCTCCCCCTCCTCCTGCTCCTGAATCTACTCCTCCTCCTCCCCCTGCTCCTGAATCGGCTCCTCCTCCTCCTCCTCCTGCTCCTGAATCTGCTCCTCCTCCTCCTCCTCCTGCTCCTGAATCTGCTCCTCCTCCTCCTGCCGCTGTGGCTCAGCCGGCGGGGCTCATGCGGGGCTCACGCGGGGCTGCCCCGCACACGCGT